>OU911045.1:8484003-8939901 GCA_918358695.1 Melinaea menophilus ssp. n. AW-2005
AAATTCCAGTAAAACTACAAACTTAGCTAATTAACTGTTCCGTCGTTTAGTCAACAATGATGAATTCATAGATACAATAAACACGGTTGGCAGATCATAGTCGTTCTTTTTATCTAATATTTTGTAGGTATTTTACAATTAACAAAGAATAATTTAAAGAAAAGGACTGGAGTAACATAAATAGTTCAGTATTATTTTTCATTACTAATATATATCTAATAGGTGTAAAATATTGCACAAACAATTAATATTATTTTCAAAGGATAATAATTTGAACAATATAATTTCGTTGAAGAAATGTACTATTTATTCTTTTTTATACTTTTTAGAGGTTTAATAAACGCTAATATTAACAAATTTACAAACATTTTTTGTAGTGTCCGCTTTATGTGAAATTCCTTATATATAAAAATATTATATTGGTCATGTGTTACTCTAAGATCTATATGATGATATGATATTGTTTTGAATATAAAGTTAATAAAAGCAGTCGTGTCAGCATTACATAATGTAATTGCATACTCGTATGATACTAAGGAGCTGCGAGGGTATTTGTTATTTCTATTTAATTAGAAATATATCAGATGACTGTCACATTTCTAATTAAAAAGAAATATAACATATAACATTTCAATGTCCCTGTAGAAGATATGGAGACAGAAGATATAAGATAGTAAAAATTAAAATACACAAAGATTTAAATGTTATCTGCGTAATCTACCATTTTTTTCTTCCTCCATATACAAAATTATAACTCATATAATATTAGCAATTTCAAGGAATTAAAAATGTTACTATTATTGATCTATGCTTTAACTTTGATAAATACTGAGCAATTATTAAATATTGGTGTGATTATAAAGATACAATTAAATATATGTCCAGATATATATATATATATATATATATCTGGACATTCCACACGAGTAATGTGTTAATTTGCAGTTTAATGTCATGTTGTAATGTGACTCAACACATGTCTCAATACCACAACGTATGTGGTATTGAGACATGTGTTGAGTACAACGCCAGCCTGTAGCAACGTCAGCTTTACATATACCGTCCTCCCGCCTATACTTTTAGTATTACCAAAATATGTACAAAATTAGCCCATCGTAATACTGTTAATTAAATATAGACGGTATAAAAATATAGTATTTTAGAAAAATCCTAAAATAAGTACAAAACGCAATGGAAAGCCAATTCCAATATATTTTAATCTGGCTTATGTAATGTTGAGTAACACGAAACAAGAACTCATAATAATATTGTCAGGATATATTTCTCTTAACTTTAATAATAATAACAGAATTAAAATTCAAAACTTAAAATTACGTTTTCAAATTTATTATTTACTTAGGAATGTTCTAAACAGTTCTAAACAGTTCTAAGCAGTTAGTAAACTCGATAAAAATGTTTTCTTTATAAGTATTGTATGTAGACCAAAATTAATATTATGTTTAATAGAATCGAAAAAAAAAGATATAAAGATAATTTACATTTAAAATGTATATAACAAAATTTCTAATGTTCGTCGACACGTAACAGCGTGGAAGAGATTTCAGGATTATATTGTAAGCTGTGATACGCTCGATTAACATATTTGCTACAATTCAGTGTTCGTAGAACAGTTCATGAGACGAACACGAATAATCATAAAATAGTATTTATCACAGAAAATTTGAAAGTAATCAAATTTAAAGGAAACCTATCCTATAACAAGCAAAGAAAACAGTTGTATAATATGTATTTAAAATAAAATATATTTTATAATATACAATAAAAAAAAACTGAAATACGTAGAAATACTTTATTATGTATTTATTATTACTACTATTTCTGTTATACGTTTTTCTGTCACTATTCGTTCTACTCGGAGACACGTCTTATGCGCACATCTCATTATTTCAGAAAATTTAGTTTAACATCAACGTCAAAGGAGTTTACTGCACTAACTTAAATTATAACTTGCTGTAAATCGTCTCTGTATGATTACGCGTAGTTGCGGAATTCAGGTAACAATTTCTGCACCTTTGAGTTGTGACTTTGACAAGTGGTATATTCAGTATTTTCTATATCTGCATAAAAATATACATTTTGCTAGTTGTTGGTTTGTTTGTACTTTTTACACATCTCAATGAGTAACTATCGACATGAGTGTTCGTTTTGATATTTGTGCTTAAATTATTTACATCAGCCGGTTAAAAATATAATATATAAAGGCTGATATTTACTAATATAACTTGATTAATTTATATTATATATTAATGATTGCTAGTTGTAATAATAAATTAGTTGAAGTGTACTTGTGAAGAGGAAGGACATGAATAGGTAAAATAATTAATTAATAATGTATTGTTTAATTTAAAATTTCAACATACTTAACTAACTTAATATTGGTGTCGACTCTGAACTCAGAATGGTCTAAGGTAGTTATAAAAGTAATTATGTATTCCATCAAGATCCTTTCCTTTAAACAAAAGAAAAAAAAAGAATTAAACTGAACACATTTTTTAATTATATGTTTTTTTTTATAAAAATAGTAATAACAAGAACAGGCAAAATCGCTTTGTGAAAATCGGCTGCTCTGATTGATTTTATATTTACTATTTTATATTTTTATTAATAATAATTTAATATTTTTTATTATTATTTATATTTTTATTAATAATTTAATGTTTTTTATTATTATTTATATTTTTCTAGATTTACATTGTATTTTTTTTTATAAGTTATATGTTCTCTTGTGACATTTATAAATTTTTAAACTAACCAGCAACGAACAAAATGTATAATGTTTTATTATATTTAATGTGTTGGACTTAAATAATACTAAATATAATTCAAAGATGCAGCAACTGTTACCTTATTTCTGTAACTATTCGTAATCACACGGTGACGTTCTGCAGCAAGTTATAATTTAGCTTATTGGGCGAAACTCCGTTGACATAATATTATACTAAATTTATTGAAATATTGAGAAATATACTACTATTATATGTTTATAGCAGAAATACTTAGAATTTTTTTAATATTTCAAGAAGAGTTATTAAGACAATTATTTTTGTAAGAGGAATCTAATGATCATTTGATTTTTTTCCAAATAACATCTACAACTACAATCCCTCTTATCAGCTTTAACGAAGTCAACGATTGCTATCCGGTTACTTATCAAGTTAAGAGCTGATTTGTTTATATTGCGACACCTTTTTTATGTTGTTTAAAGGTCTCTCTACCGACCTCTAAATATCAGTAGATATAAAAGTTTGGCATCTCTTATTACTACTTTTGGAAAAACGTATATTATAACGAACAGTTAATATTAAATTTATTATAGAATAAGTGACGAACAAAATAATCATTTACTTTATTCAATCAATCAACTGGCTTCAGGATCGAATAAAATTGTTGTTTCAGAGGTTAATGTCGAATATATTGCTTTCTTGTTTAGCTTATTAATGAAATTTAAAAGAATTATCAAAAACTTTAAAAAATATGTCAAAAACAGAAATTCATTTATGTGTCATTCAAACAATAATTCAGCCAATTTTTGTATAAAACGACAAGATATCCCTTCGTATGGTGCGATACATTATATAATGTTTATAAAAGATAAAATACATAACCAACCTAACTTTATTTCAAATAATGCATCTTTATTCACATCGCTTAAAGTTAGATCACATTGACGCAAATCCGTGATAGTGATGGATGTGGGATGATCGAATCTGAAGCATTGTAAAGTGAAATCTATATATCTCAATATATATTATATACATATTTTGTTTTGTTACAGACAAAATAAAAGATTGTACGCTTGGAATGCATATCTTATTGCAACAAAAATTTTTCCTAAACGTCATTTTCGATGAATTTTCACGAGTTAATTTATGGTAGAATAATTCAAGCACTTCCAATTAGACGGTAACGTAGTTTTGTAGTGACTAGAGGAGGCAATGACGCTAGAAGCCCGGTCTTTCTGCCTCATATGATAAGATTCGTACTCATAAAGGGGTTGGTCTGACTAGCGGTAAGAGTTATTCGACCACACTAAGTGTCTTACCCTCGTTCATGAAAACGGAATTGTGTCTCCTTGTGACTGTGATTGACCGTAATTGCAACTGATATGAATTGTGAGGAGCATCTCTGCGGACGCTACAAGGGTTGGTGGTGGCGGAATGGACAAATATTTTGTGACCTTGAAGGTTTTTTGCAGGACTTTCTTATCCATCGTTATTATGAATAGTTTATACATTGAACAACTATACTCACTCACTTTTGAAATTTACTAAATACTGGTCGAGAGTAGTTAGTCAAATTCCAATTTTATTAATAACAGTGTAGCCGGGTCAATGTATAATGGAATATTATTGTGAAAATGGATACGTTTGATAATGTTTAAGAAAAAAAATATTGTGATATAATGAAATTCAACTAAGAACATTTTTAAAAGCACAAAAGATTTCAGTGAACTAAGTTGCAATAGAACTGATTACCATGATTAATGTTTAAATAGAGAAATGAGACGGAGGCGAATCGATTTCTATTTTTATGAAAATTAATGAAACCGATCTGTATAGTGTTAAAAGAAATAATTTAATCGCTTTGGAATGACACGAACTCAACGGTAACATTTAATAATGTCGACACTATTTGCTTATATATAATAAATTAAAAAATAATGATATAACATAAATACGTATCGTGTAATGTAATGTAATGTAATATAACAAATATTTGTATCATACAAAACATTAACTTACTTGAAATTGCTATTGCGTTGCATCTACAGCGTTCTCGTCCTCTGTTATATAAAGACTTGTAAATACTCTATGTAAAGTTGTAGCAACTGCTTAGGTTTTCAAGTAAGCGTACGACACCACTTGACTAATAAAACTTATATTTAGTGAGGTGACTTTCATCATACCTCCTTAATGTTTATAGAAAGTAGTATTCCGAAGCAATACAAGTATTTTAAAATTTTATGACCTTTCTAAAAATTACAAGGGTAAATTAATAATAATGAGAAAATCGGTTTGAGAAAAATGTTTAGTTTATGTAAGTGCTATTTTACTATTAGTAGTGTTTGCGTAGTGATGGATATTGTACCATATTTTAACTGTTAATGATGGGGGTTCAAGATTATATAATCTGTACCTACTTTTGGGAATATGTTGGAGAGGGTTACTTTGAAGTGTTCAATTGATTAATGCAAGCTTTTCCATAATTATTGTTTTTTTAGTAGAACTAAGAAGTTTTTTGTGGTCTCAAGAAGTTAAAATGAAAAATATAACCCCGGTCGACTATACATATACACTTAAAACTCATTTACACGTAACAAGCAGTGTAATATAACTAAATACTAAGTAGAATTGTATTATTTGTATTATTCATTAATAATTTAAGACACACTTCCACTATTATTGTTTTTTAGAGATTTCTTGAATTTAATGTAAATGAATCAGTAAACTGACAAAGGCTGTTGTTTTCTTTGCCGTTTTTTTAAATTCCCATGGCGGAAGAAAGCACTTAGGACGAAAAATAAGTGAGTGAATGGGCCAAGGCAGAATACTTTTACGAAAAAATAGGCATTTTATTTGAAACAAAACTAAATATCATTTTAGTACAAAAATATTTTATATTATAATAAATAATGAGTGAGATTGAAGGAAGTTTAATTGATTATTTTAATAATTGTAACTTGTTAATGATTTACACTCAATGAAAATTAATATAAGATCTGAATATGTTTTGAATATATGGAATTTTTGTGATGATAACGATTTCAAACTGCAATTGACGGGAGTACATAATAGAGAGTAACAAATATACAGTATATTATATTATATAGTATATTAGTTTTGTGTATGTATGTATATATGAGTCACAAACTAAGGTTTACAGCAAACTTTCCATGAAGTTTGTCATGAAAATCAAATTGACAATATAAGAAAAAAAATTAAAGTAATATACTTCTTACAGTAGGTCCTCGAGGCATCTAAAGTAAAATGGGCAGGAATTGCAAAAAAACTGTAAAATATGGGATGATTACAAATAGTATTCTATAAAAAATAAGAAATAACAACATTATTTTTAATGTAATATTATTATAATAGTTATATTGTAATTCTATGTTCAGATATTCGGCAGGTGCTCATACAATAAATTGTACGCGATGGTATAACATTACACAGAGAGAAAGATAAGGGTTGCCCTTTCGGGTATACTCGTAACATCAAATTTATGCTTCCGTATTACTCAGAACCCTCAACATCATATATACAATAAGTTTCAATTTTTATATATTATATACAGCCCCTGGGCTTTTTCAAGTGTTATATGATATAATATTTTTTACCCGTTCAAAAAAATAAAATAAATATGGATGTTTGAAAATTTGTGTAGATTGATTGTTCTAAAACAGAAATCAAATCTAAACATCAAAACATTATGTAACATACATATTATTACTTTGTTCTGTAAATAATAAACAGTAAACAAAGAATAAACAGTCACCTAAAAGATACCAATATAGTTTCTGTAATTATTCGGACAGAAGGCACGGTATTAAATTAAAATCAAATGAATCCATTAAAAAACAAAAATAAGAAAACTATGAATAAGTAACATTAAAATTGTACATGGAAATAAGTAGCGATCGTCCAAGTATACATTGTGCAAGTACGTATAGTCCAAGTATTCCGTTTCGGTCGTAGTTTTTCCATGTTTGCCAAAACTACGACTAAACCGATTTTTTTTGTCGAAACTTGACCGAAACTGAAACTAGAAAATAGAACATAGACGAAAGGACATTAGTTGGAACTTGTTCAATAGCAAAGAAATCAATACGAAATAAAATATTTAATAAGTATATAATATACTCATAAAGTAATATAAAAGTTCATAACTTTTACTCAATTATACTAATTACACAATTACAATGTTATAAACAAAATAAATAAAATTTTTAGCTTATCAGATGTCCCGTACGGGTGCTCTAAGAATCAAATGGGGCTCGTAGCCGTATTTGTACTAATTCAATAGCTACAGAGGCGCCAGCGGCCATTCACGGCAACTGGTCATAATTATAGCTTTAAACATTTAATTAGGTTAATCTTTAACAACTAACATAATTCACATATTTGTGTTTAAAATACTTAAGTATACAAACATAATATTAAATATCATGAAGATGGCTTCTGCCGATGTGTAAAAACAATAAGTTTTACCACTTATATAATATGTTTAGTAATAACAATTGTTCCAAGTAATTGTAAATCCTTAAATCTAATTAATACAATAATAATAAACTTTAACACATTTACATAACGTAGTGTTAGTAGAATTAAATAGTTATATAAACAATGATATAACACATTTAACACATTACAAAATATTATTTCATGAAACTTACATATATAGGCAATATAATACATGCTATAAAAATATAAATTGAAACAATATATTTCAGTAATAAATTAATATATATAATATATTTTTCATCTTTTTGTAGCGACAAGTCTTCAAATGGTTATAATTTAAATAGAATCTACGTTGGGTGCTCGTTTAATTTTAATTCTCGTATAACAGAACTATTTAAACGCCTTGCTAATATTAACATTGAGAATGAATACAATACGAACACGGAACCGCTTTCAGTATAACATGTTAATATGCAAATATGAGAAAAGTTGTAAATTAGATAGGTTTATGGTACATCGATTGTAATATTTTTTATCAGTCGAGTACAATTGTTTCTACGTATTTTCATTTCATTGCAGAGATTACGGATACTTTATCTATATATTAAGAAGCACCCTTTGTAGTACATATTTTGTAAACTTCTGTAAGTAATATTTGTTATATACTAATATAATATAATAATATATATTAGGTCCTTACATATGAAATTGGCGTTCTGTCGTACTAACCAATTTAATCACAAATTTCTCCGCTTTGGTTAGGAATTCCAAATTCAATTCTATTCAGGTATTTACACAAGAATTTGTGTTTCGTTATACGTCATTCATTTGTTTTTTTCTTTTGTCTTGTTTTCTGTTAGCGTCACTCAGTTTACAAAATCAGTTTAAATGTCAGTATGGCAGTTCAGTCGCAAAAGCAAACAGTGCGTTTTTGATTCCAACGTTTTCGTTCTGGAAAGTTTGACCAACAAAACAAGCCCCGTGGACGGCCGGAGACCCAAGGTCGCGTTACATAACTTAACCGACACAATAATGAAGGGTTTTAAAAATCGAATCATTAGTTGTGTTGAAAGAGATTTCCCTTCGATAATCGGAAGCGCATATCGCAATGGCTGGACCCTGACAAACCAACCAAATCCTGCTTCAAGTTAAAATTTACCCAAAAAAGTTACTTATAAGCGTTTGCGGCACTAGTGCCGCTGTCGTTAATTATAATTTTCTCAATTCAGGCCAGAGGATTATGGCAGTCGTCTATTGTCAGCTATGATGGAAAAGATAGTTGCTAAACAACCGAGGCTGGTTAATCGCTCTACGCCACTGCTGCGACACGACAACGCCGAACTACACTCTGCATAACAGACGGCTACCAAATTAGAAGAGCTTCAATTGAAATGTCTAAGACATCCACCGTACTCCTCGGACCATGCTCCAACAGATTACCATTTTTTTGGAAATTTGGATAACTTCTTGCAAGAGAAAAATTCAACTCCGATGAGGCAGTCCACACCCCCTTTAAACATTTTATTGATTCCCGTCGGAATGGTTTTCATAATAATGAGATCAATGAACTACTTATGAAATGTCAAAAGCGCATAGATAACAATTATTCATACTTAGATTAAATAAATATATTATGTAAAAAAATATTCAACTTTTCGTTCCTCCCATATCAAACACCAATTTTATATGTAACGATCTATTGTTATATAATTGTACAAAACAAAGTTTAAATATTTTTAATACAATATATTAAAATAAGTAAAAAAAAAAAACTTTTATTAAAGTAAGTTGTACTTAAAAAAGTTTTATAATTTTTAGAAATTAACTCCAAAAGGTGATTTTTCTATAAATAAATAATCTGTTTGATAGCTGCTTAGTATTTTTTCAGACGAATGTATAAGACATTGTATTTCTCGACGTTGACTTTATCAAATTTCCTCGTTCCTTGTGTTCCTCTGTAATTGCTTTTTGAAATGTCTCTAATATTCATGATGTATTAACTGCCTTTGAGTATTAAGTAATATCATAACTTCAATATGTGTATATTGTTGTACGTCTTAAGATTAATTTACTACGTGTACACAATTCGGAATTACAGACATGAGTATACTCACTTTATATATATATATATATATATATATATATATATATATAAAGTGAGTTAATAAATTAAGTTTATATAATAAATTATGAGTATATTGGAATGTTTTAAACGTTATTGACTATACCACATTAGATCAGATAGAATATTTATTCCCACAGGATGAAGATATACAATTCATATCTTATAATTATTGAATATTCATATTGTATTTAAAGACATAACATAATCAACACAACACAGCTTATCTAATCAAACTATAAAGAAATATCAATAATAAACATGAAGTAGTAAAGGATATCAAAATACAGTCTTGGATGGTGTTCTGAAATTTCTTAGCCATACACTTTTTAAAAATGTTTTGTCATTCTAAAGCGAGACTGGAAATGTTCACGAGATGTGAATTACCCAAAATTTGCATGAACCCAAGAATCCGGACTTAGTATGAGGTTAATTGAGATTGGCTCTTGTCTTACTCAGATCTAAACCTCTCCGACTACAAATTGTAGTTTTTTTTTTGTGCGTCTCTGCTGTTAGCCCTACTGGCCATGACAGCGTCACCGAAATTGTAGTTATTTGCATTTAGTCAGTACAGATTCATGGACAGATTGAAACTATAAATATTGTTACATTTTCATAAAACTAAGTATTGTTAGAGCTAAAAAAATATTAATAGAAATACTTCAAATAAAATATGTCGTTCTCTGTATGCAGCTGATTCTATATTTTATATTTGAAATTACTAAAAAATATTCAAAAGCCGAAAATCTCAGCTTGCGGAAAACCTTTTTAAACCTGACTAAATACGGTGTTATCTTCAGTATCAGAAAAAACAACTAAAAGTACTTTTGTTACGGAGTAATAAACAAACTTTAACAGTAATTTAAATAAACATTTCTCAATAATAACTTTACAAGTTTTGTACATTGTTTTGTCATCCAATAAACAATAGCGTGACTATATTATTCAACAAACATTTAATAACTTGTTCAATGTTTTACTTAAAATGAAACTAAATGAAGTATACCGATCGGCTCATACATAGGTACGGCAAAGACTTATATCAATATTGATTGATCTTAAAGATAAAAAAAAATATATTTAATAATATTTTTCATTAAAAATATTTGTTCCTCAAAAGATGTTAACCAAAGTTTTGTTTAGAATTTTAAACTAAACTCACATTTATATTAGATAATACTACAACAGAGACTAGTAGGTAACTATTTAGGCAAAACTAACATTTACTATTTACGGGATATCGCTCCTGGTCATATGAAGAGTCAAATGAAATCACCGAAATGTTTCATTGTATTTAATAATACGCCACGGCCCGGGGCGGGTAAATATCGCTCGAAGGCGACCGCATGCTGACGGCGAAACACAAATGAATTGATTTTTATTAGTGCATTGATAGTTAACGACATTTCATTCACGTAATATTTAAAAACTTGTAAAAAGAACAAAAATAATATAATGTATGACGATTGTCCACTGTTTCATCCGCGATGGTGAAAAAACATCAATCATTTTAATAGGAAGCAGCATTTTTCGTTAATACTATAAAATATATATTTTGTGTTCAGGGATTCACCCTGAAACATTTCAGAACATAAAACTGATATTGTTGCCCAAAATTAATATGACAATATTTTCTATATAAATTAATATTATGTTACGAGTTTTAGACCTTCTGACAGTTAACCTGAGAGTTTTGTAGGCTTAGAGAATCAATTCACAATGTTTAAAGAAACAAGCTCGAGAACTTCTTCCTCTATGTAGTATGTGCCTTTGTGACAGGAAAGGTAATCTATTAGAAACTAAACAGCATATACTCGTAGTGTATCTTATACGTTTATTTTAAAGTGAGCGTACATTGACAGCGCACAGCGCGACATTTTGAAGTATAATTTAATTCATAATTTTATTATAAAAATCACAATGACGGTATTATTTAAACAAAGTATCACTCAAATAAGTAATAAGTTCAGATAGTCTCACTCAAATAAGTAATAAGTTCATCTGAAAAAATTTATTAATATTAATTTATTATTAAAATATTTACCTCTCAGTCCCTTTATAAATATTCAAGAATTTTGTTCGTTCCAATCAATCATCTGTGGATAACATGAAATGTTTATAAAATTATCCATAAAAATAGGTTCAGATGGACTTTTTTATACAAAGATAGTATAAATAAACACGTTTTGATTTTCTTATAAGTGCTTTAATAATGTAATATTAATTAATGTAACAGTTATTACAATCTAAACTCTTTTATACTTTGGTTACTTAACGTACATAAGTAATGATATTTAATTAAACCTTCGCAAACTGCGAATCTTTAGAGGTACAAAGTAATAATCTTTATAATAATCACTCCTCTGAGAGTTATACTAAATTATATATTTTAATCTGTCTTTTAGAATTAAGAGACTAGACTAGAAAATAATATAAGACAACTAGTTTTTCTTCGTAAAAAATATATTCTATACATTTTTAGGATTATTTATAAAAATATTTTTAATAGAATATAGGTTTTAAATGGCTTTTCAGAAAGCATTTTCGGCGCCCATATTATCTATTAGTGTATTTTACTAAAACAGAGATTACATGTTCAGATAAATAATTCAGCGTACAAGGATTAGCTTTGAGATAATTGTCATCTAAACCTTGGCCGCCCTCCTCCGCCCTCCCCTGTCAAAGCAGACCACAGCAATGTGTAATTGACACTATCAGGCTCCTCGACCTTATTCGCATATCTTATTGAAGTACCTGTCATTGTTGTGGCTTAAATTAACCTATAACACAAACAGAGAGATAGCATTATCTACATATTTTTGATTTTTTATGAATTTTTATGTAGTTACTCATTTGTTTATAAGCTATTTTATCAATTACTTATAGTATGTGTTCTAAATCTAATAAAATCTGTTTTAAAAATTGTATAAGGTTACTTGTTATTCGCTTATATTCCTAAATATAAATAACTTATCTTAAATTTTGTATACTGCACGTGTAATTCGCGATATATTATTATTTATTTACGATAAAAGAAAACAAAATTGCTATCAAAAGTCAAATTATGTATTTCATTTTAAAACTTCTTTTAATATAACATCATCGTCACAACAAACAAATTTAAATTAGGGGAAGCATGAAGAGAATAATAATATAATAATCATGTAACGTGCACTCGATATTAATTAATTAAATATTAGATACTTCAACATCACATTAGCTTTATCTTTATATTAGCATTTTTACCCAAAATTCATCTGATTTTATAATGCATTTCATTCAGTACACTGTATATACATATATACAGTTATAGTTATAGGGTTATAGTTTAAGAGTAGATTATATTGACTTTGATAAATAAAATGTATTATATAAACTGAAGAAATATCAATAAAGATATATGATGTGATGTGGTTTTAACGATAATCCATGTTTACAGTTCGTCTGCCCTCAACTCACCCGAGGCACCCTTTTCCATTAAGGGTACCCAATATGTTATAATAATATTTAATTGTGCATGAAATAATATTTTAGAAAAAGAAAATAATTATTAAATCTATAATTCTTAAGTTTAAGAGTGTAGGTACTTTAATTTATAACCAAACCGCTCGCTAATAATTTTAATTACATGGGGTTTGCATTATTATTCTCTGACACTTACAACGAGTATTATAAAATAGGCATTGGAAGTAAATTTAACAATAATAATAAAAATAATGGTCTTGGAGGTAGGAGTATACGCCTAATTATACCTATATTAAATAAAACAATAATTATATTTAATACCATAAAATTGTTTAATAATGTTGATAAAATAGACAAATATCAGTGGATGCTCAGTAGCAGTAGCAGACGACAATAATCATAAACTTTGTATTAATGCCTGAGAAATATTTTAAAGAAATGAGAAATGGGGTTTTCAGATTATTCAGTTACGTCACTATAATACATAGATGACGTAAAAATTATATACAAACATAAATTAACCTCGGTCTAACTGAAGTGTACAGGCTGTGTATATTTATAAATTATTTTGATTGATTTTATTTAATGTATTTAATATAATTACAACAAATCTATGTATTATATTATTATCAAGTATTTTGTTTCAGCACTTACTAGTAATTAAACTCAGACCATACACCAACATTTTTACATGAGAACGCACAAAAAATGTGTTGCCATTGCACAAATATACCATTTTAACAAGCTATGTAGCAGCGTAACATGTGCTTAAATTATAAACGAAACAAAAGATTGGAAAATAACTGTAATTCAAAAGCAATAACTGTTATATTTTATGAAAATTAGCATACGTTTTGTATAATCAAATGAATGATTTTATTAATGAAGTATGTTAAATCACAAAGGATTTTTTATTAATAATATTGAGTTCAGCTTCACGAATACATTTAGAAGAACTGTTTTTAATTATCTCAAATATCGTATTAAGTAATATCTTGACACGCGAGTCATTGCAGATCACTTATTGGCAATTAGATTAATCTTCTTATCTTTGTAAGATTAATGGAAACTTGATAATGTGGTACAAAATTAGGAACTTTTCTTTAATTTCGATGTATTTATAAATTTTATATAACCTGATACATTTTATCTAAAAATTAAAATTAGTGTTTAATTAATTATTTTCCACCGTTCATTACAAATACAGCACCAAATTAATTAAATTCTTTATACTTGAATAATTCTATTCAATTTGATATTCAGTTAACGTATAACATGAAAACATTATAATAATTTACAAAAACTTTAAAGTCAGGTTGAAGACGAATATAAAATAATACATTGGGACTATGCATCTGACTGAAACTCTATTTTGTTTTTCTTTTTAAGTAGTCTTGGAAAATTTATCTTCAAACATATATTATTTAAACTAAAGTAAACATTTTAGACAAATAGATCATACTAAGTCCTGCCCGTATCGATACAATTGACATTTTGTAGTTATTTTATAATTTAAATAAACTTAACATGACTAAACATGTTTATAGAAAATTTTAACCATTCTTATACAACTTTAGTGTGAGGATTTGATATGATAATAAAATTAAAACCTTCTTGTAAAATATAAATGACTCTGAACTAATGATACGGTTAATGATAACAGTCTATAACAGTATATCAGTTAACTCCATCTTAGTATATATTTATCTGATGGTTTTGAAAGGATATTTAAATGGCATCATCATTCATCACCGAGTTTGATATTGTATAGCAATAATTGTGAGGTTTTGCAAAAATTACTTTTTAAAAGATATAAATAATTGTTTATTTTGTAACCCGCGTTGTAACCTTAAGATATTACTCATGGTAGAACCTCTAATATAAATTACATCGTGTATAACTGCTAATTAGACAATTTGAAAAGTTAAAATCTTAATTAGTTAATTAAAGTTAATTAATTAAGAAAAAAGTTAATTAGTTAATTAAAGTACGTCAGGGTTCGTGTTGACAAGTATATATATATATATATATATATATATATATATATATATATATGTATGTTTATTCGAAATGAAAACAAAATTTTATGATAAAAAGCTAATGTAATTTAAAATATATGTTACAAAATGACTAATGTTCATTAGTATCAAACGTAATAGTGTGGAAGAGATTTCAACACAAGGATTATATTGTAAGCTGTGAGGCTCTCGAGTAATATGTTTGATGCAATTTAGTGTTTGTAAAATTGATTTTCAGTTCATGAGACGTAACACGAATAATCATAATGTCGTATTTATTACTGACAATTTGCCAATAAGTAAATTTCAAGGAAATATAAAAAACATTTTCATAATATTTATTTTAAATGCAATACATTTTATAATAGGCAATGAACGAAGAATGATGAGAGATACACGTCATTCACAGAATTAAAAATAATTGGCTGTACATTATATTTTGTAAGTTTGATATTCTTAAACATCAATATAAAATTTTAAAAACATTCAAATAATATACACAGGTTATTCATATTTGTCAAGCGTAGGTACCCAATAGTTGAGTTAAATAATGTGTACATAAACACTACTCTATTGAATTAAAAATTCACTACTTTATTGAATTAAAAATTCAACAAGTTTACAATAAAATTTTTATCAAAGATGATCCTTTTAAGAATTAACTCCTCTATTTATAATATTAAAATCATCATATTGTCCACATATGGACATTTTATATAATACAACTTTAATAAATTGTAAATTTCTCTTCCATATTATAAACAAATGGGATAAAACCTTCATAAATTTCAAAGTAAATTACACATTATCACATTTTAATGCTAATCTTCTTAATATATCAGCGGTTTGTTAACCCACTTCACCTTGAGTAATTAATTCAACACATTTACAAATTTCTTAATTACGTGCTAAAGTAGATCAAGTTATGTACGGATGACTTAAACAAAAGTAGTTACAGTTTAAAAAGGTATATATGATTTTCTAACATAAATACAAACCCAAGTACAAAAACAATTTCATATGAATTAGTTTAAGAATGTACATTTAATATAAGCTCACTTATTACTTTCCTACCGTTTTATGATAACGCCGATAAACCAACCGCTAAAGAAAGACGAAGGAGTTATTGACAACTATTGTTTTTTAATCAGAAGTGTGGTCACTAAGCTTCTAGTTTTATTAATATTTACAACATTTGTTGATACTGAAATGATTTTTTTAATAATATAAAACCATAACCGTAGACAGGAAAGGAGGTGTATTTTTTCACAAAATTGTAATGAAAAATATTAACTCAAAATTTTGAATAATTAATTTAAAGCCTCCACGCGTACCGACATGCGGGATGGGCAAATAAAAAGAGATAGTTCTGAGAATGATACGTGGGGCTTAAATTAAAAAACTATTCCAAAAATTCCTTGAAATAAAAAATTAAAAACCGGTGAGCGCAACTTCTCAAAAAATGTTTATTGAATTTTTCACAGAAAGAAATTTTAGAACTTCCTATTGTCAAAGATTTTCATCTGAGCTCGAGGTTTAATTTATCTCAATTTCAAAGAAAAGATTACAGACCGCGTTTAATTTGATGAAATTAAATCATTTATTAAACAGTTATTTTCTGCAGAAACTCTACATTTATTTGGCTTTAAAATTTACGCTTTTATTATGATCGGTTTTTAAAAAGTGTTATTAACTACACCATTTACAACTCTATTACCTATACGATTTATGTTTTAGGGTTAACAGCAGTCCTAGTTGCAAATCTAAAATCTATAAACTTAACAAGTAAAGGGTAAAATTATAAATCAGAATAAGTATAAAAAAAATAAGAATCAACTGTTAGGCGGTACGAAGTTCTCCGGGTCAGATAGTTTATTGTGATAAATAATGTAATGTTTGATTGCTCCTTTTATACCACAGATAGTTATTGACTAAATGTTTATTGCCATAAAAAGACACTTCTATATAGTTAAGAATTCCTCATTTCTTATTTTCTTTTTAATTAAATATAAATTTTGTTGATCATTATATTTTTTTGATGATCCTTAAAGATTCGTATTTTTGACATCCGCACTGTGGCTTTAGATACTAACTAATTAGTGACCGGAGTGTACTCTGCTTTCAAATATCCTGGTACAACTTATCTAAATTTTTGTAACGATCTCTTTTTGATACTATTTTCCTTGTTTACTTCATTTATTTTCCAAAGTTATATTTTGAACCTCAGCAGCTCAACTATAGCGAGCAACACACACTTAGCAGACAAAACCACGAACCATTACTTATTTCTAAGTACGGTCATAAAACCTCGGCAAATGTGAGTAAAGTTAAAAGTAAAAAAAAGTAGAAATTCGAGTTATGTTCAAAAGATAATGAAAAAGTTTTTTTTATTGCAATAATAATAATAATAATAAAAAACGTGTTTTCCTGATATAAGTAATAAATTAAAATATGAAGTAATTGATAAATAAAAAACTAGGCAAGCATAATACATTCCGCGACAGGATTATTTGGATCTGATATTCAGCAGCTTTGTGGCGACGGTGACCTGGTAGTACTTTTCAAAACGTTAAAATTATATCAATACTATCTTTTATAGACAAATTATTATTTTTCGATATTATTTTTACGAACTGGAGTGGTTTGTTCCGATAATTATTCAATTCCTTAATACAGAAGCAGAGATATCTGAAATAAATAAATTATTTTATATACCTGGTGTTTCTTTTATTTACACAAAAATGTAGACAAATAATATATTTAGTAGCAACAATATATATTATAACAAAGTCCCGGTGTGTTATCTACGTGACTACTGCTACGCACTACAATATTAACATAGATTTTAACAAATTATAAACTTATTACTGCTTACTTTACTGTTTGCTTTAATTTATATTATTACGAAATAAACACAAACAAAACAATAAATACACAATTGGTTATTTATTTATAATATTAGTATATTATAATATTAAGGGTAAATGTATATTTATTTGAATCGCAATTCACCTACAATAGTTTATTAAATGTTTGCTTTACTCTTTAGTTTGATATTATTTAATTAAAAATCTGTCAAACGGAGAGTTAATAGATTTAATCAGTATCGCCATATTTGAAGACTGGTTGTTTTGTATATACAACACAATACTGTATCATGTAGTCTAACAGTAGCAGTACTCACAACTATTAAAATTATATTTATGAGATTTCTAATTACAAATACATTCAAAATGGTAATTTAACCTCTACATTAACTTATGTTATTATTCATGATTGAACAGTGTAATGGAATATAAATAAACTGCATCATCTCGTGTGACACAAACACAACAATATTAACTTGTGGTCTCATTATCTAATGAGACCACAAGTTAAATAAATAAATAAACGAAACTTAATATTGTTAAAAATTGTAATAAAACAAAATTTATTTAAAAGATAAATTTTATATTTCAAATGACGTTTCACAGTTAAAAAATATTGTTTTAGTTGAATATAATTAAAAAAATATTGAAAACACTAGTTTGGTAGATTAATTATTATGACATATTATTTTTACTGCCCAATTTTTGGAGTATTTTAAACTCCAAGCAAATACGCGAGCTACTAGTTGAGCACCTTATCTATGGACGCATGCGCAGTAGCATGAAAACGACAAGCAGCTGGCATGCTCTATCTTTATTCGACATGCGGTGTTTATCTTAAGTTTCTCTCGCTTTTATTTATCTTTAATCGTTGGCAGTCACTATTTGCGGGGATTTTTGCATAGACACCTATATCTCATCATGTAGGGAAAGAATTAATCTTCGATTTGGTATGTATAACATGATAATACATTATGAACGTATATATTTAACGAAATTATACCTGTTTACACCTGGCTGACATTAGGTTGCGGCCAAGTGAGGGATGGCACCTTGAACTTTCTCGGTATCTCAGGTATATTTCTTTCTAATGAAATATATTTTTTAACAATTACAAGTGAACGTAATTGTTCAAAAATAAATAATTAATTACATTTTAATTAAAATTAATTGCGGCCAAATTTGGATGGCCACCTTTGCGGATCTGCATTGGTTTAGTTATAAATATCGATAAAAATTATATTTTATTAATCAAACATGTGAACGTATAAATCACGCGGTCGGATCTCGTACTATTAGTCACTGCATTTTTTTATCAAATGTGAGTCCAAAATTACTTTTCACCAAATCTGGATACTTTATTAACTCACAATGCCACCTTAACATAATTTATGGAAATGTGCTTAACATAAATTCCTTAATTTGTATATTATTATGAAATAATATAAATTACAATATGAAGAACTTGTTCTTTACATAATTTGAAAAGATACATAAATATAACATGTCACATTAGTTCAACATTTAAATCACACAAGTCCACTAAGTTACCTGTATCCTCAGTGTTTTCTCACCCTGATGTTGAACGGATTCATATTTCTTATTAATTGGTTCTTACGAAAAAGTTAATTGAGATATATCTTCATGTAAGTGTTGTGTGTTTGTGTGTATCTCATACACAAACCTACTCTCAATCAGTGTCTTTAAATAGGATTAGCTATTTAAAAGATTTGTTTTATTAATTAAGTTACAGCACACATTTTTTATATCATTTATTTTCTTCGCTCAAAACTTATTATTTATAAGTTTATTAAATTTTTTTATTAATTTGTTTACTTTTATATACTGCTTCCATTTATTATGACTTGGGAAGTATATGTGGTACAATACTTGAATCATCCTTAGTTAAATCAGTGACTATTGAATTTTCATTATTAAAATCTGATTGAGTAGGTTGTGACTTGCATTCACCCAGCTCCTCATATAAGCTATGGGTATGCTGACTTTCAACATTTAATTTGCAGTTTTCCAGGTCTGAAATTAACTTCCTAGCCTGCATCAAATCAGACTGAAGTTCTGTAATGTGTTCTGGTGCTCTCTCATGCTCATTGCTGCACTGGTCAAAAGCAGTTATTATATTATTTAACTGAACTCGCTGAGCCACAGTATCCAAGTAATTAGTATGTAGTTCAGCGACCTTTAAGATCACTTTACAATGTTCCTAATTTCATTCTTACTATTCTCTCGCTCCTGCAGTAGTTTCTTGCACAAATCTATAGATCTTAGTTCTTCTAAAGCTGGTTTTAATTTGTGCTCTGACTCCTTCGCAGAGGTCTTGTGAGTCATAGCTACTTTCCATTGTTGACTGAAAATATTTATTGTATGTGAGAAAGAGGAAAGAAAGGTAGTCAAGTTTTACGCACCGCGAATGACTTTTTAAAAAAAGATTTTATTTAAAATATAATCACTTTAATTGACAAGTAATTACTTAGACTACGTTAACAAGACTAAATTAATATTAATACAATGTCTTAAATACTATCGAGTCGGCCACCCAGAAGGGTATTGTTCCCATCATTCGAATATGAGCGTGCGAACATTGCGAGATGCCGACTCAGCGGGATGGGCTGGTGTGACTGTCGAGTCAGCTGTTTGGACTGACGTAACTAGGTTGTAAAAGAAAAATCAAATAATAATAAAATAAACAAATAAAAATAGAATAAAAACAATTAGGTAAGTAAAATAATTAAAATGAGGGGATGTTAATTATGTGAAAATAAATTTAACAATGAATTAGTTCAGTTATTAATACTTAATTGTATATATAATTTAAAATTGTAATAGGTAATTACTTTCAATTTTTGTACTAGAATGATTATAAGGTATTACAATTTTAATAAATAGCTATTACTACTAACACTTACGTGATAATGGCTTCTTGGAACGAGCATTTTAAAATGCTTTTTTAATGATTATAAATAAAGGAAATAAAAATAATGGTTTTGTATGGGGGCCAATGTTTTTTGTCTTCAACTTATTAAGTAAAGTAAGTCAAATAACGTTGCCTGAGTGTGTGGATGGACATCACTCACTATAAAATTAGTAGTAGTTTAGTAGGTGTAATGTAATGTATATTTAAAGAAAACTAACCCTGGTTCTTCGTAGGTTTGAAATTCTGCCGTTGAAGAAGTGACAGCTTTGAAGCTTACTGTTTTACACACTTTTCTTGATGCAAGTT
Organism: Melinaea menophilus ssp. n. AW-2005; assembly: GCA_918358695.1. Classification (NCBI taxonomy): domain Eukaryota; kingdom Metazoa; phylum Arthropoda; class Insecta; order Lepidoptera; family Nymphalidae; genus Melinaea; species Melinaea menophilus. The sequence goes on from OU911045.1 coordinate 8,504,916, forward strand.
TACTTTAAGATATTATTTATAGATTTAATTACGTATTTTACGAGTAACCACACTTTATTTTACTCAAATAATACTTATTTATATTTTATACTAAATAATTGTATGTGATCTACACTTTTGACGTTTTGAATGAGCCAGTGTTGCCAGCTCATATGTTTATGTTAGACCGATCACCAGAATGAAAAATTGGGATTTTGACAACTTTTTAAAAAGTGACAGAAAAATACCCATAGAAATCGCCAAGTTACAAACGTGAGTTATAGCGGGTAGTAAATTTTTTTTTGTAAGTCTTCAGAAAGCCTAAGAAAATGCCATTAATATTTACAGCACAAGTTCTTTTATTTTTCATAATTTCATTATTTTCTTCTAATTCGGTAGCTGGTAATAAAACCAAAAACGATGAATTATTCGTTAAACTAAATTGTAATTTAGTGGTAGTATGAATTTAAAGGTATTGACTTGGCAACATTTTTTACCAATTTCAGAAAAGTACACATTAATACAGTTAACTTCATCCTTAGAATTTTCTGTATACATTAATTCTTAAGGGATACTGTTATCCCTGTTTTGACTTTCAAGGGCGGAGCCGCACAGCGACCACCCACCCACCCTGTGACGCAGTAACAGCTATTGTTATCGCTGGAGGCAGGCGCCCCTGTGTCGACCAGCTGGACGACTATTGTTATCGCTGGAGGGAGGCGCCCCTGTGTCGACCAGCTGGACGACTATTGTTATCGCTGGAGGCAGGCGCCCCTGTGTCGACCAGCTGGACGACTATTGCTATCGCTGGAGGTAGGCGCACCTGTGTCGACCAGCTGGCCGTCTATTGTTTCCGCTAGACGCAAGCGCACATCAGTCGACCGATTGGTCTATATACATCCAAAGTAGTAAAAAGGAACTTATTTATCAAAATTATATGTTTATAAGTAATAAATACAAATTATTTTATTAGATTTTTTATGAAAGTAAAAAATAACCTAATAATTACACAGGCACACAAAAAAAAAAAAAACGTCATGAACCAGAGGGGAGACCCCATTATTCTTAGGTTTTTGGGATCGCTGAAACCGAATATGACAATAAAAACTAATTTTAAATGCCAGTTTTCCCGCTAGCACCCCCTTACTACCTCTTAAGGGGTGAAAATTGAAATTTATGTATAAAATCAAGATAGATGTGTATTTCTACGTTTTTTGGGATGCTGAAACCGAAAATGATAATTAGAAATAAATTTATGACCACTATCACCCCCTACCACCCCATAGGGGGGGTGAAAATTTAAATTTTTCTATAAAGTCAAGATAGATGTGTATTTCTACGTTTTTTGGGATGCTGAAACCGAAAATGATAACTAAAAATAAATTCATGACCACTATCTCCCCCTACCATCCCTTACAAGGGGTGAAAATTTCAATTTTTCTATAAAATCAAGACAGATGTATATTTCTACGTTTTTTGGGCTGCTGGAACCGAAAATGATAACTAAAAATAAATTCATGACCACTATTACCCACTTACCACCCCTTACAGGGGGTGAAAATTTAAATTTTTCTATAAAATCAAGATAGATGTGTATTTCTACGTTTTTTAGGATGCTGGAACCGAAAATGATTACTAAAAATAAAATTTAAGACCTCTATCACCCATTAACACCCCTCACCAACCCTTAAGACTGAATCATGATTTTTGTCCTATTCTTCACAAGTTTTTTCACTTTTTGTTTTTTTTTTTTTACTTTCTATTTAATACTACTTATACTGTTATCCATCCGGCAGTGTTGTAAAACGCTTAAAAGATGCTGAACCTAATTCTATGCCTCCGAAATAGAATTGTTACTATTTTCCTGAAAATTTAGGAGACTAAAAGATGCTGAACCTAATTCTATGCCTCCAAAATAGAAGGGACTATTTTCCTGACAATTTAGGAGACTACAGTGAGGAGCAAGATGCAAGGTTTCATCAGGATTAGAGTAGAATTAAATCATGAATATATATCAGATACTTCTGATCGATAAAGCATTTGAATTTCTAATATAAGAGCGAGAGAGAGAATAACCTCAAACTAGTTTGATAAACATGTCACTTACTGTAAATCGTTAAAATTTCTTCATACATCTTCATTTTATACAAAATTGAAACCCCCCATTAGGGATGGTTAGGGGGTGGTATTGGGTAAAAGAGGTATCAAATTCACTTTTGGTTGTCATTTTCGGTTCCAGCATCCTAAAAAACGTAGAAATACACATCTATCGTGATTTTATAGAAAAATTTAAATTTTCACCCCCTGTAAGGGGTGGTAAGGGGGTAATAGTGGTCATGAATTTATTTTTAGTTATCATTTTCTGTTTCAGCATCCCAAAAAACGTAGAAATACACATCTATCTCGATTTTATAGAAAAATTGAAATTTTCACCCCCTGTCAAGGATGGTAAGGGGAGATAGTGTTCATGAATTTATTTTTAGTTATCATTTTCGGTTTCAGCATCCCAAAAAACGTAGAAATACACATCTATCTTGGCTTTATAGAAAAATTTAAATTTTCACCCCCCGTAAGGGGTGGTAGGGGGTGATAGTGGTCATGAATTTATTTTTAATTATCATTTTCGGTTTTAGCATCTCAAAAAACGTAGAAATAGACATCTATCTTGATTTTATACAAAAATTTCAATTTTCACCCCTTAAGAGATAGTAAGGGGGTGCTAGCGGGAAAACTGGCATTTAAAATTAGTTTTTATTGTCATATTCGGTTTCAGCGATCCCAAAAACCTAAGAATAATGGGGTCTCCCCTCTGGTTCATGACGTTTTTTTTTTTTTGTGTGCCTGTGTTATTATTATAACTTGTACGTATGTATTATGTTTCAATATGTTGCCATTGGTATTACATTTATATCTTTTTCTTTGAAGTTAAATAGTATCGAATAATAATATTTTTAAACGCAAAAATCAAATTTATACTTACTTTTCAGGATATATTTTAACTTTGTGGGAAACTCTGTTAAAGTTGTGATTGCATTGCAGGTATATTGTTCTCGAACAACGTTTGCATAAAACTACCTGACTAGGTTGTTAATGCGGTTCTAAACTGCTATAAAAGCTATATTTTAAAACTATGTATATAGTGTATGTATGTAGTCTTGAATAAAAGAAGAAATATTTTTCCTTATATTCGGAAGTAAATTGAGTTATTTTGTGTCTGGTATTGATAGAGAGACATTGATGATAAAATGGTCAATGAACGATATAAACTAAGTCAGACAATATAAAAAAATAGTGGTATGTGGGAGAAAGATCCTTGAAATTTACACAGTAGAACATCGCGAAGCACCCAGGTAGTACGCATGGTATCGCAGACGATGACGTGCTGTGCAGTGATGAACTTTATTTTCATTTTTTCTTCTTTCTCTATTGATCACTCTCAATTTCATCGGAGACGACGACCACAAAACCGACAGTCCTCGAAACTTCGAGGTCCAGTATTCTGATACTTGGCGAGGCATGGAAACAGTGCAGCCGAAGAGAGATACGACAAATGATTTTTTTTAGTGGTAAACACGCAAACTTGAGTCTTATTGAGATTAAACTGAAAGAGGTTCCGTTTAGCCCATTCTGAGACCACCCTCAAGGAGGTGTCTATAAAAGACAAGTATCTTTCGGCACTCGTCGACGTTTTCCCGAGAGAGCCCTGCCCGCGTTCCCAGTGTGTCATAACTATGTATGTTGGAAATATCTAATATATCATCGATATACAGGCGGAACAGAGTTGGGGATGGCACATAGCCTTGGGGTACACGAGCGTTCATGGGGTTTAAGGTTTGAGCAAAAAACGTCGAGGACGAAATGTATGCACCGCTCAGTGAGAAAACTAGTAAGGCAATTATTATAGGATTGAGACTTCTAAGAAACGTCGGAGCAAGCAATGGCTAAATTATTTATTTTTAACAATAACTATTTCAGAGCTAAAATCTTAATTACACATTAATACGAATACTACAAATAAATTACGTATTTCTTTGCATGTTTTTTTTTTTAATATAATCATAAGTATAAAATCTCAGCTCACGGTAAATCTTTTTCAACCTGACTAAACAAGGTACTCTTTTCGGTCTGTAATAATCAACTTAGTAACTAACTTAGTTTTAACATATAGCTTACAATTTTCTAAATTAAACAAACACATAATATATACTTTGTTTTTTTATGGCATTAATACAATAACTGCAACAAACCTATAATGAATACACAACTACTGAATACTTAATACTTAATCCATAGACAAATACATACACATTCGGTTAAACCTATTGCGATACTGAGATACCTATTTCAAAGTGAGCGATGCCTTCACTTCATTCACAAATAATCACATACTTATTTTGTGTCGCAAAATTATTAAAAAAAAACTTTTCGAAAGCTATTTCGTTATTTTTTGTTTTATTCCAATTTTTTTTTGTTTATTAACAAGTAACGGTGAAAGAGGATAACATTTCGGGATTTTGTACAAAAATTTACTGTCACACTTGTTTTATGGCTTTATTATTATGGAAAATAAAATAGTCATTGAAGTACTCTGAATATACTCTACCGTTAAACCAAGAAAACAAAATATTGTTACAGTTATTTTTATATTTGTTATACAATTATGTTAATCACTCACAATGATATTGATAAGACAATTATAATACAAATAAAAGACAAAATTGTCTGATAAATCGTATTACTCGCTTTGCAGTACGAGTACAAACACTATATCATTGTACCGTTGTTGTTCTCTGAAGACTTTAATATATTCAGTATCTATTACTTTAACCAATCCGTATGCTGATGTACACCATGTATTATTATTTAAATATTAGGATAAACGTTCAAATATCGATTAAAAAAAACTAGGGTTTATAAAAAAAAAATCTTTATTGAAAGACTTATTGTAAGATACATCGACTTTCTTAAACACAATACTTGTTTAAAAATAAACAAAATGAAATACACTCGTGATGATGACATATATCTCTCCGGTTACAAAGAGTAATAAAAGTGGAAAGGCATAATAGAAATATATAAAAAATGTAATTAAGAAACCCTTTGTATTATTTTAATATTCCTAAAATAATATATTCCTAACTTACTATTCCTAAGATAATTTATTAACATATACCATTATTATATAAGAATCTATTTGTAATACATATCACCAAAAACTGATAGAGTAACCATTTATTCAGAACCAATATCCTTCAATTATATATCAATCCCTACAGCTCAGTTCTAAAACTAATTTGTATTTTAGTTTTTATAGAGTAAAACAATCCTTCTGTTCATTCAATCCCTAGGTTGATTCAATCAGTACTCAGCTCTCGTCCGAGTCGATACAAAGTTTATTGAATAAGTAAAGAAGCCACCGGTTCACGTTTAGCTTTTATATTTTTACAATTCCAATGGAAATCAATACATTGACATTTTAAACAAGTTTTCGATCCGTTTTCTTAGGGTAGGAATAAGGAGATGATTATGATGAGCGAAATATTTAGCAGATAACTCTTACAAAATGCCAGGTTATGGTTTAAAGCACGCAGCAGCGGCGGACAACTTAACTGGCTAACACTATAGTTTTGGAAATAGTTTTAAAACTTTGTAAAAGCCAAATATTACTAAATAAACGGTATTAATAATAATATTATAATAACAAAATATAAATTTTACAGCAAAATATTATAAAATATTATTCCTAATAAATGGATATTTTCGAACTGATATGTGAAATTTAATATCGCCAAGTTTCTTTAATTTTAACAAAGGAATCCTATTTTTGTAGTATAAAAGGTATCAATAAACTGAGTGGTGTGTAACTGACAAGCATGATTAATGATATTAATAATGACAAATAGAAATATATTTTTAAGAAAACAAAGAAAACCTAATCCAGTTTTAAAATAAATTATCATTATATTATATCTTATTACACGCAATCAGTAGTGAAGGTAAATGTTGTTCATTATATTTTAATCAATATTGTAATACGAATAACATAAGCTGCTTTTGAAGCTCATAACCGTAGTAGGTACTTGCGCCGGTCAAGCCTCAAATAAGTATGGCGATTTAATCAAATGCCATTTGTGGTCATTAAAACAAAATTACACAGGGTGTTGGTGAATTTGAAGTCATTACATTGATCATCAATATATCATATATTTATATTGTGTATATAACTCCGTTCTTAAAGAACATTAAATATACAGTAAAATAAAAATTATATTTAAATTATTGAAGTTGCTATTGCGTTGTATCTGCAACCTTATAGAACCTCGGTTACATAAAACCGCAACAACCCTTGAACATACTCTGTTTAAAGTTGTATCAATTGCTTTGGTTTCTAACTCAGCATGTCCGGGAACATCACTAGTCTAATACTCGTGTTATCTATATTTAGTTAGGTGAGTTTCAATATAAAGTACATACTTAATGTTTGCATGGAATTTGGATTTCCCTGTAGGTCTATACCTATGGAGTAACGTTCCGAAGCACGTATTTTAATAACACTCAAACTTCCTTTCTTTTTGGATAAAAATAAAAAGACCGAGCTTAATCCATCACACTGTGGGCTATATAGATAATAATAAAAACTTCGGATTTAGAAAAACTTACAACTACTAAGAGGGTTTGTACTAAACTGATACGAGGGTTTAGACAACAGTGCATCTCCATCAACGTATATTGTGTACTTTCGTTACTTTTCTGAAGAGCGTTATTGGAAATGTAAAAAAAGAATTAATAAGTATTTTATTTTCAAGCTATTTCATAATTATTTAGTTATCTGGTTAGTAGAACTCTGCAGTTTTTTTTTGTGTCAAATCTCAAGTAGTTGTAAGGAAATTCATAACGCAGGTCCATTGTCCATATTTACACTCAAGGCTGTTTTTAGACTCAACAAGCAGTTTTATACGACTAAATATGATCAAAATGGTATTATATTTGTATTCATTCATTAATTTAGGACAACATTTGACGGTTGCTTTCGGTAAAGTTTAGTACGGAATATGAATAATTAATTATTTAAGTGTAGTTACAGAGTGCAGTGTGTTGCTAAATGAGAAATATAGGTTATAAGAGGATTTCGATTAAATTCGAATTAATATATTTATAATGTATATATCTCATAATGAGCAATGCTAAAAGGAAACTTACTTTAAAAAAAAAGGTTTTTATATAAATATAATCTTAATATGACCGTGAAAATATTGCAAAAGATGGAACTATCTCTGAAATTCTGAAAATTTGTAAAATATTACAATTGCTACTACTTTTTTAAAATCAATTATTTAACTTATGTGTATTTACTTACTTACTTAGCTTCACGCCATATCCCTTGCGGGGTAGCCAGAGACGACGGAACGCCAAACGCTACGGTTCTACTTATGTTTAATTGTAATAAAAATTTATTTCATATTAATATTTGGTTGATTTGGCACTTTATTTATTACTTTTTACTTTATATAATACAATACTTTAAATAATACAATATTCTTGAAATACTCTGAAAATTTAACGTATATTCAGTGAAGGTTCACTGTTTATAATTATCTTATGTATTTAAACAAAATATATTTATGTAATAATAAAACATTTTAAAATTTATTTTAATTTGAAATTACAATACAATATGAACTCCAAATTTTATAAATAGCTGCAACTAGAACTATTGCTACACAGTAAACTATAACAAGAGAGATTACACTAGAAAGATATGTATAAATCATTAGATGAATGTTCCATTGCAAGTTATGTTACCACATAAGTTCTCTGACCTCACAAAGTGTTCAGAGATGGATAGATAGCTTACCGGCAGACCGCTTTATGTTTTTTGTTCTCAAAACATCCTTTTTAGCTTCATTATTTTTAAATATCTTTTTTGAGGATTTCAGCAATTTGTATACATTGCCCAGAAGTGAGATGGTCTGTAATTCTTCAGCAAAATATTATACTCTTTTTAAAAGAATGGCACCACCAGAGTCCTGTTCCATACCTGTAGCGTCTTGCCTTTGTGTAGCACCTTATTAAATAGCATCTGAAAGCTTTGCAAGACTGTTCGTCTACCTGCTTTTAGAAGCTGTCTGGACAATGGTCAGATTCTTCTAAAGCTGCCTCTGACATTTTGAAGAGGACATAAAATCAACATGAGTTAGATGAGGTGTTGGGGAAAATTCCAAATGCTATAGAGGGTTTAGTCAAGTCGTCGTCAATCATATCATGTAACCGGTGCGCGGTGCGCTCTTCTGCTGTCCTGAACAATAGTTTTTACTTATCTCAAACATCCAATCACAATACGTAATATCTTAATCTACGAATCATTGTCAATTAATTATTCATCGACAATTAGATTAGGTTTGCAATTTAATTTTTATTTTTTCTTTGTGGGTAGATTAAAGCCTGAAAAGATGTTAAAAAAATTTAAACTTTTCTTTAATTTTATACATCCTAATTTATATAAACGTTAATCATATTACAGTGATAACTTTACATTCTATTATACCTAGAATACTTAAGGTGCTTAAGTAAAAAGATTTAATTAAATCTTTCGAAACTACGAGCAGCTTTAAAGGTACAAAATAATATTCTCTCTCAGAAGCATTCTCCTGTGAGAGTAATATTAAATAAAATATTTTCCACAGTTCATTACAAATGCCGAAGTCGAAGCAGCACCGAGTTTATTAAGAAAGTGTAATTACAATGTTCTCTATTATTAATTTATTTATTTAATGACAACAAAAAACTAATTCTATTAAATAGCAAACATGTAAATCGCAATTATCTTTGTTAGTTTATACAAAAGTAACACGTTTAAGACACAAGATAACATATGTAATAGCGTAGAAAAGAGACTGTAAATTATTTTAAATAAGTTGAGAGATCTAGCAAACTCATGTTGCGGAGTCATAATTAACAATACGCTAGAATTATGTGCTTTGTATAACTAACAAAACATAAAATAAAAGGACATAACAAGATGTTAAAACCGACAGCGACATAAAACTTACTTCGTATCTGCTTGTGTTATAAATACTTTATTATATTTACTCGTATTAAACTTCTGATTAGGATATTCAATTAGATATTCAGTTATTATATTAATATAATATGGAAAGAATAATTATTAATTACAAAGTACGCCCTACACTATGGCAGCGTCACCGGGGAGTTGACACTAGCAACACACATAACAAACTTTAAAACCAGTTTAGGAAAATTTACATTTTTTAAGTTTGAGGTTTTCTTTACATTTTTTATGAAAATGGCTTATGTTTGACGAAAGGTGGAGGAGAAATAAGAACAAATGACATAAAATATAATCTTAGTCCGTAATCATTACTTATTTTTGACGTAATTAACAATCCTTGCAAACTTATTTCAAAAGAGGATCTACTAATTTTGAATTCTGAACTAATAATACTTCACTTCTGTTGAGTCCTTATTAGACTGGATGTGTATAAAACTCAGACTTGACATAAAAATAATAAATTAGGACTATCCCTTTAGTTGAAACTCTATTTTGTTTTCTTTTGCAATAGTTAAAAAAGAACATTTATATGACATCATTAATCATTAAATTGAAAGTATCATTTGTAAGTTAGTTCAAAATTACTTTCACAAAATCATGTTGACAATTGATAATATAATATAATGTTACGCATACTCGAACGTTTAATACGCACACAAACGTGCGTTTTCTTTCGTTCTCAATAAAGCACTGCCCTGAAATCTGTATCTCAATATATAAATAATGTAAGCATTCAATAAACATTTTATTATTTAACAGATATTACCTCACATTACGCGTACGAGGCGTCAAGAGTGGAGAACTGGAATAGGGAATTGATTCATTGTTTTTCTCTAATAGGTTCTCAACCATACGGCTTATATTACAACGGCACTAACTATATATATATATATATATATATATATATATATATATATATATATATATATATATATATATATATATATATATATATATATATATAAACTTAGTCTGACCATAAACGTTACAAAATAAACATTACTTTTCATTCATTTCAATTACTTTTCAATTTGTAATTTGTCACTTTTGTACAATTATTCATTTTGTTTTCTTATTTTCCTTTTTTTATGTCATGTATCCTTGTTCATTTTATTTTTGCTAGATTAACAATACAGTTGAACTTGTTAAAAATGTACAAAATATGTGTTCAACATTAACTGGCTTTGTATAACAATTTATTCTCACTAACTTTTAGCAGTGATTTTTTTTTATTATTAAACGAAGAAAATCAATCAAATGAAGTGTATTAATATATAATTGTAAACCTAACTTGACATGAAAGTAAGTTTTGATCGGTTAATAGCTAAACTTAATCAAGTAGCAAATTACTGTGTAATCTCGTTATTACGTAGTTAAGTGGCTTTAATTTCTCAACGCCGGAGGCAGTGAATGTGAAGACCAGTTTGATGAACAGAAAGATACAATTATATTTACAATGATGTTGAGTTCTCCGAATAACTCCTATGACTAAATGAAATTAAGTAAAATTTGAACTTACAAATTTAAAGACATTTAATTTTTTATTTATGTTTAAAATTTAGACTTTTTATTTTACAAATGTTGCAACTATATTAATACTTTTTTCCATTTTATATCCAAAACAGCGCCGGAAAATAAGGTAACCAATAGCCATTTTATTACTTAAGGTACTTATTAAAATATTTTTTTTAATTTTGGAATCAACTATAAGTGATTTTTTTTATATCTTACCAGATATCAATATTTTACTATACGAGTAACCTAGTTGACCGCGTAGCACGGGGAGCCGTTCTGATTGTCGGAGACTCGGTGCCCTGTGAATGGTTGGACTCTTTAGCAATGGGTTGAGACGTAGCATCTTTTTGCGTCCTCCATGCCATTTACAAGGGGAGTGTTCCGAAGAGTTATCCGCACGCCCATTTGTCCTCTAACATAAAAAAAACCGTTTCAATTTTATTTCACTTTTGTACGGTACTTAAAGTCGTGAGGGTGGAAATCAAGTCACGTTCAAAGTGTCTAGAAGTCTGTCAAATTCTTACTGTTTGTGATTCCTAGTTGAGAAACTTTTGAAGAGATGTGCTAGATATTTTTAAAGTTCACTTATTTGTTCAATGTCTTCAAAGTTTTTGGTCCTAATACTATAAAAGTTTAAGTAGCTATCAATTGTAGAGAATAACGAGAGCCGCTAAATAGGTATTCAAGGTTCGTTTTATTATGTTCTAAAATTGAGCCCTTTCTACATTCACGACTTATCTCACTCGATGGCTTGAAGCTCAAGACATAAGACAAGTTCGACCAAAAATAATGAAATATAATATACTATAAAATTTAATATAGTGTAAAATATAACAACATTTTTAATAATGATTATTAGCTTGTAAGAAAATAATGTACGAGTAGTACGTTGTATTGAATTTCATGCGACGAATATCCTAAGCAAATCGAGTGAAAAACTAGCAACATTGATTACAAAAGAATTTTAGAATAAAAGTTTGTCTGGATCAAGAAACCGATTGCTAATGTACATATATAAATTAATTTAATTACTTTATCAACTATTTTAGTATTTCAAATATAAATATTTAATACTTCTTTTATATTTTATTATATCTATTTCCTACTTCTTAAATATTTACATAACGACCACACATCATGTATTTGAATTAACGTTCGTATTTAAACCTAATTATTAAATTATTAATAATAAAGCCTTGTAAGTAGTTCTACAGAGTAATAAACTAACAATGCCGTAAATGACGGAGAGCCGGTAGCCTTATTACGGCTGATGACGCGACAAGCAGGCGCCAGTAATCAAACTCCTACTGGTACCTAATAAAAATTCTTATATTTTACAGATATCTTAAGATAACGGAAATGAAAATTCGTTCTAGTACTTGTATAAATATAGTATCAATAATTTCTTTCCTGTTTCGTAGATTTTTTTTGTATAGAGAATTTTATAAAATTATATATATATATATATATATATATATATATATATATATATATATATATATATATATATATATATATACTCGTATATATATTATTTTATATATTTACATCCTCCTTCTTTACTGGTACTATTAAACCTTCATAACCTTATACTATAACATATATTTCAAAATCGTCTTATAACTAAGTATAAGATTGAATTATAATAAGAAAATTTCCTAATATCACTGTACTGTACTGGCATTACTACAGACATTGTAATATATTAGTTACTATAATACAATATCAATTTTGTGAAACGCAAAAACTTTATTATATATATATATATATATACTTTGTTGTAAAATATTATTTGTATTCTTACTTTACTCAATTTCTAATCTCTTTGCTCAAACACTTAGTTTAAAGTAGGTACAATATTATGCAATTTATACTACTCACTAAGAGGGCAATTACAAAAATAACCGATTCAGATATACTCGTATTTAATTTATCGTAGTATCAAATCGACGAAATCTAGGAGAACAACGAAAATGCAATAAAAATACATTTAATTAAAAATATGAAACAGTTTATTTGATCTAACCAATTTCTTCCTTAAAATGAACATTTACTGAAACTTTATATTTTTAAGCTGGTAAGTTCCATTTATATTAAAGTAGTACTGTAACTGTGTAATATCTAATACAACTGCTAGATGTATCTATATTAATACAAAGAGGGACTGGAAAATGACACTAAAATTTGACACAAATTTTTTTTTCATTTTATTGAAGCTTACATTCATACTTTTTATTTAATGAATTTAAATAATCTCAAAACGTACGTAATACTATCTTGATATCTTATGTTAGATGTGAGGATGTAGCTGGCCTCGCTGCACCCTTAGTTTTCATATCGGACTTAATAATTTGCTCTTAGACACCTGTGCAGAAATTTTCTTTAATTGCTTTCTTTTTGTATAATAAGTGGAGTTCGCATTGTCGAACTTTGCAAGTAAGGTTAATTTTAATTGGTTGACTTCCATACGTGGTAATAGTAAAAAAGTTGCATTTCATTTGTCACAAAGTGTAACAAAACCGCTGTACTATCGATCAAGAGATACAGTTACGGCTTTAGGGTACGCATCATATTTATAAATAACTTTGAAATGGATTATCGGGATAGACCATAGAGATAAGCTCCCGCGCGTACATTTAACTTCAAACCTTTGCTTTATTAGGTACTTATCCTATATATTTTCTAATCATAATATATAATATATAATATTTAAAAATAAAAAATTAATAGAATTATAATATTATACATCAATATTATATTGATTAGTTTTTGTTTTATTTCGGCAACTACGGTTTACAATAATATGTTTTATATTGTTAATTTGAGCATTATATAATTTTGTTATATTTTATATAAATATGAGAATAATAAAAATATATATTATTCCAAACTACTAATAATTATTTGTTTTTTTCAAATCTCATCTGCATACCTTAGAATTGATAACATATTTGTATGATATATATATATCTTAAATTTACTGTTAGAAAATCTGCATACTATTAACATGATAACGCATTAAACATGAACTTAGTAGCATTGTGGGGAGGTCACATTGAATATCCATTAATGATATCCAATTTACTTTAGTCAATATGTTTTAATATAGTATCATATGTTTAGTTTTTATTGTTTGATATGTTGGTATATTGGAAATTGTGAACATTTTAGATATTTAAAATTCCTGATCATGTTCTTTACGGGAGACGAAACCCTAATTTGTTTCCGCGAATCTAAGACTTCCCCCATCCCTCCAGTTTTTTTAAATAAATTTATTCCCCAAAAACTAATGTTTTATATATTTAAGGTAATCATAGTTTGGTGGTCAAAGCCACATCTTTATCATCAACCCTTATCAAATACGTCTTGAGCATACAAGATCTGACATAGCAAATATCCTTGCCCTTTTTTCTGTAAAATATCCCACAAATCATATAAATTCGCTCCAGGTATTGCAACAAGTAGAAACTAATAATTTCTTGAGTGTGTTTCTACTCCTTTGTTTACATAGAAAGAAAACATTACATAATTTGCATTTAAGATTTTATCATATAAACAACAACATATTGAGAAAATACATATTTCATTAATATGACCTTAACCCTAGATACATAACGTGAGTCAGAACGACTCACACGTCAAACGTTTTCATCTCTCTCTCTCTCTCCATCTATTTTATGTATCGCGTCGTCCGTGCGAGCCAACTCAATATACAGCACGAGGTCTCGAACGGTGCACGTGTGTCGCAGGTAAGCATTCAGAATGACTCCACGTTATGTGATTCGTAACATTTTTTTGTTTTAACGCGCCTTAATATTATTTCGATTAATATATTTTACTTTAATATATTTTGATTATGTTCTTGTTTTAGGTCTTCTAGTTGATTGTTCGGCTAATCCTACCCCACGATGACATCGTCTCGGCCACTGGAAGAATTAGAAATTGAAAATTTGTTGTTGGAGGAAGAGTCAGAAACTTTTGAAGCATTTAGTGAGGATGAAGAGGATCATTTAAGGGTTGGTGACGTACAAAGTGATTATGAGGAGACGAGATTATTTTAGTAGAAATTGCGAAGGTAAATGAAAATATTCCAAATAAAAAATTTTGAAACTCGTCTACACGTCTCGTGCTGGTATACAGTAAAGGAGCGAACTCAGACAAGAACTGACGCTATAAATATTGTACGAATAGCGAGAGGACCAACGAGAATGTGTAGAAACCTATTTCAAACATTCTTGTGTTTTGGTATATTTTTTACTGACGAAATAATTTAAGAAATAGTAATTTGGACCAATGTCGAGATTAGTTAAAAACATGACTTGAATGATGTGTCTGCCGAGACACAAATTTTGTCGCGATGAAATTTTTTATTGGAATTTTAATTTTGACCGCCGCAATGAAAGACAATCACCTCACGACTATTGAATTGTTTGATATTTCACATTTCATGAGTAGAGATCAATTCGTATTTCTTCTAGCATGCCTCCGTTTTGATGATAAATCTATACGACCTACTAATCTAGATATTTTTGTTCCCATCTAAAAAGTTTGGAATTTGTTTATTACACAGTGCAGAATAAACTACACACCAGGATCTCATGTGACTGTCGATAACCAACAAAAAAAACATGGATAGAGAAAAAAATAGAAATTCCTAATCTGAGCAGAAAATTACGTGAGAACATACAAAATATTATACCAAATTCTTCTGTAACTAACCTAGTACAAGGTGAAGATGAACCTCTTGCAAAGAAAGAAAATTCTGTGCCTTCTGTCCATGGAAACTTAGAAGGAAAACACAAGCAGAGTGCAAGAAACGTAAAAAACCTGTCTGTGGCGAGCAAAAGCTATTGACTTGCTTAGACTGCAAGTAGTTCCTATTTCAAGACTGATTACTTAATATTTATATTTTTTTATGTTTTGTGTTTATTTAAATTTATTGAAAAATTATACTTTATTTTTTAAATACCTTTAAACATGTTATTTAACAAATTTTATTGAAATATTATAAAAAAGTGATGTTATGGTTAATAAATTAGTTGTGAGTTGTGTGTGTCAAATTGACCTCACTATTGGGGTTATGTAGATTGGGGTTATGCTATTGGGGTTATGTAGAAACGTTATGTACTTAGGGTTAATACAAATTATTTACGACCCCCGAAAACACCTGGGGCGAACCAAGCAACCAGAGCTTACAAAGCAGCGCCGCACGCCTTCAAGAGAAAATTGCCATCGAAATTCAATCCAACAAAATAACACAGGACAAATTAAAAACTAAGAAAGGATTTAATAAGATGCTTAAACCGAAGCAAAAATATCATAAAAAGAACAGAACTAGAGCCGACATGGGACAAACAAGTGCACCCGATTTACCATCCGCCAGTGGTGCTAACGAACATATGCGAAACGTGTTTCTTGAGTACACAGCATCTATAAGGGAAACAATCAAAACTAACCTTGCGATCTGTGAAAAGATCAGGCGGACCTTCGAACTTGAAAACGGAGGTCTTCTTAAAGTATTACTCAAGGAAGAAAAAGCCGCCATTTTCAACAACACTACATCTGAATATGTACGGGGTAAAACACCTAAAATTCCCCACATGGCGGCTTACAGCGTTAAAAATGGATTCGTTAAAATAATTGAAACCCCCAAAGGAGTAACTGGACCGCCCAAGTATTTAACACCCGCTGAAGACTCAATACTTGTAGTAGCCCGCTGTACAGAGGTCTCGCTGGAAGATAACATTCTCCAAATGGCTACAGCCGTAGAGGATTCAGCAAGACCCTGGGAAGACTGGGAAGCACCAATTTTCCACTGGGTCAACGGCGTTCCTGGATGTGGAAAATCGATTTGGGTAGTAAACAACTTCGTATTTGAAAGTGACTTGATAGCAACAACGACGACTGAGGCAGCATTAAAGCTCAGGAATAAACTCGCCCTCAGTTATCCAAAAGACGGGAAGACCAAAGTACGAACGATCGCTTCAATATTAATAAATGGCGTCAAAGAAAAGCCTGAACGACTTATCGTTGACGAGGCCTTGATGAACCATTTCGGAGCGATCGTTATCGATCGTTAATCGGAGACACAAACCAGATTCCTTATATAGACCGGCTAAATCTGTTCCATATGAAATATAATAGCCCATACCTCGTCTATCAGTCAAGAGCTCTTAAGAATCTACCGCTGTCCCCTGGACGTAAGCTATGCTCTAAACGAGGTATACAACGGCATATACTCAGCCCATTCATTGACTCGCTCTCTGAAAACAGTCAGGTTTACGGGTGTTACCATCGAAGCTGACTTTCCTAATACCCTGTACCTGGTCCACACATAGACTGAAAAAGCCGACCTTACAAACCTAGGGTACGGAAAAGGGGAAAACTCGCGCATCCATCAATGAAGCTCAGGGATTAACATACGAGTCGGTAATAATCATCCACACGAAATCCAAACCAAAATCGTACCTGACAAGTGTCCCACACGCAGTGGTGGCTGTATCTAGACACACAAGAAGTTCTACGTACTACACGGATATCGACGAAGACGCCATTGTGAGATTCATTAGGGGGGCCGGCGATACCTCCGATAGAAACCTTGTAGAGTACAACCTCAAGATGGCAATTTCTCACCGTGACTCCGAGGCTATGAAAAAGCTAGTGAACTTAATAACCTAGCTTACTACTACTACTTTATTTACTTTATTTATTATTACTATCAATTTCTAAAATAGCTTTCGAAAACTTGTGCAGGTGTAATTTCCTGCGAAGTTACCATCGCAATTAAAATCGTAATAAAATTGTTTAAAATCACAATGAAAGGCATTAACAAATGTCTACGGCAATTAAAAAAAAAAAAAAAATACAAATTATTATATGTATTGTAGTACCTCGTATAAGTGCACGTACACGAGTGAGAGTGATAATAAAGAGTAGAGGATTGCAATGGCATTTTTATTAATTTATAATT
Source organism: Melinaea menophilus ssp. n. AW-2005 (assembly GCA_918358695.1). Lineage (NCBI taxonomy): Eukaryota > Metazoa > Arthropoda > Insecta > Lepidoptera > Nymphalidae > Melinaea > Melinaea menophilus. The sequence goes on from OU911045.1 coordinate 8,522,450, forward strand.
GAACAAAAAAAACTCATGTTTTTTAATCAACCTCCTGTCCTCTCTACCCCCCTTTTGCTATTAATTTTAAGTGAGTGGTCACAGCTTTTAATAAAATGAAGGCTTCCTTTAAGGAAAAAAAAGTGAATGATGTATACAAGTTGCATTATGAGTATGTTTTGTGGTCTAACATTCTAAACTATATAACAATATATAAACAACAAGTCCCTAAACTTAAAATTAATCCCTAAATCTAAATATTTATTATAAGGTAATTTCCGCTATAAGATATTCATAGTATGAATAGTACTAATCTGATAATAATAATAATAATGCTAATTTTGCTAACAAAGACTTGTAAAATCTGCTTTAAATTTTTATCCTTTGCGTTATCAACTATTTGATAAAATGTATATTTCTAAAGCCTGTGTGACAAAATTTTTAGAACTCTGATTAGTAAAACTATAAGTATAAATAAAATAATAATAATAATTTATAAATTCTTGTACATGGCATCGTTAGAATTTTATAGTTTGTTTTATTTATGAACATAATTTTACTGTTGCAGCTGTTTTTCTTCATAAGTACCTAAATAAAAATAAATTTTGTTTTAATCCTTTCCCCATTACTTATTTTATGTTGGTAAATCCTAGTTTTAGAAAAAAGACAGCCTGTACTCGTCGGCTCTACCGCAGTTAAATTATGCTCGCATAGAAAATTTGCATTACTTAAGTATTATGGCGACGTAAATGCAAAATATGAAAACTCAACTTTTTCTCCTCTCTGATTTTCAACGATGTCATCAAATTTGTAAACATGCAGGTTTTGATGGCTTAACATTTTGTCATATTCATTCCTTAAATATTAAACGTTTCAATCACCTCCATTTATTTTTCAATCTTTATGAAATTACTTCATAAATATCATCATTTCTTAGAACTAAAGAGGCCTCACCAAGAAACACAGTATAATGTAATAGGCTTTAAAATGCATAATATACGGATATAAAGTACAATATTTGACCGCGAAACTAATTACAACAGTTAAAGTGTGTTGCATTCGTTAATTAAAAATAATTTTAAACTACTCCCTAATTAAATAATTTTAATAATCTTCCTAATCTTACATACTCGAGTGTTTGGCTTACAGTATGAACAAACAATTTGCAAGGAAGAATATTGTCATTAAAAATAATAGGAACTGTAACTAAATATTAAAAAGGCATATTTGAAATGATGTTTATACCACAATGTTGTCAAAATACAAATATAATAAGGTTTCTGTTTAAGCCATTACATTTAAATAAATCTTGAAGTAGTCGAGCAATAAGCGGTTTATATTCACGATGCTTGATCTTTATATTCGAATACACTTTTCTGTCCGCGGGCACTAAATCTTTAATAACTTTTTAAAATTTATTAAAGCGTAAAATCTTAACAATTATCGCAAGCTCCTAAAAGTGTTTTGAGTTTAGTAACAGGTTAGATGACAGGGGTCCTTACAAGCAAAGAATAATATTTTTAATTATTTCTGCACATGCTTCCTCATTTAAACGATGTTTTTTATTACTACTTAAAACTGACCACGACCACGACTGCTAAAAACTGGTCTTCACTGACTCTACTGACCACACTGATTACAATTAACTTAGTAATATTAAATATCATTGCATCATATATTATGGTATTTGTCTATCCATTAAAATGGTATGAGTGTGATTTTCTTAGTTTAAATGATTTATTAAATTTTCTAGTACAATTTGATAATATATTATCCTGACCAGATTTTTTATTACCGGGAAGCGACAAATGATCACTATTTAAGGAGCATGAACATGAAATGCCCTAACATACATATATTTATCTGACTGATGCTACTACAGATCATTATCCTCTTATATTGTATCATTCTTATCATTCATATCATATCATTATCCTTTTATTATTAAATTGACTTCCAATACCTTACTGTATCTATTTTATAAATTATTTTACAATAGTGGTTGTAAAAGTAATAATGCACAACACGTGAACTAAAATTACTAGCGAGCATTTTTATATAATAAATTGAAAAGAAAAATACGAAAGAAATAAAAAAAATATATATTTCACTTCTTACATTGATGATTTCATGCACAATTAAATATTATTAGAACACATTGGGTAAGCTTAATGGAGAAAGGTGGCTCGGGTGTAAAATATAATATCGGTAATATTTCTTAAGAACAGATACATTCCCATCTCATCAAACCATATTTTTTTATTAAACTTTTTCCAACACGTTTTATTTATCAAAGTTACTATAAAGTCAATATAAACTAATCCTAAACTTAACCCACACATGTACAGTCTATTGAATTAAATGTTTAAAAAAAATTGATGAATGTTGGATAAAAACGCTAACATAATTGAATGAAGATAAAACTAACATTACATTGCAACAACGTCAGATATATGTTATCCTCCTTATCATCGTCAGGAGATTGCTCATATTATTGTCAAAGACATCACTAATTATACCTGACCTGACCTAGCCTAACTTAAATTTTGACCAATAACAAAAATGTACATAGACAGGAGTGACAAATTTACCTTTCAATAATCATTTCCAACTATTACCTACTTGTTATAAATAAGTCGAGTGCATTATATGAGACCTAATTTCTCTACATGCTTCCCTTTATTTTAGGTATTCGTAAATTTTCAGTAAAAATAATTTTGTGAATATACACGTTTTCATGAGCTTTCAAACTTCTCACATACTTACATTATAGCCCATGAGTTGTAATGTTTTCCACGCTGTTACGTGTCGACGACGATATTATAATAAAATAGTTTTAGTATAAAAGTTTTAAAATTGAGTTTATATAATATTGTAAAAGTTGAAATTTGATGGTAATTTTGTGTTCTTTCATGTTAAATAAAATTTAAGTGTATAACTAGAAACCTTAAATGGACTTTATTTTAAAGCGAGATTACTAGATCTTGAACACTTACTTATGAGTAATTGATAAAAATGGATTTTATACAATTAAAAACTGCTACTGTCCGATTGTTTGAACACATGCGGTTTCTGTATTTAAGATATTGTTCTCTCAATTTAAAAAAACATTATTGTGGTATTAAAGTATTGACATTCCTGTATTTTAGGCGATTTTGAGCAGAAATTAAAGTCAGTTAGTGCCATTTGTTCGACCTTTCATAAAGTCCTGAAATATAATATATATTATAATTGTTTAAATATCCATAAAATTGGTTTATTGCAAATAAAAAAGGAAAAAATTGACTTTTATTAATCTATATCGGTGAGCACGTGTGACTTCGGAAAATTGTCAACCACGGCGACGATTTAGGCTTTTTATTAAAGAAGTTACTTAAAATAGCAAAATAATTTAATTCCTATTAAATTATACTTTTTTTAAATTAATATATAACAAACTACAAACTAACATTAACATTACTAATGTTTATAATATTGAAAATTACAGAACGAAAATAGAAAGTAAATAAATTATAAGTTTATCTTCTATTTTTGACTCTTTAGTATCACATTATTATATTGTAAGCGGACCCCTCTTACTTCTACCACAGCGTATCCTTAATCTAAATGTTGCCTGATAGAGATCGCTTATAAGCGATAGGGCCGCCTTTTTGTATAACCAAATTATTGTATTTTCTATTTGTGACGTGTAAATTAAAAGATATTTGTTTTTCTGGTGTGCAATAAAGTATATTTATTATTATTATTATTATTTTATGGAATATTAACTAAAACATATAATCATGTTGTAAATCGGAATACACAAGAACTACGACTACGATCCCGACTATTAGACCTTTGTCACACTCTGAAACTTCTTTGTGGCTGGTTTAGAAATAAGTGACCGCAGTTGATTCTCTTGATTCTTGAAAACCATGATTTTGACTAAATTGTCTGTCACAAAGAGACGTATTAAGGATTCTCTCATTATTTATGGTATTGTTAAGGGCTGACAGGTACTTGTGTCAGTGATACCGTTTCAGAAGGACCTCAGGAGGTCGATATGAATTCCACTGTTAGTATTACTGCTGTCTGATTGCTTTGACGAAGGTGGGGACCGGTTGTCGTCTATTTCCATTTTCTACACCTTTTGTTTGTACTAAATCCTTTAATTTTGTCCGACATTACTGCAGACACGGACAGCTGGTATTCTACCCGAAAGGAAAATACATTGGACTTTGATACAAAGTGAATCAAAGCTAAATGTAATATCTTTATATATATCTTTTACTTTGCGACATTGGTATTGTTTTCCAACACAAAGTACTATTATTGTAGGTATGTTATTTGTTATTATTATACCTTTCAGTTTAAAAAGTTGCAATGGTTTAAATGTAACGTTAAAAACATGACCAATATAAGAGCGATTTAATTACAATTTTTTCCCTAACCGCAGTCCAGCTCATCCGCCTGGAAGAGGCACCTCACCCTGAATATGGGGCGCTAATTTGATTGTTAACCTCTCTCCGCATTGTTTAAAGTAAAAAATAGATCAAAATAAATAAATTATATGATTTCTTAAATTTTATTTAAATGTTCTTAGTCTTTGGGTAAGAAAAAACCAAACAAATATTTTATTATATAAAATAAGGTAGAATAAGGCAATATAAAATAAGGAAGACTCAGGTCGGGTTGCATCCCAAAAAGTGCTGCCATCCATCCTTTACTGAATCCTGCTATGAATTAGATGTTATAACCGTTTGCCAAATAATAATAACTTTTCTAGTTTAGTTTAGTTTTTTATCTAAATTACTTCAGATGTTATTCTGAATTTAAACTACATATTTATTTCAATGTAACTTTTATTTATTCCACTGTTGGCAAAACATGTATCTAATGTTAGCATCGTAATATTTACGATTACCAACACGATATCATGATATCATGACAGACTGCCGCGGGCTGGTACAATGAAGCATTTAATCATGATTCATTTTTGGATACAAGAAGACAAGGGCTGGCGTTATAACCCGTCGCTTATTTGCAAAATCAATCAGTATTTTATAATATCACTAAATATACTTATACTTATATATTTATATTTATACTTATAAGGTTTAATTAGTCATAAAAATACGAGTGTATATAATTTTACTTAAAACATTAATACAAGACAAAAAGAAATTTAACATCAGAATGTTCTTTAGACAATTTAAGAATATATATATATATATATATTGTTAATCCTCTCACCACACGATATTCGTTATCGCGGATCAACCATGGATCCAAATTACATATTTCAATTACAAATAATTCACATCCATTCCGCACGTCGCCACAGACTATTTGTAATTACGGTTAACGAAACGTAAATAAAATAGCATTTGATTTGCCCTACACAAATAATACAAACCACATACTAGATACAAATAATTATAATTTTTAGTATGTTAGTTATTTCACTGTTATACAATTCTAAACGGAATTAAGCAGAGAACTCATATTAATATTCCTAACGACTACACAGTCGCCGTTGTAACACTGTGTAGAGTCAAGTAGTTGTGCCATTGATTGTAACTGAAGCGATTTAACCAAAGAGCACGTTAACTTGTAATCGGTTTAAGCTAATGTTTAACTAATTGTGAGCTAAAATCCTCCTTGATGAGTTTCAACAGTGATAAATTATCTTAGTCAATATCTATAGTCAGCTTTTAAAATGTTCAGTCTAGAATAACTTCATCGTTAGTTATGATGTTAGTACAACTTTAGTCTTAAATAATACCATGGCTTCTGTTTTACCCATGATTGATATCTTTGCAACATACAATATGCAGGAAGGTGGCTTCTAAAACCAATTTTAGAATCGATATCTTTAGTAGAAATTTGGAAAAAATATATTTAATGAACGTATTGGTGGTAGAGCCTAGCTGTAGTTATCTGACTGCAGCTCGTATTGGGCTGGCTCGACCGGGGAAGGACCACCCTCTCACAGAAGACCGACGCGTAGTAACCAAATTCATTTGGTTATGTTCCGTCGGTGAGTGAGAGAATCCGGAAGCCCAAACCCCCCCCCCCCCACGCCATGAAACATGAAAGCGATGCCGGAAAGAAAAATACCCCAGGAGGGTACCGGCTTTGATGAAGCCGGGGACCCCCTCCCCGAGCAAAATCGGGGAAATAATTCTCGGATTTTGCTCGGGCTGCCCGTCGTATCTGGGGCGGGCAAAGTATCGCCTTTTGTGTTTTTTGAGGGCAAACGACGAGTCAACGCAGCGGCACCCCGACCCACTCTAAATGTGGACTTTTGCAACATTCGGGGACTTCATTCCAACTTGAACGCCGTCCACTATCATCTAGAGACGGCGCAGCCGGCCTTGTTGTTTCTGACGGAGACGCAGATATCTAAACCTAGCGACACAGCGTACCTGTCATACCCCGGGTATAATCTAGAACACCATTTTATACCACACGCCGGGGTATCTGTGTTCGTAAGGGAGGATATCTGCTACCGTCGCCTTCAGGTTTTTGAAGGTCGGGACCTGTCTGTACTCTGGCTGCGCGTGGACATGGACGACCATGTCAGAGTCTACGCATGCCTCTACAGGTCCCATAGTGGTAATGCAGAAACGGATCAACTCTTGGGCCATGTTCAGGCGAAGATTGACGATCTGCTTTCACAGATTCCCTCCGCCGAAGTCGTAGTCCTCGGTGACTTCAATGCGCACCATACCGATTGGTTAGGGTCACGTGCCACCGACTACGCGGGGAGATCTGTGTTTGACTTTGCTCTGGCAAATGGTCTGTCCCAATTGGTCAAGACGCACACTCGTCTACCGGATGTGGACAGCCATATGCCCTCTTTGTTGGATCTTCTGCTGACTACACATCCCGGAAAGTACCAGGTCACTGTCGAGGCTCCGTTAGGGTCCTCTGATCATTGTCTGGTACGGAGTGTAGTGCCCATTCAACGTTCGGGTCGCACAACACCTGCGACTCGACTCGTTTGGCACTACAAGTCAGCGGATTGGGATGGAATGCGGTCCTTCTTTGCATCCTACCCATGGGGGCCGATTTGTTTCCCTTCCGATGATCCTAGTGACTGCGCTGCGGCTGTAGCTGATGTGATACTACAGGGCATGGAACTATTTGTACCAAGCTCTGTGGTACCACTTGGTGGCAGATCGCGGCCTTGGTTTGATGCGTCTGTCAGGGCTGCAGCAGCTGGCAAACGGCAGGCTTATCAAGCTTGGGCCAATGCGTTAGTCACTAAGGATCCGAGCTCTAGAGTTCTGAAGAGGAAATATAATCGTGCCTCCAGATTCTTCAAACGGCAAATCGCTAGAGCAAAGTTCAAGCATATCGTCAAAATTGGGGATCAGCTGGCAAAGTACCCGCCTGGCACGCGCAAATTTTGGGCGCTTTCAAAGGCCACTCTGGGCAACTTTAGCCAGCCATCCCTACCGCCGTTGCACATGGGGAATGACTCTCTGGCCCATACGGCAAAAGAGAAAGCCGATCTCTTGGGCACTCTTTTCGCCTCCAACTCGACTTTGGTCGACCAGGGGAAGACACCGCCTATCATCCCGCGGTGTCAGAGCTCAATGCCGGAAATAGTTTTTAGGCAGAAAACTATTAGGCAGTCTCTATTTTCCTTGGACGTTCATAAGTCGAGTGGGCCGGATGGCATTTCTCCATTGGTGCTACGAACGTGTGCCCCTGAGTTGACTCCAGTGCTAACGCGTCTATTTCGGTACTCCTACCTTAAAGGCGTAGTCCCGGTCTCATGGAAGCGTGCCCTTGTCCATCCGATCCCTAAAAAAGGTGATAGCTCGGACCCAGCTAACTACAGACCTATCGCCATTACCTCTCTGCTCTCCAAAGTAATGGAGAGCATTATCAATAAACAGCTCCTAACATACCTCGAGGATCACCAGTTGGTCAATGACCGGCAATATGGCTTTCGCCATGGTCGATCGGCTGGTGATCTTCTGTTATATCTTACGCACCGTTGGGCAGCTGTTATTGAAAGTAAGGGAGAGGGTCTGGCAGTTAGTCTGGATATGGCGAAAGCCTTCGATCGTGTATGGCACAAGGGGCTTCTTTCGAAGCTACCTTCCTATGGGCTTCCCGAGAGTTTATGCAAGTGGATCACCAGCTTCCTCACTGGGCGGAGCATACAGGTCGTTCTCGACGGTTTTTGCTCGGACCCCAAGCCCGTGAACGCTGGTGTACCCCAAGGCTGCGTGCTATCCCCAACCCTGTTCCTCCTGCACATCAATGATATGTTGGATATCTCCAACATACATTGTTATGCGGATGACAGCACTGGGGATGCGATATATTCCGGCCGTGCAGGTCTCTCTCGGGAAAACGTCGACGAGTGCCGAAAGAAACTTGTGTCTTCTATAGAGACTTCCTTGGGGATGGTCTCTGAGTGGGGTGAACTGAACCACGTTCAGTTCAATCCCCTTAAGACACAAGTTTGTGCGTTTACCACTAAGAAAACCCCATTTGTCGTATCACCGCTCTTCGAGAGCACTCCTCTTAATGCCTCGCCAAGTATCAGAATACTGGGTCTCGACATTTCGAGCGACTGTCAGTTTCGTGGTCATCTGGAGAGCAAGGCCAAGTTGGCCTCGAAGAAATTGGGAGTGATTAATAGAGCGAGGCAGTACTTCAAACCTGGCCAAAGACTTGCGCTCTATAAGGCGCAGGTCCGGCCTCACATGGAGTACTGTTCTCATCTCTGGTCCGGATCACCCCAATATCAGCTTCTACCATTTGACCGCGTACAACGGAGAGCCGTTCGAATTGTTGGGAACCCGGTGCTCTGCGAACGGCTGGACTCTCTGGCATTGCGTAGAGACGTGGCTTCTTTGTGCGTCTTCTACCGCATTTACAACGGGGAGTGTTCCGAAGAACTATTCGATCTGATGCCTGCCGCCGAATTTCATCACCGCACAGCGCGCCATCGCCTCCAATACCATCCTTACCACCTGGATGCGTGGCGATCCTCCACTGTGCGGTTCTCAAGGACATTTTTTCCACGTTCCACTCGCTTGTGGAACGAACTACCTTCGGCGGTATTTCCAGATCGGTACGACATGGGTACCTTCAAAAAACGCGTTTATTCCCACCTACAAGGCCGGCAACACTCCTGTAAGTCCTCGGATGTTGCAAGAGTTCATGGGCGGCGGTGATCACGTCCATCTGTGACCCGCCAGCTCGTTTGCCCTCCTCTTACATAAAAAAAAAAAAAACGTATTAACAAAAGAAACTATTTAACAAAAAAAATTATTAAACTCAACACATACACACACACACACACATACACACTAAATTTTTAGTAAACTTAGGTAGCAATCTTTATTTAATTCTTTTGAGAACTTGTCGGCCATCTGGTCTTCTGCTTTTTGTACAATGCAAAATAATTTACTTTTGATATATCTCAACTATTTATAGAGCTGATAATAGCAAGTTATTATATTTAATGACTCTGCTATACTTACATCTGGTCTTGTCCTAACGCCGCATAACACAACTTTATCTATATTTTCTTCCAAAAAACACTATAATTAATTTTATTCATTCATTCATTCATTCTTGTCTTTAAATTTGAGCAAGGAACACGTAGTTTGTAAATGGAAAATAAGTATTAAATTTTGAGGATTTTCTGTGTAATAGTCGTAATTAACTACTCGTCTCTTCTATCAATAAATAATAAATATTATTTAACCATCACTTTTTATTTCCGTTCCATGAATTTGATATACAGCTTGACCCCGGTTTTACGCGGTACCAATAACAGTTTTATTACAGACTTCTCCTTATCGCGCTACCAATTGTGATACAACTTAAGACTTCACGAGATTTATATGGCATTATTATACAGGTTGGGCCAAAAATTTTTGCAAATAGCAACACTTGATTTCTCCAAAACCGTGAGAGCAAGGGGCGCGCGGGTGGCGGGGAATTGTGCGTCGTTTAATGCAATTTTAGTCACGATAGAACGCTTCACGGGAGAACAGCGTGCTTTTTGCGTAAAACAATTTTACAAAAACAACGATTCCTACGTTACTGTACGACGCCTCTTTAGAGTTGAATACGGATTACAACGTGTAAGTGAGTGTCCAAGTGTTAATTTAATTAAAGCTTGGGTTAAAAAGTTTGAGCAAACGGGATCGACAACGAATATTAAACAAACTGGGCGACCACGTTCAAGAAGAAGCGAAGAGAACATTCGGGAGGTTGAAATTTCTGTAAGGGACGATCCAGAATCATTTACGCGTAAGCGGTCGGCGGCTCTTGCTATACCAAGAACTAGTCTGCGGCGAATCTTGCATTTGGACCTTAAACTGCACCCATATAAGCTTCAAATTGTACAAGAGATGAAACCAAACGATTACATTCAACGCAAGTTATTTGCTGACACTATACTGGAGCGATTCTCTAGCCTTGAGAATGTATTGTTTACGGACGAGGCCCATTTTCACATTAATGGTCACGTAAATAAACATAATTGTCGATATTGGAGTACAGAAAACCCTCACTATAAACACCACAAGCCTCTTTATTCACCAAAAACGACATTGTGGGCTGCCATATCCGTAAAAGGCATAATCGGTCCATACTTCTTTGAAAATAATCAAGGAAATAACGTAACTGTGAACTCAGTGGAATACGTGAAAATGTTGCGAGAGTGTTTGACACCACAGTTGCATGAATTTGAAGGATACAATAGCCGGACTTGGATGCAACAAGATGGAGCAACATGCCATACATCAAACGTGACTTTACCGGTGGTCAAAGAAATGTTTCCTAACAAATTGATTTCTCGCAGAGGTGATATCCCATGGCCTCCCAGAAGCTCGGACCTTACACCTTGCGATTTTTGCTTGTGAAGATATCTGAAGAGTCGAGTATACCTTAATAAACCGACAACCATATCCCAATTAAAAGAAAACATCCACGAGGAGATAGCCGCGATTCCTCGCAGCATGTGTCAACGAGTTTTCCAAAGTTTACGTAGTCGATTGCAGGAGTTCCAACGACGAGACGGAGCACATCTCGACGATGTCATTTTTAAAAAATAAATTTTAATAAATGATAATTACGTTAAATAAATCATAAGCAAAATAACATTTGTACTTTTATTTCTAGACATGTTTCAAAAGTGAAAAAATTTTTGGCCCACCTTGTAGTAATATTTTATATAAAGGTTTTATTATATGTTACATTTTATTTGTAATCATCAATTTTATTGAAGACACGTTGCATTTAATCATTAGTGCACTGTACTTCTTAATTACAGATAATTAGTTATTAATTAATCATAACGTAAGTTTCGAGTAAAAGTATTTTATACGTTAGACCTTATATCAAAATTATTTTACATCGTAGACTACAAATGTAATTTACCAGCTGAAGTAATAAATTTATCTTGTGTAAATTCCTCAGTAGAGTAAAACATTTTCCGTAAGTCTTATTTAATAAGATTAAATTTAGTTACATTAAGAACTATTAAGAAAAAATATTGAAGACGAACACAATCAATATAATAAAGAAATCTAAAACCAATATTTTACTTAAACCACGTATGGATTGAAAAAAGAAAATGTATATATTTGTTTATTAACTTTACTTAGTACTTTTTTAAATTTCTTTAGTCGTCCCATACTATTTTGTCCTTAATTCTTTGGTTTGAATGAAACTATGATCAGTCATTCTCTTTTAATATTAGGCTTAGATATGACCTGTGGGATTTAATGATTTTAACCTTCGATTGAAGTCTGTAGAAAATGTAAGTCATCAAAATGATCAAAATCTGACATTATCCAGTAAATACCTTCTACAGTTATTTATTTCTTTATTTTTATTTTGTACCATAAATAGTGATAATAACATTATAACAAAGAAAATTTACACAAAGGATAACTTATCTCTTGCAAGAGATCTCTGCCAGAACCCCTTGGTTAATGGAGATATTTATTGACATGGGGTATAAGTACATAAATTACACATAGTGACTTTTATATATCAACATATTATATACTTACATACTAATATACATAAATAGAAATATATATATATATATATATATATATATACGTACACTTACACACAACTGTTTACACAATACATACAACTAATGGATATATTATAAGTAAATAAATGATGCTGATTAATACGAGGAAAGATAAAATAGGTGCTTCTTCAGTCTAAATTTGAATACAATAGTACTAGGAAAGTCTTTATAAATGAAATGTTATATTACATTAAAAAATCTCAAGAATCATCGTCAGTCCTACGCGAGATAAATTGGATTTTTTTGCCATCCTTATCATTTATGTTCTGACGTACGTCCTTAAGTCCCTTACAGTACAAACAATCTTTAATGAGTAATATAGTAAAAATTACGAAATATCATAATGGAAAAAGTGTAGTGTAATAGTTAAAAGGGACATTTGTTGAGTACATGTTATCATATTATGCACTTGCTATCAACCCTCATCCAGCTGTCTGAAGCACACGAGATCCGACATTAACTTTAACAAGCTCGGTCTTTTTGTTCCGAAAACGTTATATATTATATTTTATATGAATATAAATATTAGGAGACTATAATTTTTATCACTGCTTTTAAAGCCGATCTTACATATATTTCATTATTATTATTTATAGGTAATCTAAATGAGTAGTAATTGTTTATATTTTGAGTCTTAATATGTGTAAAAATAAATCTATCAAATATTAACATTAAATTATAAAAACTAAATTAAAAACGGATAAATAATAAACAAATATACACTCAATTAAATTCGAACTATGCCTTAATCAAGTCATTAAATCTTTCATCATAATCGATCACTAAGAATGCTTCGTTTTAGAGCAATAGCTTTAAAAAATAAGATGACTTTTCCTTTAAATTTTTAAACAAACTTTTTGAGGGTAGTTTTTTTTTGGTTATCGTGATTTTATGTTATGAAGGTGATGGGTCTAGTGTAGGGATACTTTTGCCTTACTATACCGGACTTGGGTTCGATAACCACGTTTTAATCGGATTAAAAATATATATGTATATATAAAGCTCATTTCTTTCACTCACGGACAGACCTTTTGCTATGTAATAATTTGATTCAAAAGTGGAAGTACTTGTACTTGAACAGAGATATTTGAATCAGAATTTCCGGATCTCACTGGTTAAGGACAAAAACATTGAGTAGCCTACGCAGAACGAAGTCTATACGTAGGTAACCAACCGGCACACTCAAAGTGGAAATTCGCTGTGAGGCTTTGTAATTGGAAGGTATGTTTGTGCTGAGGAATAATATATAATATAATAATATTTATGTACATTAATCCTTTTTTTTGTCATAATGTACCTTCAAATATTTTAATAAAAAATTTATAAAGATTTGCCGACTCGTCAAGATTGTTATTCTGGTGTCTGTGCTTTAGTTAAGCAATGTAACTATATCTTGTTTTTATATTGTGCTTTCATCCATATCTTTTAAAAGTATAAAAATAATCTAATAAATAAAAAATATGTATCCAAGTCTAAGTTTTTTTTATACTTTGTCGGATTTGTTAAGTATATAAAAATAATTTTGCATTTACAATTTGTTGGCAATCCATGATCAGTGAAAGCTTTGTCGTAAAATATACGAAACAATTTACACTTTATACTTTAAGAAACTATAATTTTTTAATTTGTAAAGTGATTAGACATTTTAATTATATTTTATATTTAATTTAATTAAGATCTCCTAAAAGTAGGAGAGACGTGTTACATTAATAATTAATAAAGCGATTTGGTTTGATTTACTCTAATTACTTATTATAAAAACAAGTTCTAACAATTACCTCGGATTAATCGCTAAACTTTGACAAGTAGCAAATAAACTCTGCAGTTTTTATGGCAGAATTATCCAAAATAATAAGTATCGTATTTATTAATGTTTCATGAAACTTTTAACGGTCACTATGCTTTAGTGAGTCCTTGACTAAAAGGAACCTACGGGACAGTGTGCAGCTTCTATTTTACGGGATCAGGCTGTGAGGAAAGTGCAAGTCGTCATTGTAAGAACATTGACGTGTTCTTAACACCATTCTCAATACGGTGAACTAAACAAGTACCTATCCTACTCAGAACACCTCTCTGGGCTACAGTCATTGCGTTTAAAAGCTGTTTCATCAATTAATAATAATGAGTGAACACTATATTATTAATCGCCCGAGCGACAGGTACTTAATAACAAACTGTGGGAAGGTCGAGGAATGTGAGTTTCGGTTCGTCATTATTGCGGTTTGTTGGGTTTGATGTGAGCAGGGTTCATATATCGACTCTCAAAGATAATCGTTTGTTGAATTGTTTTATGTTTTATTTAAAAATTGAAGCTAGGTATTTAAAAGATGGGCGAATTGTTTGTAAAGGCAGATGAAGCTCCGTTTGTAATATTTCATATAGCGCTCACAAATTTAATACTTAGTGATAAACGTATTCATTATTTTTTCTTTAAATACATATTTAATTTTTGTCATATAAAAAAAAATAATAAAAAATAATTTAAGTCTGTGTTTTTGATTATTTTTAAATATTGCTAAAGATTAGAGTTACGAGTATGTACCAGCAAAGACAGCGCGTTCAATATTGTCACGACATGGATTATGAAGGAGTGTTTAACAATAACAATTCGATAAAACATTGAGCTGATCGTACATCGGGCAGCAAGTCGATAAACTCAAATGTCTTCTTGAGATATGAACTTTCTTATTGTTTTTATGTTTTTAAATCTTCTAAACACAGTGAACATTTAAGACTTAAAGGAGAAGACTTCCTGTCCTCGAGGCTTTTGTTAACTTTCATCAAAATACCTTCACCCTGCGGCGTATATACATGTCGGCGGGTTGTGTTACACTTACACCTCGAAACATCGTTTACACATTTAGCCCCGTGTACATCGACAAAATGTAATGTCAAAACATTCGAATATTGAAAGGCAAACTAAATTATGTAAATTGATAATTTGTAATCTTATCTTATATATTAAGTGGCCATTTAATAAAGAATTAATAATTTCGTAGTAGACGGATGACACGGACGATCAAGGACTTTTGTCCTATTAGTATATTTGAACTACATACAATCAGCGATGTGTATATTTGTAGTATCTTACATTTGTATCGACCGTCCGTGCAAAGTGTCCTGAGAGACGTCCTTTGATGTCAAATATACAATATTGTAGTAGTGGGTTTATATTAAGCTGATTCCTTGAACGTTATTGGATGTTATTAAGATTCATATCTCATATTGGCTTTTTAGTAAGACGCCTATATAGTTATTATATATGATAGAGATTTGTATTGTTTTAATAAAATGTGTTTCTTAAAAATACAAGCCTTTTACACCGCACATGTCCATGATATCTGACAATGGATTTCCCATACGATATATTAACATAGTTGGAAATTAGTAATCATATAGGAATTTCATTTTCTTTTCATTATAGATCTTTAATGTTATATTAATATATATTATAGGACAGCAAAATAGCATACCGGGCACGTGATGCGATGGATCATTTGAGAAATAAGTAGATATTTTTCTTTGGGTTATCTATATCGTATTGACCTGGACACATCACTGACAGAACTTCATCCCAGATTTTGATACAAGAAATTTCCATATCATGGAAAAAAGATTTTGGAAAACTGCACACAGATGACAGGAATCATACTAAATGGCTTTTACAATACTTCGCTGTCCATAATAGGGCTGATCATGTAATAAATATAAAGTACGTTTGCTACATTTTTATATTCATTTCTTTCTTTTTTTTAAATGACTGGGATTCGTCTAAAATGATATTTTATAAAAAATAATAATTAATTACATCCGCATTCGACCCGGAGACCGAGATTCTTTTTTTCATCTTTTCTGTCAATGTATATCAAAAACGGTAGTTATGGATTTTAAACCTATACTTATTAAAAGTACATTATTTAAACAATTGTACGAATTAAATTAATATATATTGGTTTGCTGCCAAAGAACTTGGATAGACTCCAGAAGTATTAACGAGACACAATTCCCATTGCCGTAAGTGGTTTCTTGCAGCAGGGTTATTGGTTTTACACTTACTAAAGCAATCTCAGACCCAACTCAGAAGTACAAATACAGAAATGCAATTTGTGTAACACTATTACGTTAAATTGATATAAATATACAAGTAGTGTTTTCATAACGCAACTCTTATTTATACTTCATATTGCATTTAGAATTAAAGATGAAAATTTCAGACTCTCGCCTTCCACAACTTACTAATTACAAACATTACGAGTATCCAACGTTACAATAGAGGCGAAATACCTACAATGATAGAATACAGAACGACTGTTGATTAAGAATCTAGAAAGTATTTATTAAAAATATATATTTGTATTATTTCAAAAATTTTAGTAAAATAAAATATTTATGATTGACACTTACAGTGAAATTCACATTTATAATTTTTGGGTCATTGTACTTAAAGAACACTAAGTTCCAAAAGCGCTGCCACTTTTATCGGTAGGTTTGTAATATTTGGTCCATACTATGACATTTCTTTTAATTACATTTAACATGACACAAAAATGATAAACGCAAATCTATTGTGAAATTAAAAATTAATAAGTAAGTAACTAAATGATAATAAAATTTGTCATGTTTAATTAATAATTAATTATTATTTCAAAATCAGAAGACTGTGTTCTAAAGACAAATAATGCTTTACAACTCCGCAATATGATCTAAAAATTATTTATTATCGGACATCACAATGGAGAAGCGAATAATAAAAGTACAAAACACATTTATGTATATTACAAGATGTGAGTTTTAATAATACGTTGTAATAACAATCAGAACAACACGTTAACTCGTTGTATGTAACGAAGCGGACGGAATACCCACTTCACGAGCACACGAGTTATACCGATGTGGACAGTTCATAAGAAGAATTTTGAATTGCTAAAATAAGGAATATGTATTTATGTTATTTATTTATATAAATTTAACTACCATTAAATTACCAATACAACATATATTACTTGATATACAAAACGTACAGTGTACGTATAACTACTATTATTAGGAGAGAGAGTGGAGAGTAATTAAATTGATTGCTTCTCCACTTAAGCAACGAAAATTAGCGGTCGAGGACCCCCTCAGGTAGGAAGGTTCTGACGTTCTTTCTTCAACTCGAATGTCATTCAAACTGAAATCTGTATTTTTTTTTCAAGGCCAGTCATCTAAAGGAACAAATTACATCAAAAAGTTTCATTCAATATTTCAGGAAAAATATTTATTCATAATAATTTAATTCATATACAAAATATTAAATTAAACATTATTTGGACAAATACCACATGGAAATATTAAAAAATATATCATCATTATATCTATCCTAGAAAATATCGGAACTTGATTGCATTGATAAAATAATATTCACAAATGATCTAATACAAAACAAAAAAAAAACAAAATCGTTTTTACAATGTCAATTTAATGTCAAATGTCAAATTCCATGTGTCTGTACAACCCTGTGAGAGAGAGAGAAAGAGAGTTACGCATCCAACACACACACACACACACAGCATACGGCATTCACTATTAATTAACGATTTCTACTAAATCGCACTACCTGTCAGCCGAGTTAAGGAACTTCGTTCAAAAACTATTTTTTACTATTACTGTTGTTTTCAAAGGTCCATATTTTGCTGAGCGAATATATAATATGAGAATTTCATTATCAACTAATAATTACTTTGACTGTGTTGATTATATGGAATAATTTCAAGCAAAATAATATAATATTTTTTGTAGGATATGCTCGTTTGGAATTCCTCAAATAAAAGCTAGTTGTTTTTTATCTTTTACCAATTTATATTTGAAAACTTTCGACTATAAAACTTTTAATCGTGATGCATTAAGCGGTAACTTTACGAATTCAGAACGATTTTGTGCTCGTAAATGTTTTTAATTGCCCACACTAGTAATATTTATTTTACCTTAACACTCTTAGCTGCAGGAAAAAATTACAGCTTGTGCGAGTCGGCTCGACCGCGGTTGTATTGTGCTCGCATAGAAGAGTTGTGAATAATTATGTAATTGGAAAATCTGAAAACTGAATTTCTCATTTCCTTCACTTTCATCCTAAACGATGTCATGGCAACAGCGTGGGTTTGATGGCTTGAGATTTGTCAAATTCATTCATAAATCATTAAACTCGGGCAATGACCTAAACTTAATAACTTCTGTTACGTTATGAAAACACTTTATTAATAAAAGATTTTTTGCAGTGAGGGAGGTCTAGCTAAAATTCATGTTATAATGTAAACTGGCAGCCGTTTGTATAGAAAGTTACTATACTGTAAGGACTGCAGGGACTGCATATTTATATAACAATAATTACAAAGTGGACTTCACTTTTATTTGCTTTAGTATAATTGCTCACACAATTAAAACTCTTTGGCCTATTTTTGTTTATTAGGCTTTGGCCTAGTTTATAGCCTTTATTTGTACTCAACTGACATGTGGAGATTGTATTTAGCAAATATTAATGAAAAAAGTTGTGTGCAGGATATTCAGATGTACCTGTAGATGGATGAGCATTGTAGCTAATAATTCCAAACATTGTCTTTCAAAATTAAACATTATTATATTTATAAAAAAACTTATCATAGTTGTAATGACGTGTGATGATAATTAATGTGTTTTACTTGATTTATTTAAGTATAACGTGTGTAAGATTAGTATAGAAGCAGTTTATTCTAATTTATATCATAAGATAAGATAAACTTAACCCAACCTTAACAAAATCTTTTACATTGTTTTGTATTGAATATTCAGTTTAATGATTATTTAAAAATTAAGTAACAAAACAATTTATTTATTATTAATACCATAGATTCTTTTAAGTTATATAAAATATAAAGTACAATAAAAGTATTAAAACAAGAACATATGACTTTAATTTTATTAAATCCTGAAACCAGATCACGCCACAGTTTGATCAAACAATGAATTATTGCATTTATACTATTTAACATGTTTACAACGTCGTCACATTAATCATTAATGACTTTGGTTATTCACTTGTTGATACAAGGTTGTCCTTTAATTATAATCAAAGAAGTAGAGTTGTGTGTATATTTGTATATAACACTATTAAAGCACGACTATATAATCACTTTATGAACTAATTGAAAATAACCTTTGCATTGTGTCAACGTGTCAAATTAATACGTTTGTATCTTTCCTAACTGTTTTAATTCGATTTATTCATAGACTAATTGTATAAATGTATACAAATACTAAAATTTTATAATAAAATACAAATTATGTACCTAATGTTGTATATTGTATGTAGTTTCTCTAATTATATGATAATACTGAAAATAAATTAAATTAATTAAATTAAATTAAATTACCAAGATTTTGTAGAAAGTAAAAATTACTAGTAAAATTAGACTAGAAATTGTTTAGACAGAGTCAGATATTAATGTTGGGTTCATTTAAATAACTCTTCTTAACAATTATTGATGCTATTTGAATCGAATCAACGGACAGTGATCTTTAATCACACAGTTCACCTTCATTACTACTTTCACAAGAACTGTATGCAAAAAAAACTATATACATTATACTAATAATGTTACACTAGAACTATATTCAAATAAATCAGTTAATACATATTATATTATATTATATTATATTATTATATAAAAAAACGCTGCTAAACATAAATTTAAATTGAGCGATACTGAAACCAATCGCGCTAATTACAACCGAGCCCGAAATCGCTGCAATACATCGTGTAGAGATGCACTACGACGCCACATCCACAAGTCTATCGAAAACGGCAACACTGCAAGAACTTGGAAATTTCTTGAATCGTTAGGAGTTGGTAAATCACCCCAAACATCTTCTATCAATATTGATATTGACCTTCTTAACAAACATTTTTCATCATCAGAAGCAATTGACAATTATGATAAAGATTGCACACTTAAGTCCCTTTCATCTCTTCCAACTCCTGATTTTCCGCCGTTCACATTCTGTCCTTTCACTGAATGTGATGTTAAGAAGAACGTGCTGTCCATTTCCTCGAATTCTATTGGGGCAGACTGCGTCAGCCGGAATATGATCGTTCCTATCCTAGATATCATTTCCCCCATATTAACCCATATCCTAAATCATTCCATCTCTATTAATAAATTTCCTGAAGCTTGGAAACAGGCCCAAATAACTCCCATTCTTAAAAAAGCCAAACCCGTGATGTTCAGCGACTTTCGTCCTATCTCCATTCTACCCTTCCTCTCAAAAATCCTTGAAAAATTAGTTTATGAACAGTTAAACCTATTCCTTAATAAAAATCTCCTTCTTAACCCCTTTCAATCCGGATTTCGTCTCGGTCATAGTACGGTTACTACGCTGGTCAAAGTCACGGATGACATACGGTTGGCAATGGATAATAAACAGTTGACACTATTAACATTGCTAGACTTTAGCAATGTCTTTAATACTGTAGATTATGACATTTTACTAGCATTGCTGCGTTTTATTAACATATCTCCATCAGTGACAGACTGGTTTCGGAGTTACCTCACTGGCCGTCGACAGCGCACTCGGAATGGTATGACCCTCTCGTCCTGGTGTGATGTCTCGGCAGTGGTGCCCCAAGGCGGCGTGTTATCTCCTCTACTATTCGCAATTTTCATTAATTCTATCTCTTCTCTCTATCACATGTATGCAGATGATGTACAAATATATCGCCACTCACAACTCGAAAATGTATCTTTCGTTTTTTCACTAATTAATAAGGACCTGAGCGCTATTTATAAATGGAGTAGGCAGTACGGCTTGAAAGTTAATCCTGCAAAATCTCAGGCTATCATTATTGGTAGCCCACGAATGATTGGAAGGGTTGATTGGCAAAACGTACCTCCTATTGTATACAACAATGTTAATAGTAATGGTATAGACCATATTGCTCAAATGTTAAAAATCTTGGCATCTATTTGGATCAGGACCTGTCTTGGAATACGCAAATCAAAGAACTCAGTAAAAAAACGTTTGCGGCCATGAGTGCTCTAATACGATTACGGTATTTTCTTCCAATTCCTACCAAAATTATGTTAGCCCACTCCCTTCTTCTCTCTATTTTAGATTATGCTGATGCAAGTTATCTAAATTTAACCGAGGACCATTTAAATAAGCTTGAGCGACTCCAAAACAATGCTATACGGTTTATATTTGGTTTACGCAAATATGACCATATTTCCGAATTTCGACAAAAACACAAGTGGCTCCCTATACGCTATCGCCGGGATTCACACGCTCTTTCCCTACTATACTGTGTACTATTTCACCCAAAAACTCCTACATACTTGAAGGAAAACTTTAAGTTTTTAGGAGCGCCAGCTAAAGTACGATCATCACTGTCTTTACTTATCAGAATGCCTGTACATCGCACCAAATTTTATAAACAATCTTTTACGGTTCATTCCATTAAATTGTGGAATGACCTTTCTCTCAATATTCGGAAATCAAAATCATTATTAGTTTTCAAAAAATCTGTTAAGGACTACTTTCTATCCAAAGATATCTAGGACGACAATTATCGTGTATGTATATTATAGATATTGTTTAGTTTATACCTTAATATATATTGTTAATAATTTTATTTATGTAATACGTCTATGTATTCGTGTGTAGTTATTTTAAGTAGGTTTATTTATTTCTATATATTTACGCCACCTACTGCTTCATTAAATCATAAGGGTATTTCAACACTAATATCGGTTGTCTGGAAGAAATCGCCTATAGGCGATAAGACCGCCTTTTGTATATCCATCGTTTACAATTTTTTTTGTTATATTCTTTTTTTTACTTGTTTTTATGATATGTATGGTGTGCAATAAAGAATATAAATAAATAAATATATTCTTAACTGTTAAATTTGATGTCAGGTCAAATAATGCACATTTATACTTAATTAATGACTGACTTAATAATGGTGTCATTACCACCTTAGACCGATTTTTTATAGATGACCGGTTTTTTTTATTTTTAAAAAAGAAAAATAACAAAATAGAGTTTCAGATAAAAAGGAAAGTTCTAATTTATTCTATTTATCAAAATCTGGCGTTAAGACACAGTGTAACGAGAACACAACAGAAGCGAAGTAGTCATGGAGTTTTAAAATGAAACTCTTATAAAATATTCGTCCGGTTTAGAACAAACATAAAACAAACAGGAATAATACATACTATAATTCCACTTAATAAACTCTGTACCGCTTCGAGTCCGGCATTTGTAATATATTATTTAATATTATTCTCACAGGAGAGTGTTTGTGAGAAAGATTATTTGTTTGAACCTCTAAAGCTTCTAGAACTTTCGAAAGATTTAATTATATTTAATTACTTAAGTTAATTAAGTTTAGCATCTAAAATGTTAAAGAGGGTCAATTACCACTACATGGGACATATAATAGTTTTACCTCAAAAGTAAATATATTAATCAAAGTGTTTTTTTTTAAATTTATATACTTTACTTCTGAGTCTGCATTTTATTGTTCCCAGTATAAATGCAATGATGCTGTTACCTGAGGATGGGAGGGGCCTGTTGGTTTCAGGATTTAAAGCCATACCAGGTAAAGATGTGCGCCGTATTTGATATCATATTCATTTACATTACACATCATGTATGTGTCAAAGAATTATTAGATAACAAACTTACATTGTCAAATTACAAGTAAAGTTATATTTTAAATATCAACTATACACAGTTTTATATCCTCCATATTAACAATCGCCTCACCGCCCTTCTTATTTATTAATCGAGATAAGCAGGTATTTAATTATTTCATTACATCTAACTTTGTGAAAATTTTTAAATAATCAAAAATACTGTTTTTTTTTAATCATTGTACATACATATAAATACATACATACAAAACCGTCTCGAGGAGCAGAGAGAGGTTGATAAGTAACAAGTGTTGCACATCTATAATGTAGAGTTCGCAGCTTTGAGGTCATTGTACGTTTTTACAATATATGTGAAGAAAACATAATATTTTGTCAAAATAATTTCAAATTACTTTTTCTAATTTATTTTGATTCTACAAAACCACAAAAACTAAAAGAAATACCTAAATAAAATATTATATGTATTGAAATGAAAATTTACAATAATTTAATTCATATTATTTTTAATTTTAGTACAATTAACAAAAATGTAACTGTACACAATGTTACTGAGTTTGTAAAAAAATCATCTCAGGTGACATAAAGTTATATTACATTATTAAAAAGGTCGAGTAAAGAAGACAAAGGAAATCAACCACTTTTGGGTTTTAATAGGATATTTTTTTTTAATATAATATTTGAACTGCCAATAAATACGAATGTTATACCTCTTTAATATTTGTATATAGCTATGGAACAGCTGTTGTGTTGTGACTTTGCTGTATCCTTGATTATAGCGATAACGATATCTTTATCTAACACTTAGCTTAAAAAACAGTTCAAATTATCAAATTATACCTTTGAGGTATTATACCTTTCCCGCATTATTTATTCATTTATTGCGATCCTTGTTAAAATTTAAAGTTTAAAACTATTCTGTGCAAAAACAAAGTTTATTTTTCATGCAGTCTCTGAACAAAGCTTGTAAATGTATGGTCAGAGTTAAATCCCTAGATTAATAGATCAGCTCTATAGTTCCTTATATTCCAAGCATGACCCATTTACCAAGCTCAGCAAAATATTTAAATATGTTAAATATTTATATTCACTCGTATATTTTCCATGATAAATTTATTATATACTTGACTTATTAAAGCACCCAGAAGATGACAATTTTTGTTATCGAATATTAGTATTTAGTTATAATTTATTGCCAAGGGATATATACTAACCTAATATTAAATTAAATTATTACTTCAGTTGTTTAACAATTCAGCCGTTCCCACAATATTAAAACTAGCTAACCAGCTAGATTATGCCTAAGAAAAATGCAGGCAATGATTCTTATTTTAAAAACGAGTTCTGTAAAATTTTAGTAAAAAATATTTGGTATTTTATTTTAGTCAGTAATTAGAAAGGGTCAAATTCAATTTATTTTAGGAGGATAAATATTTTTGCAGTTCTAGTCCACTTTTCGTGCGGACAATTTTACAATTACCTTTAATCAAAGTATTCATTGATGTGATTAAACACCACCTACACACGGTCAGTCAAAATGTTTTCTGTTGCTGGTTTAATCAATTCATCTTAAGGTAATTTCTGACTTGAACAATAAACCTCTTATCTATACTTAAAGTACGCCATTACACAATTAACTTATATAAATACATGGCGTATATATAGAATAGAAAAATAATAATATTAAATCTTATCATTTCTTGTGCGTAACAATTTGTTTGTTTCACTCACTAATTTGTATTTTATACTTTTGGTTTCCGTTTTTTTAGGTATTATTATGTAAAGGTTTGATTAAGTCAACCAATCTGTTAATATTAATCAACATAACACTAGACAGGACACTCGTAACAAGTTCAACCAATAACCTAAAACTATCATTGTAATATCATTATATTTTTTACTTCACACAGTCAGAGTCATCTTTGGAATTAATAATTTAATGTGGCAACTTAATACTTCTTTGTTCATTAACAGGATATTTCGTTAATAAAACCATTATGTGGAATTGAAAATTCTAATCATAAAGTCTCCTAATAACGAAGACGGAAGACTAATCAAAGGCGAGATGCAACTCACATTTATAATGAAACTCGGTATATCAGGTGATATTATTAGTTTGCGTTTACTATTATATTAAGAAAAATACATTAGCTGTTTATTAGGACATTTTTTAATATTATTAATCCCTTTTATGTTTTCAAATCCACGGATTGGTTTTGATGTGATTTGGTTTTTGCTCTTAGAAAGTTGTTTTTTGTATATAGTATAGATCTTAAAATATAATCAAAGAAACGTCTGTCTTCGAGGGTATTTAAAAAAGTTAAATCATTAAGTTTTGAAAACTTTTAAATATATAATTATTAATGTTTAAGTTAGGTGATGAAGTATTCAATAATTTTTTGGTTAATAGTAAGTACCAAGTATATACAGTTATGATACTGAAATGAAAAACTTACTTTTAACTCATTTAATTCTATCTGTTCCAACTTTGACTGTCGACTGTATTTGTATAGTTGGAAGCATAACGTCTTCGTGTCCTTATTAGTACAAAATAATTGTTTAGTAAATAGCACATATTTGTTGATAATGATGAGCTCTGGACGCTGTGTATGTATGTGCAGTTCGGGTGATCCGTTAGAATAATGAAAAAGATATATAATCTATATCTTATTATATATATTATTATATATATATATATATATATATATATATATATATATATATATATATATATCTATGTATATATATATTACGGATTACATAGTCATCCGAGGCATAATGTGGGAGATCGAAATTCGAAATCGCTCAATTGATTTTTTCTATAACATGAGTTTTTATAAGTTAATAAATTAAGTTAATTTAAAATATAATTAAAGTATAAACAAAATTTAACACTACTTTTAGTATATATTTTTGGAAGCCTAGTAAAATATAATGAAAAGAATAAATATTATTAAATGTCAATACGTTATTTAAGACATTTTAAAGATTTCACAAAGTTTAAACTTACGTGCAGAATGAGTGCAAAAATCTAATATTTCCTATAATGCAGTAGAAATATATTAACTTAAACACAACCATAACCCACTACTATGCGTTTGACAACAGCCACATGTACATACAATATACGAGTAAGTGTATTGTTTACCTTAACTACGAATGAACGTTGAAACTGATCTGATGACAATTATTACATAATTCACAGATGATCATAATATGATCTGAATAAATGGCTATGAACTCATTTACTTATATGGGTTCATTGAAAAGGCCTTATATTTGGTAAGATTATTGTAATACGATTCCTGACATTACAGTGGGTGTTATAAGAATTCAGGATCTAGGGATTAACTAACCGGTTTTCAAATTTGTGTAAAAATTACCAAGAAAAAAAAGGTTTAATAAATTGTATTTTAAAAGTTTTTATGAACTTATAATTTAATATTTTATTACCATGAATAAGGCTTGTAGGCTTTGGAAACTCAATTGAGTTTTTGAATTGTTTAAGTAAAAAAAGGAAAAGAAAAAAGAAAAGTTAAAATATATTTCTAAAACATATCAAAACATAAATTGGACAATCACATTTTTTTTATATTTTACTTACATCATTAATAACCTGAACTTATTTCCGTTTTCCACTTTTTTGCAATTTTTAGTTCTTTCATTGTGAATTCATAGACTTTTCTGAAAAAAGGGTCTTGAATTATCTTTTGATCTATTCGTGTCAGTTACAGGAGAAACGAAAGCCTTAAAAACTTAATTTTTGCTCTCACATAATGATATAACAGGTATTAAAATAAGTTATATATAAGTGATATAGATCAATCATCATACAAATGTGTGACTTCGAAATAAAAACTACATAAAATAATATTAGAAAAGAACATTTAAGGCTACACTGGTATCCTATGAAATATCTTTGATGAGATTCAGCGGTTCGTTAATATAATTGTAAACAGAATC
This sequence comes from Melinaea menophilus ssp. n. AW-2005, assembly GCA_918358695.1. Taxonomy (NCBI): domain Eukaryota; kingdom Metazoa; phylum Arthropoda; class Insecta; order Lepidoptera; family Nymphalidae; genus Melinaea; species Melinaea menophilus. Next base: position 8,549,123 of record OU911045.1, read on the forward strand.
CATAATAAAACAATTTTCATATCATAATAAACAAATATACCTGTTTAAGTATCCAGAATATCTAGTTAAGTCATTCGATATTTTTGAAAATTTGCAAGTAAGTGTATATTTTGTTGTTTCTCGGTTCTATTTGACCAACGTAATGACTACCTTACCCAGAACTACGATGAATCAATAGCTAATAACTATGAAATCTGTATACATATGTATGTACAGAGAAATACCTACTTTACAGACATGATTTATTCAAATAAACATTGAATCAACTCAGCATTAAACAATTTATTATCTTTGCGATAACCGTATATTGAAACTCTGCTCATTAAATTTCCCGAACCGCAGTAATGTCTGAATCGACAACGGTACATATACACCGCAACCCTCCGGTCAATGAAGGTTGTTAAGTGTTTAGGGTTACTTTTTAAGAATCATTGCAATCAAGATAAAAATTATTTGTTTAAAATAACTAATTTTATTTTATTATAATTAAATCACAACACTGCTTTATACATTTCTTACAAAGTACGCCATTAAAGTATTAGTTAAAATTATTATTTAATTAGTTCAGTAAAGGTTTGACCTCTCTATAGAATTACCGGAAGTCGAAGGTTTGATGTGTAATACTGTGTCTAGTAGTCTATGTTAAGTTACACATACGACATTGCAGATGAAATATAATTTAAGGATATTATAAATGACTTGTATCCGAAGTACCTAGGTTTATTTAAACACCTGGTGGGTATTATCATTTTCTTTTCTAAATCGCCCCCAGTTTTAATTGATCAAGTAGTTTTTGTTTATATAAAAATATTTATAATCCCCTCCAGTGTGTATTTCTTTGGGATTAATGAAATACGTCATAGGTACAGTATGTATACAAATCTTTTACAAAACTCAGCTCAGTTTATTTTTGTAATACTTTGATACACACCATAAAGTTAATTATCATAAATGGCAACTCGTGAGTGCATTGTGAAAGGGGAAAAACTGTTGGTTGTCTGTTAAATATAAAATACGGTAATTGTATCATTAAGGATTGTTTCATTGAATTGTAAATTTCAGTAAATAATAAAACAAATAGTTAAATCTTGTTTTGTGTTATTACTGAATACAACCTAAGTGGATATTACTTTTAACAATATTTTTTTTTAATAATTTTCGTCTTTTTTTTCAGTATTTATTTTTGTAATAATTTATGTATACCTACCGCTTTTCAGAAATGTGTGTGAAATACCGCTTGTGGAATGTGAGGATAATCCAAAACACAATAGAAAAGCCCTAACGAGACATGGAATCGTTTTCGAACTCAACCGTAACAGTTAGGAAGCTAGCAGCAGTTTTAATTTGAATGATTTATTAATTGAAACCCTTTATTATATACTTTAATAAGGATGAGCTTTCGTAGAATCAAGTAGTTATTCAAATCAAATCAAATCAAATTAAAAATCTTTATTGAAAATAATTTTCATACAGCTCGGAAAATTATTTCCACAGACCTGAGAAGAGCTAGCGATAGAATATCAGCGGAATTGTCATGATTTGTTTTTTTTTAATTAGTAGTTAAATTCTAAATTACATAAATAAATTACAAAATACTAAATAAATAATCTTGAAGTAGCCTGGCAGCGATCGCTTCATACCCACGATGCATTATCCTCTAATAATTGAACATATACATATATTTATGTTTTATATATGTATTAAGTTTTAAGGGTTCTTTGATTTGTAAATTGTAGTTGTATGTTACTATTACATCACAAGATACGAAAAATAAATAGTACTAGCCTTTGCCTGCGTCTAACAAGCAAATAATAGTTTTGTTAGTGTTTAATATTTTTTATTTCTCTTCTATATTCCATTCTTGTCAGTCACAATATTAATATAAGTATAATTGAACCGAGAGGAGTCGCGATAAACGTTGATAGGAAAGGTTTTTTATACATTGTCATATTACTAAAGTTATTCCATTATTTAAATGAACGATGTAAAATTTTTGCGAATAAACTTGACTTTTGTATGTTGTTTAAAATGTTGCTTTTTAAAATATTGATAGTTTAATATTGGTTTCTATGTCCAAAAAGAATATAATATAATATCCGACATACATACTAAATGTAAGTAAATAGTTACAAGGGAAACTTTTAATTTAGTTTTGAATACTCTCTGGGCTGTCTTATTTTGGTTATTTCTATTTTTTTTAATTATTAACATCGACGAGCGATCTTACTTTTATAATTATTGCTAATTAACCGGCTTGCTATCAAAGCGGGCGTTAGCTAGCTCCGAGTGACGAAAGCACCCATAGTGCTGAAAGTCTAACTCGGTATATATACGCGCAATATCGATTTTTTTATACAGGAGACCTTCTGGTATGAGTGTGGTATTTTTAGAAAGCCCTTGGCCCATAGACCCATAAAATGCATTTACACTTAGCAATATACCTACCGCCTCTACCTCTACGGCCATTTGAAAAATGAGACTAAAATTTAGTTTTTGGCTCCGCACCAGTATAAAATCACTTATTTCCACCTTGAAAAAGATTTTCCTAAAGATCCTTGTCAAGACCTTTTCAACAAGCCCAAAAACGCCAAAATCCGACCACCGGTTGATGAGATATGACATTTTGAAAATTTTGACTGGCGCCTTCATCGATGATTACTTTGTCTGTTTGTGTGTATGTTCGTAATTTCAACTGATTTTGTTCAAACTTTCAGGGATTGAAGTACATCAAAAACTAAGACTTTTTTGTTCTACGACTTATCGATTTGGCCGCCATGTTGCCCGTGGTCGGCCCTCGAAAGGCCAAAAATGGCCATTTTTCGTAGAGGCATTGTGGCCAAACCAGTTGGCGTACTTTGACAAATTGGGCATCATTGGAAAGGTCTCAAGCTCATGTTTTGAATGATATCAATTTGATGGCAAAAACATTTGTTGGCGTGACATTTTTGGTCAAAAACCAAAAATGGCCGACTGGCCGGGGACATATCGGCCATTTTCTCGAAAACGGCGCCAACGATTTTTTCCAAAATTTCCTCATTCGTAGCCCCAAATTAGATTGGTATATAGCATATATCTGGGAAAACTCGTTATTTCGAGATATGGCCGTGAGAAGTTCAAAAAATCATGAAAAATGACCAAAAATGGCCAAAAAATGACTTTTAAAGCCAGAATCGTACTCACAACAACTCACTCATAAATACTACTACTAATACTAACTACTAATACTCGTGAATAAACTCACTAACGCATTGCCGTCTGTAACAATAAAACAAAATTTACAGAAAAAAATCCGAATGCTGAAGAAAATTTGTTTTGACAAAACAAACAAACAAACAAACAAAAAATACAAACAAAAAATGTGAATGTGCTCGCAACGTTGCACAAATTGCATTTTTGTTTTTATTTTATTAGATTGATCAAGGCAATTTGGTAACGTTCCGAACACATTCACATTTTTTTGTGTTTGTTTACGTTTGTGAATAAAAATGTTAGTGGTTTTTTTCGTCGCAAAATTCATATCAGGAGTTTTGTCAGTGGATTCGCTTTCGTCACTCGGTATTTACTTCGTTGAGAAGTTTTTGTTTTGATTATTAATACACAGGTTTCATTTTTATGAATTTTCTATCAAATAAAACAACATTTTTATGAAGTTACGGTTTGAGCCTTAGTAATTTATATTAATGCAAATTTAATTTATATTTTATATATATACATATATATGCTCTACTGTGTATATATAAAATTTATTTTTGCTTATGTGATCGTCCTGATCACAAGCAAAATTAAATTTTATAAAACAAAAAATAAGAAGTTTTTTTTTTTATAAAATAAAAAGGGAAAAAGAAACATACAAGAACATTAAATAAATGTATCACAAAATTACCATTAAGCAATGTTTTATCATGTTTCTTACAGTCTTCTCGTACTAGATGGTAATTTCCTAGATACGACTGTTAGTCCACTTCTCGTCTTTCTTGGGCGTAGTAAGTCATCCAGTCCAGTTCTATTTTAGCCTTCGTGCTTTCTGTAAGTGTCAAAGTTAACTACAATGCAGTGAAATGATAATGCAGATAATAATATGAAATATGTTCCTCTTTAAAAACATGCGTTTAATGATTACTTTATAACGTTTATTTAAGATCATGCTGTTTTATTTCACGCAAGTATATCACTTAATTTAAAACAATTATTTAAGAAATGTTAGGTTCAAATAAATATTTAAAAGCTACTGACAACTCAACGGTTTGAGACTAAATCTTTAATTGTTAGTAACACTCACAGAAGGTTGAAGTTAACTGAACCATAAAACGTCTGCCTGATGGGGATGGCCGCTGTAACTCAACTCGCCTCAAACTAAATGGACCGCAGTCACCAGTTGTTATGTCTGTACTCACTGAGTAACGTTGGAACAGGTTTGGTCATTGTCCTTATTATATTAATTACACCGGTTATACAAAAGTTTCTTATTATCAACAATATTATTATTAATTATTGTAATTTATATTATTTGTTGCACAGCTTTTTTTATCTTTATTGGAAATGGTTTAATTTGAATGAAAATATTAAAGTATTAGTGAAACCCACACAATGTATCCGGTGTGTTTGTTAATCTGAGTGTGGTTGAGTGAATGTCACAGTATGTGTATAGTCTAACCGCTAACGCGATGTAAACTCAATATTACTAATTGGTGTTGTGAGCATTTTCCAAGTCTCCAAATTAATATTAAAATTTAAACCAGTTATATTTAATACAAATATCCATAAAGTTACATTATAAATGCAATTATGCATTGGTGAAGAATAAAATTGTTATTCTTAGAAAGTAGTTATATAATTAGTGTTCACGCTCAACGAAACCCATTACCTGTTACAGAAATTGAATAAAATTTGTTGTATGTTTGCTTATCATACAGCTGTAAATTTATTGTATTTTTGCTTATCATACAGCTGTAAATTTATTGTATATTTGCTTATCATACCGCTGTAAATTTATTGTATATGTGCTTATCATACAGCTGTAAATTTATTGTATGTTTGCTTATCATACAGCTGTAAATTTATTGTATATTTGCTTATCATACAGCTGTAAATTTATTGTATATTTGCTTATCATACAGCTGTAAATTTATTGTATATTTTCTTATCATACAGCTGTAAATTTATTGTATATTTGCTTGTCAGTGTACTTATTATACAGCTGTCCTTATCTAGGCTATTGAAATCGGAATCATTGTATTGGATCTCTTTAATTTAGTTTTATATTTTTATCGCATCTTGTACAACAATGAGTATACATAGTTACGAATATAGTGTGTTCAGTAAAAAAAATGTTGAGTACACACTTAGCCAAATAATCAAAACATTTATTTCATTTACTTACAAATTAAAACATATTTAACTAAACGTACACGTATACATATGCTTTCATTAAATACACGTTGTAGTTTTCGAACCATTTACATTTTGAATATTTTATTATACCAGAAATGAAAAACAAACCACAGTGTAAAAATAAAACTCATAGATGATATAATTTAATGAAATTATAACTTATACATATAAATATCCGTAATGTATCTGTAAAATTTTGTCCATTTATATATGATTATAAAAGAGAAAAATATGCGTGTTGTGAAAGACCACGTCGTTTGTATCTGGAGGGTGTGATAACAATAATACGAATGATTCCCTCGAGACCAGACAGCTTATTAAAACGGAAAGGTTCTATTATCACGGCTTCACTGATCTTTGTGTTTCACTGAGCACGGTTATGAATTGGAGAAAGATACTAACAGTACATAAATACAACGAAAGTAATAAATACCTTTATATGACTTTAACGGTTGATGTGTGTTGTGCTAATTGTTTTTTATTTATATATGTATTAATAAAATAAAATAATATGAAATTAAAATGTTGAATGAAAACAATTAAAATGTAATAAAAAGATTCTGATTGAAGTGAACTGGATAATTAAATACCGTTGCTGCCATTGCAACTTAAAATACAATTACTGTTAACAATTGTTAATGTGAGGTTTACATTACATTAAAGGTAAAATTTATATCTTTAACTGTGAAATGACGAAAGAAAAGTAAATAGGAAATATAAAGGCAATAGTCTAATAAAAAGGTATTTACCATCAGCAGTAAAGTACGCGACGGAGCAAATCCTTTTATGGCCTGTTTCCAAGTCATTTGCGGATATATAACTTACATTTCGATAATAACGAAGTAAAGTTGGTTGACTTTTTTCCATATTAAATGTAAATGTAATAAATTGATTAAAGTTCCTTTGCAGTGTAGAGTGTGTCCTCGACTGTGACGGTTGCTCGTCATATCAAACCGTGTGTCCAATCAACGACAGTACAGGAGTTTATAATTAATAATCTTATTTATAAGGAGATCGTTAATTATTTCAAAAGTGATTAAATTTCTGTCGATTTTTCTCAGATCATTAACAAGTCTCATGTCTCTCATTAATAAGATTTTTCCAACAAAAGTTAGAAAGACCGATAAAATTACTTGGATATATTTTTTTTATGTACAACGAAGGTTATAAAAATACTTCTTTAGTAAATAGGAAATCTTATATTACGTCACACTAAAGTTTAATAAGAAGTAATTACTGCTTCTTCTATTATATTTCTTTCTTAAAACCTTACTTTCATACATATAATAAATTTGTATCTTACAGCTGTCTGTACATGGAACATATAACATATAACACTTGACACTGTACATAGAAGATAGCAGATAGATATAACAAATCATAGAACTTATTAGAAAATAAAAAAATCGTTTTTATATATTGGGTAGACCTCGAAGAATTCGGTCTGCCCATTCATTTGTCCCCTACTTTCGAATTTTGGAAAAATTTCTTCACAGGAGGTCTTCTTATGACCGCCTGAGTCCGAAATGACCATTGGTCAAAAAGTTTATATATATATATATATATATATATATGCGTGCGTGCGTCCAGATTCGACTTTTGTCAGCACGATAGCGGTCGCAGTTTCGCTCGGATCGCTTTCAAACTTTGCACAAAAATCAACCATCCAAAAATGAAGGTCAAGTTCGTTAACCAGAGAAATCCGGTCACAGGGGGCGCTAGGGCCTCACTTTTTCTGATTTCAGTTTTTCGACCATAACTTTGTCCCTATACAAAGGAGATCAATCGCGTTCATATTATATGATGTCTTTGATAAATACCTATAACTAATGTAGATAAACCGAAAACCTAACTTCAATAACTTAGGGGTGGGGGTAAAAAAACCGAAAATTTTTGGAAAAAAAATCATAACTTTTTTCTGGTAAACATTCTTGTATCACCAGTATTTTTAATAGAAAGGTTATTTTTTACTCTAAATTTAGGTACCAAAAGTTTTTCCGTAAAAGGTACCGTTTCCGAGAAAAAAAATAAAAACCACTTTTAGCTTGTAAATTTTAGGTAGGTAAAACCACGGCAACTTTTTTCTTGTAAACATTCCCTCCTCGTAAATATTTTTAATAGAAAGGTTATTTTTTACTCTAAATTTAAGTACCAAAAGTATTTCCAAAAAAGATACCTTTTCCGAGAAAAAAAATTAAAACCGCTTTTTGCTTGAAAATTTTTGATGTAAACAACGGCATCATGCATTATTCTTAGGTAGTGAGTTATATTTTAAATGAGTTACACACGAGGTCTACCCACGCGTGTCCCCCTGCGGGCACGGATTTTTTTTTTATCTTTTTGAGCGCTAATATCTGGAACGGCTTATCTGATTAGAATGTCGTCTTTACGGATGTATGGTTGTTATCTTACATTCAAATTTAGTGTTTATTTTATTTCAATCGATCAATAAATAAAAATATTGCGACAATGAATAACTATCGTTTGTTTATTACTTTGTTTTACTTTGTATAAAAATATTTTTAAGAACCTGTTTTGTTAAATTTCTTTAAATTTTAGCAATATTGAACTCCCCTATTGAACCCCACGTTGAAAATAAATAAGAAGTCATATTACCCGAGATTACGTTTTTTTCGTTTCTGAGACACAACTACGAGGTAAGGGTACGCGAGAAATTCGTGAATGAGTTCTAAATAGCCAATAAAGCCATTTTGAGCACATGCACACATCTCAACATAAAGCTCAATGAGTCGAACTAAACAAGTATCTAACCCGCCTACAATATCCTCTCTGGTTTAAAGACTTTGCTTTTATAGAAAGATAGTTAAGGATAAATAATGTTTTAGAAGTTTTAATTTGTTTAGGAATTGAGATTGATTTGCCAAGCTTCGTTATTTAAAAAATATGATTTAAAAATTAAATTTACTTAATATCTTATAATTGCAATAGTTTCGAGGAGCGTACCAGTTAAGATTTCTTGATAATCTGTGTTTTTTTAACATTGTTGTTATGTATTAAAAACATGGCTCACGTTTGTATATAATAAAGAGATTAAGTACATAATGCTGACTAAATCGCCCTTTTAATTATCACATGTTCAGATAAGACGATTATTCCTGTTATTTGAGTAAATGGATAATTATTTCTCGTCTTATATGAAGTTACCCTTGGTTAAGGTAGCATCGTTTCTTCGTTGTCAAATTTAGAAATTAAATACACTATTGTAAAATTTTCGCTGTAAAAATATTATTTATCCTTATATAAATTTCATTGTCATCCTAAAATTCTGGAATCATTTAAGTGATTCTCTGTTCAAACTGAATAATGGTCAAATATCTTGGTATGCACGGCGTTAATACACACACATACACAATCAGGTGTAACTTATATGGCCTTAAACTATTTTGTAAAATAAATTCGGTTTGAATAAAATGTTTTTAGTAATTCAGGAACTTAGTTATACAAGTTGTATATTCTTAATAGTAAAATCTATAGAATTGCGACCAGAGCTACTGAAACTTTTATTAATTTCCCAATTCTTGACTTGTTCTAACATGTCCGGGGAACATGGAATTACGTCTTAAACTAATTTGGGGAATGTAATGGTGTTGGGTCTTTCATATTACTCGTAACATATAATAAGCGAAAAACTATGTTCTTATATTTTCTCTATTATTCCGATAGTACAAAGTAATTAATAAACCTAATTATTTAAATTAAACGAGCTTGATGCTGTTTTGTGTGGACTGACGCCGACAATCTTGTACTAGTGTATTATAATACGTATATGACCCGAGACATCCACGGTAATACCATCTTGTATTCTCATTCATTCAGATACTGCGTATGTTAATAGAATATAAGAGTTGAAAAAACCTTCTGTTTGGGGCTAGTATAATTATAGTTCTCTGAATGCGCACGAAACAGGCTATAAGATGCCTCAGCTAATATTTTGTAGGAATAAATTTTTTCTATTATATTACTGCTCGGCGTATGTTATAAATTATACTCTAATAGGAAGTAATGATATACTGTTTATTGTAGATATATTTGATTCGTGATAGATGTGATATTGAGTAGCGAAATAAGGATTTCACTCAGGATTTAATTACTACAAATATACATGAAATTAAAAATTAATGTAATAACAATAAAAAAAATCCGTGCCCGCAGGGGGACACGCGTGGGTAGACCTCGTGTGTAACTCGTTTAAAATATAACTCACTACCTAAGAATAACACATGATGCCGTTGTTTACATCAAAAATTTTCAAGCCAAAAGTGGTTTTTATTTTTTTTCTCGGAAAAGGTATCTTATTTGGAAATACTTTTGGTACTTAAATTTAAAGTAAAAAATAACCTTTCTATTAAAAATATTTGCGAGGAGGGAATATTTACCAGAAAAAAGTTGCCGTGGTTTTACCTACCTTAAATTTTCAAGCTAAAAGTGGTTTTTATTTTTTTTCTCGGAAACGGTACCTTTTACGGAAAAACTTTTGGTACTTAAATTTAGAGTAAAAAATAACCTTTGTATTAAAAATACTTGTGATGTAAGAATGTTTACCAGAAAAAAGTTATGAATTTTTTTCCAAAAATTTTCGGTTTTTTTACCCCCACCCCTAAGTTATTGAAGTTAGGTTTTCGGTTTATCTACATTAGTTATAGGTATTTATTAACCACATCATATAATATAAACGCGATTGATCTACTTTATATAGGAAAAAAGTTATGGTCGAAAAACTGAAATCAGAAAAAGTGAGGCCCTAGCGCCCCCTGTGGCCGGATATCTCTGGGTAACGAACTTGACCTTCATTTTTGGATGGTTGATTTTTGTACAAAGTTTGGAAGCGATCCGAGCGAAACTGCGGCCGCTATCGTGCTGACAAAAATCGAATCTGGACGCACGCACGCATATATATAACTTTTTCCCTATAGAAAATAGATCAATCACGTTCATACTATATGATGTCTTTGATGAATACCTATAACTAATGTACATAAACCGAAAACCTAACTTCAATAACTTAGGAGTGGGGGTAAAAAAACCGAAAATTTTTGGAAAAAAAATCATAACTTTTTTCTGGTAAACATTTTTACATCACAAGTATTTTTAATACAAAGGTTATTTTTTACTCTAAATTTAGGTACCAAAAGTTTTTCCGTAGAAGGTACCGTTTCCGAGGAAAAAAATTAAAACCACTTTTAGCTTGAAAATTTAAGGTAGGTAAAACCACGGCAACTTTTTTCTGGTAAACATTCCCTCCTCGCAAATATTTTTAATAGAAAGGTTATTTTTTACTCTAAATTGAAGTATCAAAAGTATTTCCAAAAAAGATACCTTTTCCGAGAAAAAAAATAAAAACCGCTTTTTGTTTGAAAATTTTTGATGTAAACAACGGCATCATGTGTTATTCTTAGGTAGTGAGTTATATTTTAAACGAGTCAAACACGAGGTCTACCCACGCGTGTCCCCCTGCGGGCACGGATTTTTTAGAAGTCTATTTATTAAAACTGAAAATTATTTAGTGAGAAAATGAAGTGACATGCTTCCATGCATGCATGCCGATTTTTATTTAATTTTTTTTTGATCGCCGGCACCGATACAACAGGAAGGTGAAATAATTCGATCATATTGGATTGTAATTATGGAATTCAATATAAGATAGATATTTGAAACTGTTTTCTTTAAACTACTTCCTTACAGATATTAATTACTACTTTAATATTTAGTCATTACGTTTTACAATATTGGGGATAATTGGTACAACGGAGTAAAATTAATAAATATTTTTTTAAAATACCTAGCATAGGTTGATGATTATCGGTTGTCAATTGTCAAACGAAAGACACACTTATCTATCTATATTATACAAAACAACCATCCCAATTTCCAAGTTTCTAAAACACTGCACAATTTTTTTTTAATTAAATCTTGATGAAGGTACATTATGACTAAGAAAAAGGATAAATGTACATGAATCGCACTCCTCAGCACAGGCCTACCTTCCAATTACGAAGCCTTACATCGTATTTCCGTGTAATTTTGGGTGAGCCCGTTACCTAGGTTTAGAATTCATTGTAAGAATTTACAGGTTCCTGGATGTTTTTGGCGTCTTATGACTGCGTTTCCTGGATTAAATTTGTTAATGTAACGTTTTAAATATGATTGAATTTGTATTAAATGTTGGTAGATATGAAGAAAGTTCTTTCCTTTCGACTATTGTCTTATTAGAATAAAATTGAGTTTTTTTTAATTGTATTCCAAATTGAGAGTATATTTTTATAAGTAATAATTGTATGTATGTTTCTATCTCAGTCGCTAATAGTCGTCTACAAATGTTGTAAGTATTTTGATTTAAGGAACTTCTTGACTGGTACGACATAATATTCACATAACGCCATACAAGTTAATTTTAATTAATAGAATAACATTCCTACTTTGTGCTGTCTGGCCGTTTCGACAAATGATTTATGGTAAAATAAAATCAAAAGTCATGTTTACTATCAACACGCGGTACTTACCTTTTACAATGTTAAATAAAAAATAAAAAACGTCTTCTCACCCTCCAAAGCTATTTGACTCAAATGAAATAAACGAGTAATCTGTGATATACTATGATGAAAGATTTAGTGACTTTTTTATGATTTAATTTTAATATTTCTCAGATTTGTTACTACTCAATTACATTATCTATAAAGAATAATAATAAAATAGACTTTAAAGACACTGCTAATAATTAAAAATCTCTAAATATTTATATAAACTTAAAATATAATACAGTTGTTTCCGGTACCTTGATGAGGGTTGATGATAGTAGGTACATGATATGATAACATGTGATCATGTAATGTCCATGTTAACTATTGTATTATATTTTGTTGTTATGAAATTTAATAGTTTTTATTATGTATTAAGAATTTAAAACTGTATGCTTTATTTGAAGTTCAGTTCCTATTTCTGAAGTGTTGTAGATAAACAGGAGACTTGAAGACTTAAGTAAGAAAGCAACAATTTTAAGGCAAAATATAAAAAAAAGTATGTATATATTTTTTTTAGTTCATTTTTTTATTTCTCATTTTGTTAAACACAATACGAGTAATTTGACCTCTATGACTAATGTCATAAATTATCTCTAGATTTGAGCCAAAGCTACAAACATAGGAACATAGTAGTCCATAATTTCTAAGACCATAGACAGAAGGACAAAATTAAATCGTTAAGAAGATGTATGAAAATAGTTATATTTAGCGTATAAATATTACATATGACAATTTAATTAAATAACAAGTGGCTATAATCTTAAAAAGTAAATGCATTTTGTACAAAGACCACAATATCTTAAAAGCCCTGAAAGTAACTTCAAAGTTGCACTTTTAGTACTAAATACTTATTTCTTCCGATATTTGTTGTACTTTTACCGCAAAATATTAGAATATTTTCTCCTTTAATTAAGGGTTTCTAGTAGAGGTCTCTTTTAAGAGATATGTCATTCTTTGTATTCATTTTATTTCATATAGATTGTCTTTATATTGAATTTCTTTTCAGTATATTAAGTATTAGGAATCCAATGTTATCTCAGAATATTACATTTATTATATATATATATACATATATAATAAATGAAAAATACCAAAATCCATCACCGGTAATAAATTTTCCAAGATAGGAAATTCCTTTGCTGCTAAATTTGGTTTCGAATCACTAAATTCAGTGACCACACCAAAGCCTTCTTTACCTAACGGCTTTAAGCTTTAATCCTAAGCTATAAAGTAACATGCGAGTATTAAAGTATTTAATTTAATTATATACCTTAATTGAGGTGTATCAAATCAAATTGTAAGACTACAACAAACAAATAGTTATATAAATGAAAATAAAATTGCCGCATGTATCAAAGATGACCTGATGGTCAGCTGGAAAGGTTAGGAGAAAATAATTTGATTTGTTTTCCAATATGGATAGTACAAGTCGAGAATTTGGATATAATTTTTGTGGTAAAATAAAGAAGTTTGCCTTGATAGTTAGCTGTTATGATGACATAGTACAAAACTTAGTTATCATAAGGTAACCTAAATTGATATTATATACGATTAAATAACGATTTTAGGAAACAATAGATCTTAATAGCATCACCTACTGGCTACAAATGTAATCTAAATTCAACGATAATATTATAAATATATATATATATACATATATATATAAAATTCAGCGTAGTTGGCACTAGTTGTTAAGCTTCGTTCTGATGAAGTGACGCTTTATTCTGTCTAAAGATCGCAAACTATGTAAATCACAAGTGCGACATTACGAAGCTAATAATTTGAATTGTTTGATTCGTTTAAATTTGCTTAAATTAATGACACGAAATTCTTATGACTTAAATACGAATGTATAATTCTATAGTTACTATGGCTGGCATATATATTTTATTCTATTATATATATTTTTTAACATTCCGCGAGCCGGTCGCACGAGTACATGCATTCGCCAGAGTGAGTCAGTCGTTACCTGCACTTGTACCATTAACCCGCGTCGCTCTGGGCTAGCTCCCGTATTATATTTGGATTGTGTCTTATTATAGTTTTAAATTCGTTACTTGTGCTGTACTCTTTCTTCTTGTGTAGTGTACTAAGTAACACTTGTAAACAATATATATATAATATACATGTAATACGTGTGAACAATAAAAGTTGATTGTGTATCATAATACGGACTTAATAATTTCAACCCTCGATACCTGTACACTATATTATACTAATGACCTAATTCAACAACTTACGAGTTTACAATGACATAAAATTATGTAGGTACAATAAAGCCTTCCTATAACATAATGGCATAAACGACTGGAAGCCTTAATTCATATTAAAGTTGATAGCGCGACAAGCGTCCCTAATGAAACTCTCACTGGTACCTGTGAAACAGTACGAAGCCTATATATCAGTTTCGTGTAATAATACGAATCTAAAACAACAGTTAATTCATTTTTAAAATTAATTTATTGAATAGAATAGTAGGAAACATATCACACAGTAACAGCATCCACACAATTTTAAAGCTTTTTCTATTTAAGACTATTAGAATTATATTTTGGTAATTATTTCCATGTGAAAAGCTTGTTGTTGATTCTATTATATTGGTATCTGAATATTTTTTAAAATAACTTCTCTATAAATTATAAAATAGGTGTATAGTGAACATATTTATGTATATAAAAGTTTTTTAAAGCTAATAAGGAATTTATCAAGGTTTTTCCATAAATAGAAAATAAAATCTAACATGCTATGACGCCAGGATAAATATGACTTTATGATGTAATGAAATATAATTTAGTTTAATATGTAAACATAGTTTTATATAAGATAAGGGTGATCGAGGTATTATTATCAAATTTAAAGTTATTAAATAAAAGTAATGCTGCAATAATCTTGTAGAACAAAATGTTTTCTGTTTTCAAATAACATTTATACATTAAAAAAGAACATGGGGTGTTTTTAGTAGTTTAGTAACAGCATTTACCTACTATCAACGAGACATTATATTTGATTTTAATAAAGTGATATTGATTTAATAAATAATATATTTTTTTAATAACTATAATATATCTTACAACCTTCCATAATATATAGCGGTACAAAATTTCGTTTTATTTAATTATCTATTTTATGTACATGTCTCAGGTGAACCAGAGATATTGGTTATAAGAGAACAAAAATATAAGAAATTCCTTATAAATATGCGTTATCATTCGTTGGACACATCTGTGAAACAATCCCTTATCTATAGTCTTCCATAACACATGACTTACGTAACATCACTTTTACAGTTATCTTACTGCACGTAAACGTTCCTTTACCAGTATACAGTAGGTATATAGTTTACCAGTGTGTAACAAATACACACTAAGTACTGCGATCGAGTCTTCAGTTTCATTATTAATTTTAACAAAATTGAAAGTCCCTCTTGAATTTTATTAATAATATAAGATTATATAAGTAACAGAGAAGATACAAAACATAGAAGGGTGTATTTTTTTATTGTTATATTAATTTCAATATTATTTTATAACCGAGATTTAAATTTGTTATCTTTGAATTATTTTTAAGTTTAGATCAATTATATAACAAATTAGCGATTATAAAAGTAAAAAATCCGAATTTCTATTCTTGTTAATAGCTACATGTGTATTTTAAAGATCATTTACGTTTTAAAGTGTTCCAACTTCTAAGTTTCTACACGATCAGCCTGCAGTAAGTAACACAATAAATAGTAAACACACACGAACACAATACAAACGAGCTCAAAATTCAAATTCTCTCGATCACAAACTAAATATGAAAAGATCAATACAAGATCTTAACATTTCTACTGAATAAATAATAATGTATATAATTGTCAAATTTGTTAGTTTAACTTTGTTCAATTGAAATAGTGAAACTGTCCTAATACTTATTTGCATTACAACTTAGTGATATAATATTTATTTGCATTACAACTTAGTGATATAAAAACATTAAGTAATATGTAACTTGACTCTAAGAAATAATTTACAACTGATTTTCCAACATATTGTATTCCAGAAACACCTCCACGATTTTAATTCCTGAAAAATAAATCTGTGGGCTTCATTATTGTAAATGTAAATATTCTTTTACGTTAATTATACTATACTTTACTATACTAATCAATTATACTTTTACACTCCGTGAGTCAGCGTTACAGCAAAAGTAGAAATACTTCCACCCATTCGCAAGAAAAAGTACAATAAAACTAATTTTAATTTTGATCCGTCTTTATAATGTTTAATACAAACAATGACGGTTATTATTATTATGACTGTTAATTAGTCTAATATATTATTAATTAGTGTAATATATTTGTGTTGTGTTGCTATCCTTCAATTTAACTAATTAGTAACTGAGTTCAGAAGTAGTCATTTCAAATCCAAATTATTTTGGTTTCTTATGAATATGAAAACTAATTCAGTATTAGGTTTTTGTCCTTTTTATTAATATAAATGCAATTAATAAATACAAAATATTACAATAATTAACATAAAAACTAACATCGTCCTTCACGTAACTATTTTAAAGCTACCAAAATATGGTTTACATTTTGTTTATAAAATATGTTTCTAAAGCTATTTGAATACAATGTTTTATTTAAGATACAATGTTAGTGCGATAGAATATATAGAAAATTAACTAAAGTATGTAAATAAAATTTCCCACTGCCGTCCTTGCTTCTACATCTTCCTGTAACAATAACAATAACAGGTGATATAATAACCCAGTTACTTCATAACTGAGTTCTGTCGAGTTCGGGTTTTATAAAGGACAATGAATAATATATAATTTAACATTATTTTCACAGGGAAGTGTTAATAATAAATTTATTTTACATCTATAGCCTATAATAATTTAATTTGTTTCTGTTTCCCTTATTTTATTACAGAATGTACCAATGTTAGTTAACTCTCCCAATACATACATTAGCTAGTAGAGAATCCCACCAAGCATTAAATTCTAGTTTAATATTGTCGTATGTATTCTAAATGTATCTCTCTTGCGTTGTTAACATAAACCTATTAAATTATTTAAGCGCAATTAGACACGAGCTCAGGCTGAAAAATACTAATTCAGACCATCTCGCCTTCTTGTAAAATGTAATTCCATACCAATGTGATTGTATTACTTCCTCGAGTCAACTAATCGACCGATCATAGTACAATTTCATATCATAAGAAAGGATTGTTGACGAGGAAAAAATTTAGTTAATAATATTAACAATACAATAAAATTCTCCCTGTAATCCTGTTCAATTATATTTTAACGTGTATGATTTGTAGTTCATTATAATTTTCCCATAGTTAACAATTTTCAATCTCAGTTTCGTCAAATAAAAACGCGTGCAACGAGTGCACTATGCAATATTTATAAATTATTTACATTATTATTCAATATTCGTTATTTTAGAATTGATTTTCACTCGCACTCTAAATAAATATAAAAATCAGAAGAAGCTGATACCGATTATTTCAATTTAATCTTTCACATAATATCCGTAAATCCATTTATCAAAGGGAGAAGAAATAGATTCCTTATAACTGAAAACAAATTTACGACTTTGATAATTAATTTTGACGAATTTTATTTTTTATAAAGTAGAAATATAGATTTATAAAAGTCGAGTTTTTTATAAATGATATGATATAGTTTTTGTTTATAATTTTTTTGTCCAACAACTGTGTTTTAAATCTTTAGAATATTTTATTAGTCAAGTATTAAGAGAGAAACTTATTAGTAAAAGTTAATTTTCGACAAAGCGAAACACACTAATATTAAAAATTTTGTTTATAAAGTGTAAACACAAAATATAATATTTTGTTAAGTTATAATTTTATTTTTGTTGTGAGGACACCAGAATGTAGCACGATGTCATTGTTAGGTGATTATATTGTATTATCAAGCATTACAAATGACAACGTCAAAAAAAATAAGAAGATTTTTTACTTAACTTCTTAAATGGTTATAATCTGACGTTAAGAAAAGTAAATTGCTCTCTTAATTAAGTATGACGACTGAAACAATTCTAATGGCAGAGATAAATGGTTTCCTTTCAATTTCATTAATTTAATTAAGAACATTTGGATGTTAAATTTTTAAATCACATATTAAGATAAAAAGAATGTATATCACACTTGTAGATTTTTAAGAGTATTACACATTTGAACAAAACTTTTTAACGGATTTAATTCGAGTACAAATAGTTCTAAATTTCATATTATCAAAGCGAAAGCTTTGATTCATGAATTACTAGGATTATGTGCCTCCGTAACACCTTCAATATTGTTATTAATTATAGTAGTGACAGAACCTAGTAGAGCAATTTTATTTATCATAGTTTTTGGTCCTAAAAGAAGGTATTTTGTTTTTCCTTTATTAAGAGATTAGCTATTAAATTTTGACCATGCCGCGATACTTTTAAGATCTTCGTTTAATTTGGTAATAGCGTCTTGTGTATTCTCGGGTATATTATAAACACATTATATCCAGTTAAATATACTTACATATAATATATAGCACATATATCTGAATGAAATGTGTATTAAGAGTATTCTAGGAAGTATTTGCGAATAAGGTTTTTAAAAGACCTTTTGGTAGGTGCCCTCCTAATATTTTCAGGTAGATTGTTCTAGAGTATAGAAGCTTGAACTCTAAAAAACTATTTTATGCGGTAGAATGGCCATTTTAAGGTTGGAAGATGATTGAAGCATTTTGTTATGTGTTGCATGAAGATATTGGAATTCCTTTTTTAGATATGGAGGCGCATACGGACCATTTAAGATTGAATAGAGAACATTAATTATTCTAGAGTTACAGTTACAGTTGTTAAGGAGGCGCTCTGTTTTAATTCCACTTTTTATTATGTATATTCAGTCATTAATTAATTTAAAGTCTCTTTAATAAAAATCTTAACATTTATATAAAAATACAACTTGGTAACTTATTTAACATCTCTATATCAAAATAAATAAAAAGAATAATAGAACTGACTAACTACGAGTTATTTGAACGGGCTACGAGTCTAAAACAAGTCAATGGTTTTCTTTTTAAGACTGTTAGGTAGAAATTTTATTTTTGTAATAATTTAAATACTTAGTCACACATTCAAATTTTTATGATCTTTGTCTATGATTAGGGTGATTAATTATCTGTTGACAGGAAATTCACCACACTTTAATAGTCTTTAATATAGTATGACATTTCATATTATTTTAGAAATTAGATGTTGCCAGCCTGAGGATACTTTAGATTCCTCGTAATATCATATTATTTTATTATTTAAAATTAGTTTTAGTCCTACGTCATAAATTATATAAATTTATAGCATACTGCTGTATATTATTTAAAATTAGCTGACACTCGTTTCAGATGTATAGATGGTGTCTACTATATTATATTTAGATTATATTAAAATGTTGTCAATTAATCAAACTTGTCTCCAAACAAACACATTCAGTTCTTTAGTTTAAAATTACAAAATTAGTTATTTTCAATCAATACAAGGGCTTCGATATTTACAATATTGTTCGGTATCTTTCATAGTGTAAATACTCAATAAGAAAGAATTCTAAAATTCCCACCCTTGAGAGTTTAAACAGGCGATAAAAGCAATGAGTCCTTCAATTTTGAAGCAAGAACCATGACTTTTTATAAAATAACTTTGTGAACCAAAAGCTATTTTTTAAAGCTACTTAAACTGTTAAAATCATCATGGAAGAACGCCATCAATAATGTCAATTTAAGTTCTAACGATCGAAACATTCTTAACAAATATCGAGAGTTATTTCATAGCGGGCTAACTCGCTATTCTGAGGAAATTGCGCGGACTCAAGATATGTTCTCTTTTCAGATGGATGGTGAAAACTGTAAATGATTGAGAAAAGATTTAAAAATAAAACACAGACAACAGAACTTCTAATCAACTGGAATGTGAAAAGCGTTGGAGTATAAGAATGGAATTTCTCTCCTATTAATATATATTTTTTTGTATAAAGTTAGATTCTTTAAAGAATATTTTTTAAGCATAGACAATAGAAACATACTATTATAATAATAGTGTTTACGGTTACATCATCTATCCTTACATAAACCCTGATAAAGAAAGCCAGTACCAACACATGCTTTAATTGTTACTTGTTTCAGGAGTTAACAATCAAATAGATATTATGAAATACCTACGCATGTTACGTAATACTGGTATCATTTATTTTATCAGTAAATAAACATATTTATTAGCCATTCCGACCATAAAACGTAATAAAAAAGTAAAAGTGTTTTATACCTCCGTAATGTGCTTTCAAAACATGTAAACGTTGGTTATTTACGGGTAATGCTTACCCGCAGGTGTCTCCATTTTTGTACATTTTGTACGTGAGGTCCCACTCCACAATCAGCAATCGTATCCTCCAAAATAATCGCAGTAAAATTCCATGACATAAAAATATTGACGTGTTAGCGACAGTAGGGGTGTTAGGGAAAGTATAAAATGTCACCTCTATATATATTATGTGAAACGAAAATTTCAGTTTAATGGCACTCTGTAAAACAAATTTACTGTAATAATATTTTACTATTATCCTAAACTGGTTGTATGTTGGTTTAAAAGGTTAAATACTCTTTTACAGAAGGAATTGGCAAGTTAAGAGTAAATGAGTTTGATCAGGACATTCTAATTTTAATTATGATCGAAAATAAATATCAAAGATATGTAGTAACAATTAATATTGTTAATTGTTTCATGCAGTTTGTTATGACGATAAAACACTAATATATATTATATGCCGTTTAACTAATTGATTAAAAATTTGTAAAAGTTTCATATTTATATTTTGTACTAAAAGAAACATGCAACACTTTATTTTGGAAAATTGCTCTCGTTTACTTTCTCATTTTCTTCGGAGTATATTACGGATTAAAGTGGAAAGAAAATACTAGTTTACAGCAGTTAGATGAATTTATAATGAAACAGTTTTATACTAACATATATGTATATAAATAAAATATTTCTTTCAGTGACAGTATTGAAAGCTTAGTAGTTACTTTGTATAATCTCTTTGTTTTATATACAATGATAAACAAAATTAAGTTTTGATATAATAAGACATTAAAGGTCAGTATTCATACGAATTTAATATAATTTTACAGAAATCATTCGCCGCGAAGATTATTATGACTGAACTGAACTGCAAATGTGCAACGATTGTTAATATAACCGTCTGTGTGCTGATACATACCTGAGATTTAAAATAACTCTCAGATAGAAAGAGTGTTAATTATTATCACACTACACTTGCCATTTGACATTTTTAAAACGAATTAGAATTAATAAAATGTTTTAAGCAGAAATCTTCTTTATATTTTAAAAATTTTATTTAAAAAGTCATTTCATTACATATTTACAATCGTTTATAAAATATTATAAGATTTAAGACTACCCCGCTATCCTTTATATTTATAAATGGATACTGTTTTGATATTGTTGGTAAAAAATAATTGGTTAATTACGTTGCAAATATAAGATAAATGAGTTCAAAATAAATAACAGTCACAATTAGGTTAGTGAGGATTTATTCATTTTTAATGCTTTGATTTGACTAAAGTTATTCGTAAAAAAGTCATAGCTGTCACATGATCGTGTGATATTGTCAGTTTTCCGGAATCGAGTCAAACGATCAACTTATTTGAGAACTGTATAAATAGCGGGCAACTCGCTTCGACACCTCTCTTTCTGTCTGGTGCTCGAATTGGACGGTGATAAGAACATATTGGCGTTGTACTGTAAGTAATATTTATTTATTCTTTTAGCGATTAATTCTTTCTATTATTTATAATAAAATATTAATATAAGTTAATATTTCATGATTATAAAAGTGGGTGTATTAGAAAACTTTGATTAATTTAACACTAAACCTACCGACAATTCTTGTGTACCTGTTCCTACCGCACGCGGTCAAATTGACGGGTAATTAAAAGTAATTTTATTATATAACGCAGGTAATAATGGAAATAACTAAAAGTAAAGAAAATATTATATGCATTTGCATATGCATAATTGATATCTAGTTTGATATCGATATTATAACGTTTAAAAATGTGTAAGTTTTACAAAAGTTTAAGAACGCTCAATTTGACCGGTACTTGGTGGGTTTAATGTTAAATTAGTTGTCAATGAAGGTAAGTGGGAATATGTTTTAATTAAACAAAATTGTTATTTTTCTGTGTACCGTTTTCTTATTCCTGTATTTGACTTTTTATTTGATAAGTATGAGATCTATTTATTCCATGCTTAACACGTACTACGTTTTGCAGCACATCGGGTTCCTGGGCGTACAGGGCGAGATAGAGTACCAGCTGGCAACTGCGCAGAGGCAGGTGACGTCACCGCTGTCACCCCGCGCAGCGCACACCATCACGCTGCCGTTCGTGAACTCGCAGAACTACACCGCCACCATCTTCCGACGGTATTAAATATGTCAGTGTAAGAAAATATGTCTATCACAGATAGTGTAGCTTTGAAAAAAAGCTACACTATCTGTGATAGACATATTTTTGTGTTTTGTTATATTAGGACACTAGTTATTATACAAAAAGCTTGCTTTAATTTACGTTTTACATGAAAAATATTCTTATAACTCAAAATTAAAATATTTTTTGCATTATTAGACATTTTCAGCATCAGAACTGGCTTGTGCACTGCGAACAGCATCTGAACTGAGTGAGTGGGTGACCACGGCGTGTGAAGTCCGCTTTCCAGAACCGACGGACGTGGCGTGTTGGTGTCGATGACTCTGCACCTTCACGCTCTTCACGGTGGATAGTCACACTCGTGAGTTTTTATTTATATTCTAGGCTGTAGGGAACGCGGTTTAAATATATCTTTTTAATAGGAAGCTGCGTCTCCTTTCCTCTTTTCTTTTCCTTTGAGAAACTTTAAAATGTAACTACCGTAGTAGTATAAAATGGATTAAAAGATATATAACTGATGTAGACACTGAACCATCCTCGGTTATTGAACACACATACTTCTGTTACTATACCAAACATCTTGTCTCCAGACGGACGTAAAGGAGGACCTCCGCGGTACAGTGAATATGACGGTAGGTGTGAATGGTGGCTGCGGTGCTTCAGCTGCTGCTGAGACTGCCTGTGCTGCTGAAAGCCAACATCGCGGGGATGAACTCCGCCGCCGTGCTTACCTTGCTGTTGTGTGACACCAGACAGGTACAAAAGATTATCATAACGATTTTTACTTAAGTTATTTATTTTAGTTTCGGTATAATAATTTAATTAATGATCATTATTGTTATGGAACAATCTTATCCTCGACATCCATATATATATGTATAATAATTTACAATGTGTGATACTAGGAGGAAGTGTGTTCGGGTGCGTTGGGCTGGGTGTATGCTGCGTGTTGGTGCGCTGGGTGAGCGGCGCTGTGTGCTCAGCTGCCGCTTCTGTACGCCGAGCTGACGGGCCGGCGACAGCGAGCACGCCCTCCATCGTGTTGCTAGAAGGTATCTATAATAAGTTCCAAACACCATTATATATCTTTAAAAAAGCGACTTCAATACAAAGGAACCTGGAATCAAGCAATGAGATACCGATCCTACTGCTTGATGATGTCGCCTACCGTTTAATATTTCATAAAATTATTTTAGGGATGTTTTTCATTTGACTTTGTTCGGAATAGCTATTACGCAAATTGTACAGTTGCCAATAGCAATCGTCAGGCGCTCAATATATTTTTAACTTGCGGATTATATTTACATTCTTTTCATTATTAATAAAACAAGGGTATTTTACGCTTTGGTGGTGTGATAAACGCACGAGTAGCAGTCGAGACCGTTCTCGGTGAACCTTGGTGCTTAACGGTTTTGCGGAGTAATCATAATCGGTTTTAGTAGTTTCCAAAAGAGTAAATTACATTAGTATCGAGTGTTTGAATTGCAGCGCCGAATTAGTGGCTGCCTTCTCACTTGAAGTGTGCGTGGAACCGGAGGTCATGCGACGGAACACTTAAGTATCAAATTCTTTGTCCCGTAATTATTTCCCTTTTATTAAATATTATACAATTTATCCTACACTCTGGGAACCCCAAATCCTTGACTAGGACAGACTGACAACGTGACTTCCTTCTTTGAAACATAACAGAAGCAGACGGGTAAGTCTTTTTAATTAACTATTTTTAATTACTTTATCAATAAACACAAGTCTCCTCGTAAAGCCGGGCGGGGTTACATATCAAACTAAAGAATCACGACATTTATTAATTAAATTTATTTTATAAGAATGGAATCCTAAAAGATCACTAATCCAGGTGTATGTACTCCCGTGTGGCTAACGGCTCGTCTGTGGGGCGGAGCGCCGCTGCAGATAGGAGCGGCGACGCAGGTGGTGTGCGTTGCAGACTGCGTCACGCTGGCCCTTCTGTGTTTGGCGCTGGCCGTCTGCACCACATTGAGGTTACGCAGTATCACTCGCAAAGTTCCAACCGATGACGAATATCTTTAAAAGACAGGTACTTTTGGTAAATATTTAACTTCTGATTAGGAAGTCGATTTTTAGAATCTCAACATGTCACTCGCAGACAAGCAGCATATATTATATTAAATTCTGCTCGTCTGATGCTCATCGTAATAATCTGTTAATTTCCAGAATAATATGCATTTCTACTAGTGCTGCGATACTTTTAAAGCAGTAATTTAAATACACATATATCTGTCTCAGACGGGGCGTGGTGCTTCACACGCTGGCGGTGCTGGCAGCCACAAACGCAGTGCAAGGAGGCCGGTGTGGGCGCAGCCCGGACCGCGCACGCTGGGACACATTTTAAGTTCTATGCGCCGCGACGCTCGTAAACGTAAGTAAACCTTTACCATACTTATAGGCTTTCACTAAGGATATGAAACAGCTTTTCTAGCTCTAGAGGAATAATTTATAATAGAACTGTTTCTCCTCTTTTCAAAGGTGGCGATGCATCTGTCACTTACCACATTATTAGTATTCCTGTGATGGATGATGATACCACTTACCTTTAATCAAAATTTCTAGTAGTTTCCAAGATATTATATTTTCTTATTATAAAACCGTACTAAGGTCGTAATAAAAGCAAGGAATATATCGATTAGGTTTTGTAAAACGTTTAAAATTAAAAAAAAAACTACTTCTAAGTTTTAAAATTAAAAAATCTAACGCAGATGCGGTTTAAAACGCAGAACTTGTGGAGGATAATGTAACGCGTATGCGGCTTAATATTTAATGTTTGTAAAAGGTTTTCATTTAGATGCATTAGTTTTTCTGTAGTATCGTTCACGGTAAACTAATTTATTTTTTATGGAGTTATTTTGGTAAATTTAACAAAGCTTTTAAAATTGCAGTGTACATTGTGTACAGTGTGTAGGCCTCTTGGAATCCACCTCATCCCCAGTCTTCCCTGTCACATCTTATTGGCGAGCTCCAGGTCTCGAGGGTCCTGCCAGAATACACAGGTAATTTATTTTAAATTCATCTCACTAGCGTTACTCATGTTCCTCCCAAATTAAACGATATTTTTTGCAAAACGGTCTGAGGATAACCTTTAAATTGTTATTTTAGATGTTTGTGTGGTGAAAAACGAAGACTCGCGAATAAATGAAATGACGTGTTGAGAGCTGAGCGCTTCGATCCTGACTAATTTTTAGAAACTGAAACTGAAACTCTCGGAAGAACAGCCAGCCGGTCAACTGACGTGCCCTCGCCCGTGTTTAGCAGAAACAATAGACGGCCAGCCGATTTTTAGTTATAGTTTTAAATTAATAAAAATGTAGATAACAATAAAATTATATTAGGATATCAACTAAAATGTAATCATGTAATAAAAGTTTATTACTGTTTTAGTAATAATAATAATCAAAATAATATTGGCAATAAGCCAGATCACCCCCCTCCTGAGACTGAGTTACGGACAATGATAATTAAGAAAGCGTTACCCTACGCTCTGAACGAGTTATTATAAGGCTAAGTTTAAGCCTAAGGTTCGGGTGCGTTTACCAAAAACAAAGAAGCAGGTAACATCCTGGTGAATATACTGTGAGGACTGGTTTTAGGTACGAAACCGTAACCTCTATACCTGGCAGCATAACTATCTTTAGGTACTGACGTGTTATCATTCAACAATTTAAGCAATTCAGGTGAGCTCTCGTCTATCGTATAATTTGTTTTTTTAGTTTAGGCGTTATCTTATATAGTTTTTTCCCTTCTGGAGTCGGGTGCCTTTACCAAAAACAAGGAAGCAGGTAACATCCTGGTGAATATACTGTGAGGACTGGTTTTAGGTACGAAACCGTAACCTCTATACCTGGTAGCATAACTATCTTTAGGTACTGACGTGTTATCATTCAACAATTTAAGCAATTCAGGTGAGCTCTCGTCTATCTTATAATTTGTTTTTTAGTTTAGGCGTTATCTTATATAGTTTTTTCCCTTCTGGAGTCCAAAGTTATTTTTAGAATATGAATACGCAGAGAGAGCGAACCAGACAACTCTACCTTTTAATGATGAATATCCTTATAATGATGATACATCCAACGTGTTGAAGAGTGCTCGATGCGGTGTTTTTTCTGTCATGAACGAGGACGCACGTGGGCGCTCTGCCCTACCGGTGTTGATCCTAGTGCCAGTTGTTTCTGGTGCGGCATGACGGCTCATTGCTGGTACTAGTATCCCTGAGATGGGACGAGGACCTATCTAGGCCCTGGTGCAGAGAAGCGTACTTCGGGCGACCTGGCAGAGCTCGTAGGGCCTTTATCCGATGTCGCCTATGCAACGAATTTGTCCCAGCTGCGGTCACTATCGTGAGGTGAGATCGAGATTGTGGGTGGCGACTCAGTAGACGAAGAAGGAATTCCATGGGGCCCCTTTATTGCGTCATGTGAAATAAGATCCGGGCCGCGTGCGCTGTGGTCAGTAGTACTTTCAGGCGAATTACCTCTGAGAAGGGGTAAGTAAGGTAAATAGACCCGCTGTCCCTGTGTGAGTGGTGGGGGGAGCGGGGGCGTCGGCATTTACTTTAAACTGTATAAAATTTAAAAGTTTAAAATTTAAATTAAAAACGTTCGTTTGTAAATAACAAGATTATATTTTTGGAAATCGGTTCACTGACTCTTAAATTTTTCAGAAGCATTTTTACATGGCTTGATAAGGAATAATCATATATTTATATAAGATTATTAAAAAATAAAACTATTATATTAATTTACAAAATAGCACACAAATTGTATTTCTGTATTTGTACTACGCTGAGATTGAAATTGCTTTAGTACGTATGAACAACACCGCTTCCCGTGGCTGCGCCGGCTGCTGCATGAAGCCTCTGTGGGAATGAGAACTGTCTCGTTCATACTTCTGGAGTCTATTCAAATCCTTTTGGAACCATACCTATCTAATTATGTTTGTAATTTACTTATATTTGATTGATTAATACAAGAATGTGGACGTTCGATATGTATGAATACTACTGAAACATAAAAAAGGGGCCGTAAAATAGGAGTATGGCGTTTTATAAGAGTGGCGTTTAAGTGTTAACGACAATTTGATATAAATATTTCTAAAAATAAATATACAAATAATAAATATATAAAATAGATTAATATGCATAATTTAAATAGAAGAGTCCAGTGCGGACAGTGGAGAAGAGGTACAGTAAGTATTATATTAACGTTTTTTATTTCAAGTATTTCCTTTAATCGGAAATTGTATCTAGAAGAGATGATGCAAAAACTGGAGCTTTCATATAATTTGGGCGAAATTTTAAAACATTAAAATTTTATATCTTAATATATACAACACAAAGACACTAACTGACTCATTCATCGCTCTACAGCCCAAACCGTAATACCTACAAAGTTGAAATTTGGACACAAGACTCCTGACATATTGAATCGTTGCATAAGAAAGGATTTTGCAAAGGTCCAAACCTTTCCAAAGTTACAGCTAGAAAACTGCAAAGTTTACCCCCCGCTCCCTCTCTTCTTCACTTTCGCCGTCCGTCGCGAAGCACGGGTAACCTGCTAGTTACAAAATAAAGTATAGGTTACATATGTAATTACTGATCTTAAATAAGAAATAATTTAAATATTTACAACTTGCAACAAACTATATAATTTGCATAATAATGCAAATTATATATATTACCATATTTTGTAACCACGTGTTTGAAAGAGTTCATCTTATTTTTCCAATCTTCTCTTACGTTCCGGCGTGGACACAACATCATAACAACATAAATATCAAACACAGCGTTATTGTCATGTACATAACGTATAATCAGATTTTTGTATAATCGCTTCTATTTTCCAAACATATAATAATAAACATAAACATTCAATAATTTGAGACTCATCGATGGCCGGACTTGAATATCGATAAAAATAAATTTAATGCCATTTTAGAAACAGATTTAACGGAATGAATTACCAGCCAATGAATGAGCAAGTAATAAAATGAAAACAAATCGTATCACTCAAACAGGAAAAAGTTCAGAAGGCCAATTCTTCTTAGAAACTTGAAAATATCTAATAAAGTAAAACAGTTAAAGATTCAAAAGTATTAATATTTTTTTATGTAAAAACATATATCTTCAAGGCTTTTATAAAATAAAAATTTGTGGTGTATTCCATTAAACATCCACACATCTAGATATAACGTGACAATAAAATACTCCTATTCCATAAAGATAATTGCAGGTGAATTTTTTTCAACAAAGATAGTATAAGAACACGTTTTGATTTTCTTATATGTGATTTAAGAATATCTAATATTAATTAATGTACCAGTTATTGTTATCTTAACTTTTTTACTTTGGTTACTTAGCGTACATAAGTAATAATATTTAATTAAACCTTCGCAAACGGCGAGAATCTTCAGAGGTATAAAATAATAATAATCTTTCTAATAAGCACTCCCCTGAGAGTAATATTAAATTATATATTTTATTTTCCACTGTCTTTAGAAATAAGAGACTACACAGTTTATTAAGTTAAGTAAGTGGACAATAATGTTCTGTATTATTGTATAACAACATAACATTCAATTATTAAGATGTAAATCACTATTACACATATTTAATTAATAATACTTTTATACAATTTTATGACTACTAGATGTAGAGAAATGGAAGCATATAATATTTTTAGTATTTATTTTTTAAATTTTTTATGTGTCTTACATATAAAAATTTAAAGATGAAAACCAAAATTAAAATGAAAAAAGACTTTTATTATAAATCGTTGGTAGCGACTACAACGTTATAAATATGTTTAAACCGTTGTTTTCTTCAATAACGTTAACTAGACACCTAATACCACGCCAATAGAAATATACTATATACCTTGTTTATTTTTAATGTAAAAATGTAAATATCGCGCTTAGACTAAGAGTATAACGGTTACTGTATAAAGACCAAAGGCAACTGATGTGATCTGTCTTAAAAATATTTTGACATTATTGAATTCTTTGCAGAATGTGTTCGGAGTATTACGAATTACTTCAGGAAAGATGCACACATTTTTTTGTTCAAAACCAGACGAATAAACATTTCGAAAATATTTTATACGTTTTAAAATATCATTGCTACGTTACTGCTGCCGCAGTCTCGTTACACTGAAAGTGTCTTGACGTCAGACCAAAGTTAAATGGAATAAATTAGATCTTCCTTGTAGAATAAACTGTATTTTCTTTTTCATCAAAATGATAGGCACAAAACTTTTATTTTAAAAACTATAGAAAAGTTATAAAGTGGTATATGATTCTTTATATTAGGTCTACAACTTTGCTCCCGCCGTTTTTTTTTTAAATTTAAAAATTATATAAAAAAAAATGGTATCTTATTTATGTTTCAAAGTATTGTCCGTCACTTTCCACTACTTTGGCCCATCTTTCAGGCAACAAACGAATCCCGCGTCGGAAAAATTCTTCATCCTTTGATAAGATCCAAGAATCGACCCATTCTTTCACTTTTTCAAAAGAATCGAAGCACTGGCCCGCCAGGCCGTGTGCCATCGACCTAAATAAATGGTAATCAGATGGAGCAACATCTGGAGAGTATGGCGGGTGAGGTAGAATTTCCCATTTCAGTGTTTCGAGTTACGTCTTGACTACTTTCGCCACGTGAGGTCGAGCACTGTCGTGTTGCAAAATTACTTTTTCGTGTCTATCAGAGTATTGCGGCCGTTTTGCTTTTAATGCCCGACTCAAACGCATTAATTGCGTTCGATAAACTGCACCAGTAATTTTTTCAGAAGGTTTTAGCAGCTCATAATAAATTACGCCAAGCTGATCCCACCAAATACACAACATGACCTTGGATCCGTGAATATTCTGTCGAGGTGTCGCCGTAGGAGTGTGGCCGGGCAATCCCCATGATGTGCGTCGCTTAGGGTTGTCGTAGTGCACCCATTTTTCGTCCCCAGTAACAATACGATGAAGAAATCCTTTTCGTTTTTGTCTTTCAAGCAGCTGTTCACAAGCAAATAAACGTTGCTCAACATCTTTTGGTTTCAACTGATACGGTACCCAGTATCCTTGTTTTTGGATCCCCAGCTGTTCCAGGCGTTTTGATACTGCTTGTTGAGTTACTCCCAATGATTTTGCTAGCTGTTCTTGAGTTTGGCACGAGTCTTCATTAAGTAAAGCCTCCAGTTCATCATCTTCAAAAGTTTTTTCTCTGCCACCGCTATGCCGATCTTCAACAACAAAATCACTGCTTTTCAAGCGCTGGAACCACTCGCGACACGTTCTTTCACTAATAGTATCATCACCATAAGTACTTGAAATAACCCGATGAGCCTCAGCCGCCGATTTTTTCATGTTGAAATGAAAAGTAAAATCTCCCGCAAATGACGGGAATTCGGTTTATAAGTTGACATATTTAATTAAGTGTAACTATATGACGCAAACAAAAATTAACTAATATCGATGTAAGGTTATATTTATAGATGTCAAAACTGATGGAAAACAACTGTGATTTATTTATTTGAACTATTACTGGCTACTAGCGACATCTTTTAGAAAACGGCGGGAGCAAAGTTGTAGACCTAATAAATATATATAATGATATAACTAATTACTTACCAAAATCTAAGGAATAAATTCATTTAAGTATATTCGTCCTTTATCAGACCCAGGCCATGTATTTTTGTTTTTTATATATATCATATAATAAAAAAGTATTATGACATTTTTTTTATATAAATATAAAAATACATATCCGTGTATTGAAATGTACTTTATATGACACAGATGCTAAAGAATATAAAATTGTGATATATTCTACAATAAAGTTATTACAACTTTAAATAACATTTCTAACACAAATGTAGTAAACTTACTGAGTGATGATCACAGTCGGTTGATTCAGTCTAAGTGTCTTTAATCAATTGTCATGAAAGAACGTTAAAGTGATAGTATAATTAATCACGAACTTTATATAACTTTATAATCCACATGGTGATATTTGTAATTCAGTTCGATATTCACTTTTCTCAGAAATTGAAGTTGTTTTTGTCATTTGTTTTTATTAACATATACAAATGAAAAAAAAACTACTTGCTTTTATCCTTCACAAATGCTACATGTCATTCGCATATCTATTATTACACTATTATTAAAGTAATTTATTAACTACTACCACATATCTATACTCGGTCATTGTTGGTATACTCGGTATAGTCGGTCTGATTCGCTAAGGAAAGCTACCATACAAAAGATCTTGCTCTACTTAGCTGTTATAAGTTTTAGATTCATAATACATTCATAATTTTTCGTTAAAACGTTCATTAAATATATTATTTGCGACTTTAAGCCAAGAATCCAAGTAATTATTTGTGACTGAAGTCGTAGTAAGATTATAACTAACGATCTAGTTATTCTAGAAAGCAATTTATAAAGCTGATTGCTTATTGACTACAGTTAAAGATTATCTTCAACCGGTTACTCGGTACTTCACTAAGTCACTTCAATGGTATCATTAATGAAATGTTCTCTTTGTTGGACAGAAATCTACCAACTCTATTAGTTGTAACCCAGTCGTTAGAGATATTAGTGTGAGTCCTCTATATTGAACTCCGCTTAGAACTAAATAAAAGTTAAATGATCAACGTAACTAGGGGCGCCAACAGACCCTTAATTTTGACTCGCTGTGCTCGCGAAATCTCGGTTGCCGTTTGCATATTGAGCGAAGCGAGCCCAGTTTATTGACTCATCGTTTCCCATTCATTCAGACTTCAATGGGATATCAGTTTTTTGACAGGATATTAAATTTTTTTTTAAACCCTTACCTAATGTGTGTCTTTTTGATTGCAAAGTTTCATAATTTTCCGTCAAGTAGTTTTCGAGCCAATTCGTGACAAAGAATGTAAAAAGTCTTCAGTAAAAAGCTCCGCTCACTTCGTTCGCTTCGCTCAATAAAAAGGATTATTTGTTTCTAGTATTTAGTGTATATTATTTTTCTAATGCTAATCAATGCATTTTTTTTGTGTTTCTGTAACCGTAAATACAAATAGTCGTCGTCGATGTGCGGAATGGACGTGAATTATTTGTAATTCAAAGATAAATTTTAATTCTATGGTTGACCGCGATAACGAGTATCATATGGCGGAGAGGATTACCAATATATAATTTTTAAATGTCTAAAAAACCTTGTTAATTTGTTTCTTTTTTTTGTCTTGTTAATACAAGTTTATTAAGTAAATTTATGTACATTCGTATTTTTTATGACTAATTTATTCTTATATAATAACTAAGTAAGTATATAGTATTGCAAATAAGTCACGGGTTATATACAAATGAATTATTATGGTTGAAGGCTTCGCTCTTATGTCCGCGGCAGTCTATAATCTCACAGATATCATGATATCGTGTTTGTAATCGGATATGTTAATTACTATGCTAACATTAGGTACACGTATATGTGGGTTGGCAACAGTGGATTTATTAAAGATACATTGAAAGAAACGTGTAGTGTTAATTTAGAGTAATATCTCAAGTGATTTAGATAAAAAAGTTAAAAAGTGACTATATTTTAGCAAACAGTTATAACGTCTGATACATAGGAGGATTCACTAGATAGCAGCCATGGTTGGGATGCCGCCCGACCTGAGTTATACAAATAGCTTGGCTTAAAAACAACTTTTAAAATGTTTGAAAATCGTTTTATTTTTACTGATTAAAGTTAATATTAAATAATCAATTTATAAGAAAGTACTCATAACTAAGAAATTATACGCAGAGAGCGAACACCGATTTTTTATGTTCTTTGGTTCAATCCTTTATTTGTAATTACATGTTAACGTTAATCACACTAAGAGATTAAATCTTCTTAGTCAAAAAATAAGAAATAACTTTATGAAAAATTGAAATATTCTTAGTCAAAGTCCTATATTTTGTTAAAAAGATTAAATATTATATTTAGATCCATAATTGATATAATCCATAACCTTGATTCATTACTTTTTAAGGTTAGTTATTTGGTCAATATATAATTTTATTTTATGACATAACGACACATTCAATATAAACAATTTCAACTATTGAAACTAAATAGTACAACAACAATAATCACAAATAACATACCATACATACAACATATATACACAACACATATACAACAATAACAATTAATGAAGGTAAAAGAATACAAAAGTTGCAGAGTTAATATTAAATATCGATAATATGTATTTAGATTTGAGTCATTTTATACCAAACTTATAACCAACGTTTTATCGGGTTAAATACACTTTATGCAAGCTGTCTTTGTATCCTGATGTATCCTGACATCCGGTCTCCGACTTCGTCAGAACAATCAGAGAGCAATTATACTAACAGTGGAATTCATATCGGCCTCCTGAGGTCCTTCTGAAACGGTTAATATTGACACAAGTACCTGTCAGCCCTTAACAATACCATTAACAATAAGAGAGAATCTTTAAGGTAAAATCATAATATTTGAATGAAGTACACTAATTTTACTTTGGAATAGTGCGTGCGTTTTAAGTGTTTTTAGTATTATTTTTATTTATTCGATAACTGAAGCATAAATGGTAAACAATTTTTAACTTAATTAATGACACGTTTTATAGCAAAATAACATTTAAATATTTCAATTTCAAAGTAAATTACTGAAATTTGTTTTTCTGCAAGAGAATGGTAATGTCCCAAAATAACTAGCTCGTAGAAACTGCAGCCAAATGACATCTAGACGCTACGTTAGTAAAATCTAAAGGTAAGTCACTTGTGTATGCGAGACTAGAAAGGTTATTCAAGCAAATCTTGGCAAGCTCGTGATAACATGTCTTTTTGTTTATACAATATATATTTTTTAATAAAATGATTTCTATTTGTCGCGTGCTTAATTAGTTTAAGTGTTAGAGAAACTTTTCCAACGTTTAGAAACTGTTGTTGATGTAGTTGCTTCTAAAATTTCTAAGAGTTTTGTATTGGAATTTAAATTGTTTTCATTATTGTCATTTACACGACAAGCGACAGGTTAAAAGCTAGTTTAATATTATTTTTTTAAAAATTAAAGTTAACGCTTTTATTGTACTTGTATGGCTTCAATAACTATATGGTATTAGGTAACCTTTAATGTAATACCGTATAATTATTTACAAAAACATTAGATGTTAAGAAAGTAAACAAATCATCACATTATAATTATATTATAAAATTTGTATACATTCCTGGCAGATATTTAAAGCCTATTTCAATACACTGTTTTGTTATTTACTTTATAAATGAAAATTGGTTTTGAAAACTTCAAAAAAATAAAAAAGATTTAGTTTATTCCAGATTAACAATTACTAATACCTGGACTCGATATAGTGCTTGTCTTATCAAAGCGGGCGTCAGCTAGCTCCGAGTGACGAAAGCACCCATAGTGCTGAAAGTCTAACTCGGGTATATATACGCGCAATATCGAAATTTTTATACAGGAGACCTTGTGGTACGAGTGTGGTATTTTTAGAAAGCCCTTGGCCCATAGACCCAAAAAATGCGTTACACTCAGCAATATACCCACCGCCTCCACCTCTACGGCCGTTTGAAAAATGAGTCTAAAATTTAGTTTTTGGCTCCGCACTAGTATAAAATCACTTGTTTCCACCTTTAAAATAATAAATAAGGTTCTCGTTGAGACCTTTCCAACAAGTCCAAAAACGCCCAAATCCGACCACCGGTTGGTGAGATATGACATTTTGAAAATTTTGACTGGCGCCTCCATCGAAGATTTCTTGAAAGTACTTTGTCTGTCTGTGTGTATGTTCGTAGTTTCAACCGATTTTGTTCAAACTTTCAGGGATTGCCTTGTTCAATCTAATAAAATTGCAATTTGAAAACAAAAATGCAATTTGTGCAACGTTTCGAGAATATTCACATTTTTGGTGTTTGTTTACATTTGTGAATAAAAATGTTCGTGGTTTTTTTCGTCGCAAAATTCATATCAGGAATTATGTGTCAGTGGATTCGCTTCCGTCACTCGGTATTTATTTCGTTGAGACGTTTTTGTTTTGTTAATAAAATATAGAATGAAACTGCTACCGTAGTATTTTGTTTTGGTTACATCAATTGGAATACTTTTTCGTGATTACACCTATGATTGGTTTTTACATATTTATTTTAAAATATTAAATTATACTTTAATTTTAACCAAAAATAGCTAAGAACAACATCGACGTGTCTGTTGAGTAGAAAGATCACTTTCAAATCCTTTGGGAGTTACGACGACACGGACATATAAATACACATATCGGCAGATACACACATTACACTTTTAACTCTCCTTGACAAGGCGTGGATTGTTAAAAATAATAATAATTTGAATGTAATGTAACACATCAAAACCTGCATGTTTACAATAGAGATGACATCGCCGAGAGTCAGAGAGGATGAAATAAGAAGTTGAGTTTAGTGATTTTACATTTAGATAATACCTACATTACGCAAATCTTGTATAATTCAACCACGGTTGAGCCGGAGGGTACAAGTTGTAATCTATTTGCTGCAGCCTGGATCTACATAAAATATGAACTTCTGGTGAAAGAGTAAAACAAATTATTTTTGT
This sequence comes from Melinaea menophilus ssp. n. AW-2005, assembly GCA_918358695.1. Lineage (NCBI taxonomy): Eukaryota > Metazoa > Arthropoda > Insecta > Lepidoptera > Nymphalidae > Melinaea > Melinaea menophilus. The sequence goes on from OU911045.1 coordinate 8,585,174, forward strand.
TTAGGGGCTTATTTACTAAATTCAACTGTAAAAATAAAATTATCTTCATTTATAAATACAACGATACAATAGTACAAGAATTTATATATTTTTTTATTATTTCTACTCAAAATTAACCTACTCAGGCATTTAAAAATTGTATCATACTATTTTGCTACAACAACAGTAACGTCGTAACAGTACGCTGTAATGTTTATTACTGACAAAGACTTAAGAAACATAAATTTTATCAAAGAATTATATTTGACGAGAGGAGATGATAAGTGTCAATATATATATATATATCATGGAAAAAAAATCAAATTCAAGGATTGCATTATTTGCAGATTACTAGATGAAGTTTTGTATTCTATTTTTAAACATACAACTTAGACAGAGAGAAAGAAAATAGTCTTTCACGAACTACTTGTACTAATAACTTACAAGTAAGTTTAAAGTCAACAATTTATTTTATTCTCGCACTAACCAGAGTTTCCATTCAGACATACACTTACATTTTTACATTGCTTTGTTCAAAGACCACACATAAAAGTGCAGCCATTGCTAAAACATACCGTTTTAACAAGCCACGTACCTGCATAAAATGCCTGCATAAATTGATCAAAGGGTCGTAAAGGAACTACATAATTCAAAAAAGCTGTTACTGATTTATGTTATACCTACTCAAGAAATTTGCAAGCATTTTATATGGTAAAGTGTTGACTAATGATTTTATTATTGAAATATGTTTTTTTTGTTCAATTGATAATTTTATAGGAGATAGACATAATCTTTAGCTTTTATTAATATTAAAAATTTTAATGTAATATTCCTGGAATACCATTTTGTATACATTGTAGAAGATAAATGTTGAAAAAAAATGTTCATTTAAGAGGAGAGGGGTTGATAAGCCGGTATGAATATTTTTATTTGTTCAATTAAAAATGTTAAACAATGTCATTTTCCTCTACTGTTGATCTAATGATCAACTCTCACTCGTGTTCTCACACTTATCTACATATATATATATATATATATATATATATATATATGTATTAAGTCAATATGTATTTTCTCATTATATTGTATATGTTTTAAGAAAAATAGCTAAAACAATGTTTACTGAATACCTGGAGCGGATTAATGTGATTTGTGGGATATTTTATAGAAAAAAGGACGAGCATATTTGTTATTGTCAGATCTTGTGTGCTCAAGATACGTATTTGATAAGGGTTGACGATAAAAGTGTACATGATACATTATATGACCTTGACCAACTGTATTATTACCTATTTATATATTCTTAAAATTATTGAATTTAAACCTCTACTGGGTTCGAAACTAGTTATCTCACTTTCTCATCACAAGATTTCAAAGTATTGACAAAATTAGTAGAACATTTGCACATTTGAACCTATTATAAATAAATTATGCAAAGAAAACCAGACTTATATCTATCTATTATATGATATATTAAATAATTTATTTTGAATAAAGAAATTAAATCACTTATAAACATACATCCTATGATCTTAGATAAAAGGTATATTTTAAAATTTAAATAAAATGAATATACTAAAGTAAGAATAATACTTTGAAATTGTCATTAAATGAAATATATATAACATTGCCTGTTAAATATCATTTCGTTAAGACTTTAATAAAAATGCACAAAGCAAATGTCTGTTAAAAGACGATATAAATATTAAGCTTTTAAAACTTCAAAGAACAATTCAAAATCAAAAGATAAGGTATTTGTTTCTAACAAAGAGAGCGATTTCACACTTAAATGATCTCACAAGTTTATTCGGATGTGTTTATTGCACGCGAAGAGTCTGATTGCTTTTGTGATATAGGTAATTTTTCAAAAGTAATATAAAATAAATATTATTTTCAGGACAAGATTCGAACTTGCGATCGTTCCGTTCGTCTGACAATTGAGGTAACTGAACTGGCGGCTCTACGGCAACACTACCAGTCTCAATGACTTTCTACTGTAGTATTACTACGAAGTATATACATAATTTTTATTTGACCATTTGCAGATTAAGATTTTTTTATACATTTCTGTAAAGATGTAATAGTCTAAAAATTGACCTGAACAATTTAGTAGTTGCTTCAATTGTTTAAGCTGTTTTTGTACATTTTGTATTCGAGTTTGTTTAAGCACGAGTAAAATTAGAAAGTTTCGGAATAAAAGTTAAAAGTTATAAAACTTTTGAGTTTTGCCTCATATTGATATCTTCCTAACGAACATATCCTGCAAACACGATTATATTATTTTTGCATGTTATTTTTGGTTACTGATAAATTTAAACTGCCTTTTAAACGCTAATGGAAGTCATTCAATATAATATTAAACATGTGTATCAGACACAGTCACAGTAGTAAGAAATTGTTTGTATTAAAGCAACGAAAAAATGCCCTTTTAAGTAATGTTGTATCGTAATCAAATAATATACTTGTTATTTTATTACAAATTTAATAAAAAGTAAATCTGTATGTTTTTATACAAATAAATGTTTGTTTGTACTTACAAATACAATGCATGCAAAGGAATACATGAGACACTTGTCTCTTGCATGTCTAAACCGTTCACCCCGTAGCTTCAAAATTTGGCATCTATACGTCCACTTTATCTGAATTTGGAACATTTTTGCAACAGATTGCGCTTGAGTTACGAGTATATGTGCATACGCAGTTTAGTAACAATTTGTTATTGATGTGTTCTGTATTTTCGGAACAAATAAATATCATTACAACGCATGTCGGGTTACAATTAATATTGTATTATATTACAGATAGTATAGTAAGATATAATAGATGTATATAAAAGTACAATGAAAAATTAAAATAACTTAATTTCTCAAGGTGTCCTACGTCTCACCTCAAGTAGGGAGGCAGATAAAAATATTTATGTCATTAATAGTTTTCTTTGTCATTTAGGTCAAAACCATTAAAAATAATAGTAATAACTCGTGCTTTCAGGTAACTATTTTTGAGAACTATAAAGGGATGTCCTATAAAGGGAAGTAAAAACTAATTCATTTTATTTACCTATCAGGAGATAAATGCAGAATTACTTCAAAGATTTTGTACAAAGCAACCTACGGATTTAAAACAATAACATTAATTTTTGTAAATCATTTTACTGTAATACATTTTTTTTAGTTTGATTAGTTATAAAAGTGTGGACTTTTGTTTTTAAAGTATAATTTAATAAAAAATATTGTTTATTATATTTCAAATACTTACTTTGTTAAAATTATACCGCAATACTAGAAAAATACTTTAAGATTTCAAGATACATCTGAAAAATAGCACCTATTTCTTTTTATTGTCAAATTATTTTAATCAATTAATCCTTGGAGCTGGAAAATCTGGGGATGATTTATAACGTGAATAATCTACGACCGTAATTTAAGTATTTCTTCAGTTTATTTATATGAACAGTACTTTTTATTTATGCTCAAGAATATTATGTATTACAAGTTGTATGTACGTGTATCACTCATCAAATATATTTGTTTGTTTTCCTTCTTTCTTTTGTGGTTATACTTTTAATATTTTTATGAAAAATATTAGAAAGGAAAATGTTAACATTAACAACTGACAAAACTTAGACAATATACAATTATTGGCTGTTACTAATTTATTTTATTCACAAATATTATTAAAAGGCGGAAGCTTAATACTTTTCGGTAAATTAAACAGGATATATCGTTAATGAAATATCTTTCTAAAAATTGTTGAAAACATCAAAAATCTGTTGGAAAAAAAAAATAATAACAGCGAGACTGGAGACTAATCGAAAAGTAAAATTATATTTATAAAGAATTATAAGTGATACAAATTATGATTTAATATATTTTCTTACTGCAGTGTCAATTAAATATAATCCTGAAAGAAGCCTGGGTTAGTGAGAATGCAAATTATAACCATTTCTAAAACTTGGTAAATTATAAAAAGAATGTTAAATTATCATGTTTTATGAAATACTTTACTACATGTACTGTAATGCAAGAAATTATATTAAGACATTTTTTTATTGTGCAGGATGTGTATCGTTCAGACCAATCACCTGATAGTAAGTGTTGTTATCGGCCGTGGAGTTGGGAGATACTTGCGTTGACACTTGAGTAATGGTTAGGAGTCAAGGAGAGTAGGATTGAGAAGACTTGTGAGGGAGGGAGGTTATTTGTTTGTGGGCCGCCTTCTCAGTAACTGTACGTAAGTTATATAAATACTAAGCTGATCTTCTTCGAGAGTGGTCTAGTCTAGTTCTAATCTTACCACACAGGAGCTGCGTTTAATCATTTAAATGACATGACATGACTATAGATAAGATCTGTTTAGATATTTTCTAAGAGTATTAGTAGATTATAGACAAAAGTAAATTGGTATGTTAATAACTATGTGAATTTTGGGCGAGACAATTAAAACTGGGAATAACTTTTTCTACCTTTTGTATATCCTATATCTCTCTTTTTCTTACGATACAAAGCATATGCGACTTCCTTATAGGAGGCATATAGTCTTGTAGGAGGCATATTGTCTTATAGGAGGCGTGTATTTTCTGTCGGTATGTTAAATATCCATTTTTTGTACATTTAACTATATTTTACCTACTTATATTGACTAAAACCAAAACATCCGAATAATTGAAACCTAACGAAATTACATAGAAGGATTCTATTTAATTGAAGGGTAAATTATATCTTTCTCAAGAATTTTTTTTTTTAAATATACTATTTAATTTACACTATTCCTTACATTAATAGTTTTTGTATAATTACCCAAAAAATTGTTAATTATGACTTAAAAAATATTACCAAAATAAATTCATAAATATACATAAAAACTACAACCACATTGATTAATTTACTCAATTCATTTATATAGACATTAAGTAAGGTAAAAAATATAATGTTAAATCTTGAACATATTTATTTTCAAGTGATTCATTCGGGTCGATTGTCATGGTTCACGGATCATTTGATACATTGAACCATGAAAAGTGACGTCACGACCAGCTTTATAGGTGCGATTTTGGTGCTAAGTTAATTACTCAAATGTCAACTTAGGGCGATACCTATTAACAAAAAATATTTTGCTATGTTTACCAATAATTATGACTATTTAACTGCACATTGCATATGCATATATTCAATCTGAGGTTAAGTTCGTTTCAATCGATATTATAAAAGGTATAAAATTAGTAGGAGTTCATTGATGAATAAAAATAAGGCAGCATTAAGGTTTAAAAAGCACTTAATGTCCAGTCTTTTTCATTGTACACATCTTCCTATTTTATATTATAAACGAAATTATTAAGAATAAAACTTTGACACTATTATATTTATTTTTACTACTCACCTACTGACTTCTAAACTCACTTAAATATTACGCAGATAAAATATAAAGGTACGTTAGTTTTGTAATGGTTGATGGTTTATTCAACCAATGTTTCGGAAACATTTAGATTGAAATGCTGAATAACACAAAGGCTTAAATTTTTTCGGTTCAAAATATTTGTAAAAAATATAGAATCGAAGGTAAATATGGTCAATGGAGAAGACAATTATTACATTGAACATTATTCGTTGTCCTCTATTTAAATCATTAAATTAATATATTTAATAAAGTCATTAAATTAAACTTAATATGCACATCAGCATTTGCTATCTTGATCCAGAATAACCCTTACTCTAAATTTCTTTGTAACACATTTTGCTCCTTTGTATTTTATATACATGAAACTTAATACGACTATATTTTCTAACAGCTTAATAAACCTCATTAAAAATGTTGTGTTATGTAAAGGGTTTTAAATATATCCCGACTACGTTGTATTCAAGTCACTCGGTGAGAATTGGGGGAGGAAAACCTTTAAGAGGAAAGGGGTAAATAGTAATGAAATAAACTTGAATACAACTTATTCAGCGGCTACCTTCATTATTCTACACAATTTATACATTCTTAAACTCAATGTTTTGGAACCAACAACTTTTACCACTTACTTCAACACTGCCTGTATAACAATATATTTAATTTTCACATTATAAGAACCCTAATAACTATATATTTAATATGTGTATCTGCTTTTAACGTTTTCTTATTTCCGTATTTCCGACTTTTGAGATAATTTATTTCTAATATTACGTTTTAATTATAACAAGTCTCATATTTAAACACCACACACGCATCAAATATAAACTTACAATATGAAAAGTTCATTTATAAGAACAAGAAATGGAATAACAAGTCACAATGTTCTCAATAAAATTTTTATCAGAATAAACATGTAACTGATTTACAAAACCATGTTAAACTGATTACTGTTAAGATTACTATCATAGTTTTCTAATATTAGGTACACTTCTTAAAGTATATTAAATCGATTAAGGATTTTGGAAGTTTTTTTCTCATAGAGAATGAAAAGTGACATGTTATAAGAAAATTCTAAATTGTTCATAAAATAGTATAAATTAATAGCAAAACAATAGTAAAGTATCCGGAATTTAGTTTAGTTTATTACTATTAGAGATAAGCTTTATTAAGCCAATTTAATTTTATAAGCTATGTAATAGCTTCATTTATATCAATAGATACAAATACATGTTCCTAATGTGACATTATCAGCTACTTGCTCTCTATTATAGATTTTTAAATTCTAGTAATATTCATAAAAATCAAGGATTACATTCTACTAATAAAAAAATAAATAACTCACTTTGTAAAACAAAACAAGTGGAACAAATTTTAGCTGAATTGTTTTTCAGTTTGATGCAAGATGCGTCAAAGAAACAATATTAATATTATCATCTGGAAGTCATCTATGCTGCAGCACGTAAAATAGCGCTAGCAATAAATTATTTCTCCGAATATTTTCTAAAAACGTTGCATGACACGGTGATATTAAACATATCGAATTTAAGATAAATTGTTGTGTTTTTAAATTTTATATAATATTTCTACACAAAATACACGGCGCTTCTATTCTTGATAGTAATGTAGACTAGATTATTACTAACACCTAGGGTGTTAGTAATAATAGTGCGATTGTATGTAATGTATCGAATAAAATATTTAAAAAAATATTCATATTTACTAAGTTATCATTATTATTAAAAGATTACATCATTATAACTCAATCTTTTTTGTATCAGTAGTCTTTATGATTTTCTTTCACAAAATATTTTTATTAATTGAAATATATTTTATTACCTACGATTATATAATTAAGTAGACCAATCTTAGGCAGATTATACAAGGAAATACTATATACTAGTATTTATTGTAGTACCATTACAGGTAACATTTGTGTACGATATATATTAGCAGATGACCCATTTTAGAAAATCAGTTTAGAAACATTGACCCGGACTTCAAGGAGGTCACCGCCGGACTACTCTCAGGTTTATTGTACAGAAACAGTTAATTAATGTAAAAAAATAAATAAAATAACATTTTCAACACTATACATTTTGAATATCTATGTTACTCAATATTACTTTACTACTTATTATTGTTAATAATATGTAAATAATTTGTACAACACATCGTGAACAACAAACACCATATCAATTTATAACCCGAGTTGTATTCGATCCTGTCAGTACCGTCTCCTAAATCATTACTGTGCACAGTGATGCACAAAGATCAGCGATGCTGTGCTAATAGCCCCCTTCCGGTTTAATAACCTGCCTCATCACGAGGGAATTGTTTTTGTTATTATGATCACACCTAAATACAATGTATTATAGTAAGAAGAAAAAAAGTCAATTTTAATCACTTTATAAATTATCAAATCAAATATAAATAAATAATAACAGTTTTCAATAATATCTTCATAAAAGGAAAGGTTTTAAAGTCAAATAGATTCTGTAGCGTTAAGGAAATAACGACTTATTATAAATATTTTAATTTCCTTAAATTCAACTCGGTCTGCAATCGCTCCATTGCAATTGAGATAAATTAAACGTTAAGCTTTAACCGCTTAAAAGATGAAAAGTCTTTTACATTTTACAATAAGTTCTACGGTATTTTTAGCGACAAAAAATTCAATTAACATTTATGAAAGAATTTATATTATTAAAATAAAATACTTCGAATGATTAAGGAGATGGATGTCTTTTTTGTTTTTGATTTTTATAAAGTCTATAACAATTATAAAAAAACAATGAGATATAAGATATATTATGTAATATTGGATTAATTAATTAATTTATCATAGTCTTCTAAAAATTAAACTCCAGCACTGAAACCAACATATTGTGCAATTGTTGTTTTCTGTAGACTAATATATTGAGTACAAATCCGTATGCAAATGTATTTCCCGAAATAAAAATTTATTGCCTTCCTAATTTAAATATTAAAATACACGTTCATATATTTATTCCAGAAAACTAAAGTTTATAAAAAATCCTTATTTAAATACTGATTGTCAGGTGTATCGACTTTTCTTAAACACAACAGTTGTGAAATATTGGAAAAATAAATAAAATGAACCGAATGGGTGCAATGAACACGTCTTGTTTTGAGATCCATCGTTTAGAGGTCTTTCCAACAACGAACGATGGCGAAGCACCCGGAAGAACCGATAGGTAACAAAAGACATATTCCAAAAAATCTATATCATAATACACATATAAATGTATGTAAAAATTAAGTTTCATATAAAACTATAAGAGAACTTGAGATTTTTTTCGCAGCATTTTGGAAATCTTTAGACTTTTAGGACATATTTTCTGATTTCAATTTACAACAAATGAAGAGTGTGATATCTAATGTAATGTAATATTTTTGGTAAACTCGTAGTTTAATTATGATGCTGAAACTTTTACAATGGTAATAAAACCTAATTCTACTAGGACTAGGATTATTTCTTCATCTTTATTATTCATTTGGTAAACACTTAAACTTTGAATCATAAAACAATACACTTACTTATCAAAGCATCAAGATATCCTTGATTGTAATGTGAAATCTACTCATTATTTTATACTTACGCACGTTCTGATTGTAACTCGTAATTAGGTATTTATTTTATTTATTTATTATTAATTTACTTATTATTATTTGACACGAAAAAACTTAATACTTTTGAATAAAACACTGTTTGTATTTGAATTATAATATTATTACTTTGTAGCCCTTTGTACTCGAACGGCGCCGTCCTATTCGTTACTGCAACACTATTTATGATTATATTGTACATGTGTTGCGTTAGTTTCCAAGTAAACATATATGAGAACATAGAACTAGTCTAATATTAACACTCGTATAACGTATATTTAGTTACAAATAACTAAATATACGTTTTACTCAATAGTTTCAACATATAGTACATACTTAATGTTTGTATCGACTTTCCCACAGGTATAGGGAGTATATGTTCCGAAGCAATCAATACAAGTAATCCACTGACTTTGTTTTTTTCGGCGGCTGTTTTAACTGAAATGGTTACGAGTGTTTGGATCTTTTACCATTATAATACTAAAGACGGCATAGCAAAAATACGTTGTTACTAACATAAGTGAAATTTGTGACGTCACGTTCAGGCAAATATAACATAATTTATAACATACAAGTACCTAAAGCACTGATAAGTTTTAGGGTAAATAATATAATAATGAGAAGTTTGATGTCAGGGCTTTTTTTGTAAAACAATTAACTAATGTTCCTAGTTAGCTTTTTCTACTTTTTGTCTTACACCCTTATTCTGTGACAATTTATTTATTTATTTGAGAAATTTGTAAAGAAAAAACTATTTATATTAATAGTTCAATTTGTTTCATATATGCATTTTCAAAATATATTTAGTGAGCATTCACTGTCCATAAGTGTTTTATGTATTTAAACAAATATAATAGAACATTTAGAATAATTATTTTATCTTAAGAAAGATGCGCTTTGTACACATACGTACACATATATATCATTATGTTATATGTGTTTGTTTATTCGTTAATATTATTGTGAAAACTATATTCAATTTAATAACAGCGGTGGAAACTTCAGGTGTTCAAAATATTAATGTTTACTGTGAGCACCTCCTGTGAGGGTAATATAAGATTATGTATCTTCCATTGTCCTTTTCAATGCCGGCGTCGATACAATAGCAGCAGGAGAGTACCGTTGGAATAACTCCCATTACTGTTATATAAAGCAGCAGCAACGGATAGTATTGAATTGATATATTACTTCTCAAAAATTTCATTGTTAAAAATCGAATTTAATAATAAAATTTGAATTAATTAATAGAAAATCCGTATTATTAAAAATTTAATTCCACCTACTTAAATAATAAAATTACAATATTAATTGATTTTTCGTTTAAGATTATAAAGATGAGTATATTTACATAATTTTACTAGAACATCACATTAAAATTTTAACTTTACTTTAACCTTTAATGTTAACCTTAAGAATATATCTTGCATAAATTATGTAAATATTTTTCAAATGTATACCACAGGTTTGGAATATATTTCATATACATAACAAATTGGTATCAATATAATCAATATAATATTTAGAACATAATGTGTTTTAGTATTAATAATATAGGAAACAATAAATAATACAAATTACATAAAATTGGCAAACAGCCAAGGTTCAGCCAATTTATTTGGAATTAGATATTATGGTCTTTTTTTAGTAAAAAGCAAATTATAAACACTCTCAATAGATACTAAAGTTTAGACTTAAATCTCTAGACCAAGCAGTGACTAAATTAACTACTGAATCAATCAGACAAATCAAAGCAAAAATCTTGTATTAAATTATATTGTAACTGATTTTTCCATGAGGAGGTTCCGAACATTGAACCATATATTTCTGTATGTATCTTCAAATTTACATTTTTCAGAGTTTTTAATATTATTTTCTATTCCAAAGTATATTCCTATGTATTAAAATAAGCCCTTCTGTAAAGACACTTCCCAACTTAAAATAAGGTTACGAGGGTTCCAAACGCGCCCTGGTCTGAGAAGAACCACACAACAAACTCAGCCGGGTTTTTTTTTAATTTTTTTTATTGTGATCTCTGTTTCACAAACGTCAATATATTTAATGAGCAAAGTACGAACGACTAGAACCATCGCAATCAATTCGATAAGCCGTCATAATAATAATAAGAAAAGGGAAATCCATGGCTAGCAATACGACCAGTCACCGCAAGCAGCACCCGTTCACGAGCATAACGCAAGGGTCAGCCATCCCCCCCTTCGCCATAATTGAGGGAAGGGGGCAACCCGGCCCCCATCGCTACCGCAAGTAATGACTTCTAAGGGAACGGTGTGATGCAGCCAGTAGATTGAACGAGATTAACAAACAGCGTCAGAAAAAAATTGCGTAGGCACTAGTTATTCGCTAAAATACAATTTATTCCCAGGCCATACTATCGTTAATGTATTCCTTTAGACTATAATAACTTTTTTTTATCAAATTCCTTCTAATGAATATTTTGAATTTATTTAGAGACAAATTTAAGGTTTTACTGGGGAGTTTATTGTAAAAACGTATACAATTAACCTTAAAAAAATTACCTATTTTATGGAGCCTAGTGATGGACATAGGAAGTTTATTTTTATTTCTAGTATTAATTTTGTGTACATCACAATTATTACTGAATTTTGAAATATTTTTGTGTACATAAACAAAATTTTCATAAATATATTGATTGTACACAGTCATAATTTTTAATTCTTTGAATTTATTTTTTAATGACTTTCGAAGCCTCATATTGTATATTGCTCTAACAGCCCTCTTCTGCAATACAAAGATTGTATCTATAATATATGTAATGCATTAAAGTATGCCGTATGATATGACACTATGAAAGTAGCTAAAGTAAATTATTCTAGCTGATATGACACTATGAAAGTAGCTAAAGTAAATTATTCTAGCTGATATGACACTATGAAAGTAGCTAAAGTAAATTTTTTGCAACGTTTGTCAACCGGCGTATTCTTTGAACCGCGTATGTGGGAGAACTACATCTGTTCGACAAATCACAGTTATGAGGGGCCCATTGCAATTTTGCATCTAAGGCCCAAAAAAGCTGCAGAATTCACTTTACACACATACATTTCTAGTAGAACATACTCTATGTAAAGTTGTATCTATTGCTTTGGTTTCAATTAATCATATACTCGTATTACAACTACACGTGTCTAATGAAACATTATATAATTAGGTAAGTTTCACCGTAAAATACAACAACATACCTACTTAATATCGACTCCGGACTCAGAATGTTATAAGGTAGTATTAAAAATAGTTATATATTTTATCACCTTCTTATACAAAAGAAAAAAATGTAAGAAGTAAAATCACCACATTCTTAAATTACAAGGATTTTTATTAAAAAATATTACAAAAACATGTAACTATGAGAGAAACAATTAAGTAATAAAAACAAAAATTATCCTTACTAATGAAATAGGATGTTGATATCATTATCAAAAAGTAAGTACATTTTAAAGATCTTCCCAAATAAAGCTGAAAGACTGGTTAGTGTATCCTTAAACAATCACTTACATCTTCTTCATATATTCCTCAATATTATTTAAAATTTAAACCCAAAATGTAAACAAGAATTATTTTAAATTTAAATGTGTACGACTCTTAAAAATCTATAAAAGTAGTATTGGCCATATAAATTACTTTTATCTTGATATTTGATTTGAAAATATTAACCTCGCAATTTTCTTAATGTAATTGGAAGAAAGACATTTAAATCTTCCATTAGAATTGTTTAAGTCGTCATGCTTCATTCAGAGAGCAGTTTACTTGTCTTAAGGCCACATGCAGATATAATCATTTAGCTCTAATTAAAATTTAGGTAAAAAATCTCCTTACTTTTTAGGTATGTCGTTATCATTTGTAATGCTTAATAACATTAATACCTAACAGTAGCATTGTCAACTTTGGTGTCCTCACAACCAAAATAATAATAAAAAACATTTTATTTGAATGTATTCTATATTTATATGCTTAAGTACATTTAGTTATTAATAGACAGCATTATCTAATATTAGATACAATGTCTATCAACAAAAATTTTCAAAATACGATTACTAAATATAAATGTATTTATTTATTTCAATAAAAACAATGTACCTTAGAAGATGTATGAATGTAGCCACTCGCGATAGAAGGTATTTATTGTAAATGTCGAGCTCCTTATAATACTATAAGGGTTGATTTATATCTCAGAATGATATGATATAATGAAATCATACATATGTATATACCCTTTTAGTGAACGATATTATACAATCCTAAGTTATGGTTATTGGTAAGAAATTCAAAAGATACCTAACAAAAAGATCTTTACGATTATAATATTTAATATACTCGTATAAAGGCGAGTAGGTACTAATACCACAGCCAGTAAGTAGTTGAAAGAGCGACGAGGAAGGACGGCTGCAGGATTGAGTCCAGATGTTTTTTTTTTTATTAAAGTCTATATTTAATAATAATAACAAGTTAAAATATTTATTTCATTGAAGTATTCACAATGTGAATTATATAAGATAGATAACACAGGCACACAAAAAAAAAAAAACGTCATGAACCAGAGGGGAGACCCCATTATTCCTAGGTTTTTGGGATCGCTGAAACCGAATATGATAATAAAAACTAATTTTAAATGCCAGTTTTCCCGCTAGCACCCCCTTACTACCTCTTAAGGGGTGAAAATTGAAATTGTTGTAAAAAATCAAGATAGATGTGTCTTTCTACGTTTTTCGGGATGCTGAAACCGAAAATGATAACTAAAAATAAATTCATGGCCACTATCACCCCCTACCATCCCTTACAGGGGGTGAAAATTTCATTTTTTTCTATAAAATCAAGACAGATGTGTATTTCTACGTTTTTTGGTATAATGAAACCGAAAATGACAACCAAAAGTGAATTTGATAGCTCTTTTACTCAATACCACCCCCTAACTACCCCTAACGGGGGGGAGGGGGTGGGGGTAGTTTCAATTTTGTATAAAATCAAGATGTATGAAGAAATTTTGACGATTTACAGTAAATGACATGTTTATCAAACTAGTTTGAAGTTACTCTTAGCTCTTATATTAGAAATTCAAATGCTTTATCGATCAGAAGTATCTGATATACTCGTATATTCATGATTTAATTCTATTCTTAGCGTAACCCAGGAACAACGGCGTGGACGTAGTAGATTTCTGTTCCCTTTTGGAGTGCTGGATTAAAGTGAGTCCCCTTGCCTCTCACTATCCGGGGTGCTGAATTAAAGTGAGTCCCCTTGCCTCTCACTATTCAGCGTCTACCTGTTTCTACGATAACGAACTCTCTTGTTGTCAAAAGTTCTTGTAAGTGGTTGCCTTTTATTGGTTCTTTTCTGTTCTGGCAAATCTCTTTTTAAATTCCAACAGTAGTCTGCTAACATATTGACATCCCATTTACCCTGATAGCGCTGTTCCATTGTCTTAAGATCCTGTCTGATGGAACCTTTCACCTTGCTCCTCACTATAGTCTCCTAAATTGGCCGAAAAATAGTAACCTTTCTATTTCGGAGGCATAGAATTAGGTTCAGCATCTTTTAAGCGTTTTACAAGACTGCCGGATGGATAACAGTATAAACAGAATTAAATAGAAAGCAAAAAAAAACAAAAAATGAAACAACTTGTTAAGAATAGGACAAAAATCATGATTCAGTCTTAGTATCATAATAACAAATATATGCATACAATAAGGTTACCATATACTTTATAATCATTTTTTCTCTCAGCATCTTGAAAAACATAGAAATTCACATATTTTCGGTTCCAGCATCCTAAAAAACGTAGAAATACACATCTATCTTGATTTTATAGAAAAATTGAAATTTTCACCCCCTTTAAGGGGTAGTAAAGGGGTGATAGAGGTCATGAATTTATTTTTAGTTATCATTTTCGGTTCCAGCATCCCAAAAAACGTAGAAATATACATATATCTTGATTTTATAGAAAAATTGAAATTTTCACCCCCTGTAAGGGGTATTAGGGGGTGATAGTGGTCATAAATTTATTTTTAGTTATCATTTTCGGTTTCAGCATCCCAAGAAACGTAGAAATACACATCTGTCATGATTTTATAGAAAAAAAATTAAATTTTCACCCCCTGTAAGGGATGGTAGGGGGTGATAGTGGTCATGAATTTATTTTTAGTTATCATTTTCGGTTTCAGCATCCCAAAAAACGTAGAAAGACACATCTATCTTGATTTTTTACAACAATTTCAATTTTCACCCCTTAAGAGGTAGTAAGGGGGTGCTAGCGGGAAAACTGGCATTTAAAATTAGTTTTTATTGTCATATTCGGTTTCAGCGATCCCAAAAACCTAGGAATAATGGGGTCTCCCCTCTGGTTCATGACGTTTTTTTTTTTTTGTGTGCCTGTGTAATTTATAATACATGAGAAATTGAAAGTGGTTGCTTATTTTAATGACAAAAATATAATTTAATTTGCTTATAACTACGATATAAAAAAAACTATCGATTGACTTATCTGAAATCAAAATACCACAATAATAGCTTATTCCCAGAATAAACATACAGAATGCTATGCTACTATTCTGCTATACTACTAGTGGATTTCAATAAATTTTAATCAAATTATTGCAAATAATTCCTTGCACCCATATAAAAAAATTACCTACCGATAACCCGAAATAAATAAACATACAGATATGAAATTAAATTCAAAGCTTCACATCATAGAAAATGGATTGTTAAAGGGCAAATTCGCAGTAGAAATATTATATCAATGTTAACTCTGTTGTGACATTAAAAAAATATTTGAACAAACCAGCAACGAACAAAATGTATGATGTTGTATTATATTTAATGTATTGGACTTACAAAGTACTAAATATAACGCAAGGTGAAGACAAAATTTAAAGATGCAGCAACTGTTTCCGGAGTTCTGTAACTGCTCATAATCATACGGCGACGTTCTGTAGCAAGTTATAATTTAACTTATTGAAAAAACTCCTTTGACATAATGTTATACTAAAGCCATTGAAACAGTGATATATGTATATATACTATTATATGTTAATAGTAGAAATACTTACATTTGTTTTTAATATTGGAACAAGAGTTATTAAGATAATTATTTTTTGTAACCTGAGTCTAATAAAAACAGAATATTATTGTACTTGTATTTTCATTTTCTCCCAATACAATATATGTGTATACCACAATCTCTTTTATCAGCTTTTACTAAGTCAACGTTTGCTATCCGATCACTTATCAAGTTAAGAGCTGTATTTGATTTGTTTATATTGCGACACATTTTTTATTTAGCTTGAAGGTCTCTCTACCGACCTCTAAATAACAGTAGATATAAAAGATTGGAATCTCTTATTACTACTTTTGAAAAAAGTATTAGGTCTACAACTTTGCTCCCGCCGTTTTCCAAAAGATGGCGCTAGTAGCCGGTAATCTATACTTATAATAAATCTGTAGAGAGGTCAATTCTGTACATGAAATATATTTACAAAATAAGTAGCAGGGGGTGATTAGTGTTCGATACTGATGCCAAAAATGCAGTTAAAAAATTTTTTTGTCTGTCTGTCTGTCTGTCTGTCTGTTTGTATGTTATTTATAGAAAAAAAAACTACTCGACGGATTTTAACGAAACTTAGTACAATTATTCTTTATACTCCTGGGCAGGTAATAGTATACTTTTCATCACACTACAATGAATAGGAGCAGAGCAGTGAAAGGAAATGTTGAGAAAATGGGAGAAGTTGCTTGATTTTTTAAGCTTCCGTCGCGTGTGCAGCCTTAATGGTTAGAGCTACATAGAAACTATGTATAACGGAAATATTCTACATAAAAATACACGAAAAATATTCCAAGACAGCATATATCTACCTTTTATAGTTAACTCACAATAACACGCATAACTCTCGATAGCTTAGCAGTTCGGAGATTTCTTATTATATTTGTTTACTTTTACGTTTATAAAACCAATAATGCTCAACATCATTCCTAATTTTAAAAAAAATAAACATTAGCACCAATTCAATAAAAAAAGAATCATTGAAATCGGTATAGAAACACCAAACTTATACTTACTTACATGAAATACGCCAACAAGACATCGCGCGTGAATAGTGAATCAAGCTATAAGGATTATTTTTGCGTAACGGTTGCCGCGCTCGACGGGGCTCGCGGCGGCAGAGTATAAAAGGGGCGGGAGGCGAGCGCAAGCGTCATTCAATATTTGGCTGTTGATGCGTTCAGAGTGTTGAACTTTATTGACAGACAATAATTGTTATTTTATAAACCGTGCTTATCAGCGCGACTTTTTGTCTTTAAATAGTTAGTTTATTTTAATTTCTTTTGTTGTTATTTTCTAAATTAGTTTTAGTTTTGTTTAAATTCTTAACTATTAATAGTTCCTATTTTATTTCTTTTTAAGTAGATTTAGATTCGATTTTTAGATTAGATAATAGATAGATAGATTAGATTATTGTTAGATTTTTAGTTACTGATAGGTTAGTTTTGGGCATTTTATGTTTAGTTTTTTTTGTATTGAGTAGATAAAAGCGTAGGTAGGTACTTTTATTAATTATAGTATTCATAGGTATTTTTTATTTATTTTTAAGTGAAGTAGGTATAGGTAGATATTGCCTACTATCTACCTATACTGCACACGTGTTTTAGCTTTATTTTCATTTCTTTTTTTTTTGTACCTAAGTTGTAGGTAGGTAGGTACATATTTCTTAGTTTAATTCTATTAGAATATTAGGTATTTAAGTTTAAATAGGCACTTAGATTTATATTTTTTTATTATATAGCAGCTGTACTTAGAACATCTAAGGTTTTTTTTGTATTAGCATAGGTACTTTGATTAATTACAGTAGTTGTAGGTATTTCTTATTATTCATTTTTAAGTGAAGTAGGTAAGTGTAGATAGTATTGCACACGCATTAAGTATAGCTTTATTTTCATTTTTTATTCTTTTGTAATTTGTAGGTACCTACGTACATATTTATAATTCGATTAGAATATTATTTTAGTTTTAATAGGCACTTAGATTTATATTCTATTTATTATATACTTAGCTATAGTTAGGACCTCTGACGTAAGTTTTTTGTTGGGTAACTAAATAGAATTTAAGTTACCGTCGATTAAAAATAAAATAAACGATGCCACCTAAAAAACGACCATCTTTATCTCGAACTTCGAGTCAAGCTAGGAGAATGAGAATGACGCGTTCTCAAGAATCGGAAGAGGAAAGAGCACATCGGTTAAACTCTATGAGAGTTAGTGCCTCAACATCTCGAGCTAATGAAAGCTCTCCAGAAAGAGAGATGCGATTAGCAGCTGAAAGAGCGAGACGAGCTACAACACGGGCTTCTCAAAGCTCTTCTCAACGAGAGCTAAGGCGTTCCATTGACCGGGAACAACATGCGTTATCCCGAGAAGCTGAAACTGCTTTACAACGAGAATTGCGACTCACAGCTGACCGCGAACGGCATACATTATCTCGCGAGTCTGAAACCTTCACTGAGAGGGAATTACGGCTTACAGCTGACCGCGAACGTCATATTTTATCTCGCGAGTCCGAAACCTTCACTGAGAGGGAATTACGGCTTACAGCTGACCACGAACGTCATATTTTATCTCGCGAGTCCGAAACCTTCACTGAGAGGGAATTACGGCTTACAGCTGATCGCGAACGTCATATTTTGTCTCGAGAATCTGAAACTTTTACTCAATATCAAGACCGTTTGACAAATGATAGGGCGCACCATAACATGATTCGATCTCTTGAAGATGAACATGACCATGAACAACGACTAGAGTCGGGACGCGATTATTACAATTCTTTGAGACAAGAACAATTGATCACTTTATCTAATGAAAGATTAAGAATTGAAAATATTCGGTCGCTTGAAACAGAAGAACAGCGAGAGGCCCGTCTTACTGCAGATAGATTTCGACATGGTCTTAATGACTTAGATATACACGTGGTAGATCAATCTACAAATTCGGTGGCGTGGTCCGATAAATATAAAAGTGGGTTTGCTTATAACCTCACAATTGATTACAGATCATCTTCTGAAATAGGCGATATGAACGTAGTATGTTCCTTTTGTAATGCTTCGAAGTGGAGGAAGGAGTCTGCTGGTTTCTGTTGTTCTGGAGGTAAAATAAATTTGCCTTCGTTCGAAGACCCACCGGAACCTTTAAAATCACTACTTTTAGGGGAACATTTGCAATCCAAACAGTTTTTAGATAATATTCGCACTTATAATAGTGCATTCCAAATGACATCCTTTGGTGCTAAACAAATCTCAGAAGGCCCTTTCATGCCTACTTTTAAGGTACAAGGTCAGGTTTACCATTTGATAGGGTCCCTTTTGCCTGAAGAACAACCTAAATTTCTTCAAATATATTTTGTATCCGATTACAACGAACAGTCGAATATAAGAAATCAATATTTTCCGAATTTAAATACTGAACTCATTTCACAACTTCAGAACATGTTACATCAGGTTAATTCGTACGTATGCAGTTTTAAATCGGCATTAGAAGCCCTTTCTCAAGATGGTAATAACAATTATAAAATTGTTATAAATGCCGATAAGCGTCCAACTCAGGAACACCCTGGGCGTCATAACGTTCCATCCACGAATGAAGTTGCTGTAGTACTGGTCGACCAGGAATGTGATAGGCGTGATATCGTTATACGTTCCAGAGACAATCGTTTGCAACGTATTTTCGAAACCCACAGGGCTTACGACAGTTTGCAATATCCTATGATATACTGTCGAGGGGAAGATGGTTATAATTTCGCTGTATACCAAACCGATCCGCGCACAGGCGCACCTAATTATAATAAAAAGGTGTCATGCCTTCAATTTTATTGTTACCACCTGCAAGTGAGACGGAATAGATTGGTATACTTTCAACGTTTTCGTGGCTTATTTAATCAGTTTATTGTTGACATGTACGCAAAAATTGAAACCGAAAGATTAGTTTATATACGATCTAATCAAAGGCAGCTGCGCGCTGAAGAATACGTGCACCTTCGCGATGCCATGCAGCAAGATAACGATACTGTGAATATGGGTCGTTTAGTTATTTTACCCTCTTCTTTTACTGGTGGTCCACGCTACATGCATGAACGTACTCAAGACGCTTTTTGTTACGTAAGAAAATATGGACGTCCCGACTTATTTGTTACTGTAACTACCAATCCCAAGTGGGATGAAATCACTCGGGAGCTTCTTGAGGGTCAGGCACCGCATGACCGCCATGATATTATTGCAAGAGTGTTTCATTTAAAATTAAAATCAATGATAGATCTTCTTACCAAAGATAACATTTTTGGAGAAGTATTGTGTTATATGTATAGTGTTGAGTGGCAAAAACGCGGCTTACCTCACGCACATATCTTGCTTTGGTTAAAAGATAAGGTTCGACCTAATGATGTAGACAGATTAATCAGTGCTGAAATTCCAGATCCGACTGCAGATCCCCTGTTATACGACATTGTTAAAACTCATATGATACATGGTCCATGTGGTGCATTTAACGCAAATGCTCCTTGCATGCAAGACGGTCGTTGCACTAAAAGGTATCCAAAAGCATTAGTGGATGAAACTGTAACAGGACATGATGGATACCCATTATATCGTCGCCGTTCAAGAGACAATGGTGGTTTTACTGTTGAAAAGCGAATGTCTGGACAACAGGTTACTTTAGATAATAGGTGGGTCGTTCCGTATTCGCCTGTATTGTCCAGAGCATTTCAAGCTCACATAAATGTAGAAATGTGTAATAGTGTAGAGTCAATTAAATATATTTGTAAGTACATTAACAAGGGCAGTGACCAAGCTACGTTTGCGTTAAGAAATGAACATGATGAAGTTACTAGATTTCAGACAGGCAGATATATCAGCTCTTCAGAAGCTGTGTGGCGGATCTTAAGTTTTAATATTCACGAAAGATATCCACCTGTGACCCATCTGGATGTTCATCTGGAAGGCGGTCAACGTATATATTTTAACGCCGAAAATGTTACAGAACGATTAGAGAACCCTAGACAAACAACTTTATTGGCATTCTTTCGACTTTGCCAAACTGATAATTTCGCAAAGTCTCTTTTGTATGAAGAAGTTCCATCGTATTATACCTACGATAAACAACGAGGTGTCTTTAACCGTAGACGCCGAGGCAGGCCTGTAGATGGCGAGACAGGTATTTTCAAAGAACATGTTCTTGGTAGAGTGTATACTGTTCATCCTAACAACGCAGAGTGTTTTTATTTGAGATTATTATTACATACAGTGCGAGGAACAACATCATTTATAGATTTGAGAAAAGTAGACGATGTTGTTTATCCAACTTATCATGCAGCTTGCCAAGCGCGTCATTTGCTTGAAAATGATCAACATTGGGATGACGCTTTAGCAGAATCCTGTGTTAGTGATAATCCACGACGGTTACGCCATTTATTTGTAACATTACTCACATTTTGTAATTTATCTGATCCTGTCCAATTATGGGAAAAATATAAAGAAAAATTTGCAGAAGACTTTCTTCGGAATTTATCTCACAATAATGAAGGCGCAACTAATGATAATTTTCGAGATCTGGCTATAAATCAGTGCTTATTAGCTCTTCAGGAAGACTTAACAGCAGTAGGCGGTAAATCACTTTGTGAATATGGTTTGCCAACGCCAACCTCAGTCGGAGAGGTTACCAATAGGGAATATTCCGCAGAGATTGGTTACAACCCAATGGAACTGCTGGTAACATTAGAAAACGGTGTCCCAATGATGACTGCAGAACAACGCTTAGTCTATGATCGCGTGTGCGAGAGTGTGCAGAATAATTTAGGAACAATATGGTTTTTAGATGCACCTGGAGGAACTGGGAAAACTTTTTTGACTAAATTAATATTAGCTTATGTTCGAAATCAGCGTAAAATCGCTCTTGCCGTGGCTTCATCAGGTATAGCTGCAACATTGCTACCAGGAGGTAAGACTGCTCACACTATGTTTAAAATACCAATTAATTTAGATCGCACGGAAAGTCCAACCTGTAGTATTTCAAGAAATAGCGACAAAGCTAAGGTATTGCGTGAGTGTAATTTAATCGTATGGGATGAATGTACGATGGCCCATCGAAAAGGAGTAGAAGCAGTAGACAGAACTCTAAGGGACATAAGACAAAATGATCGACCAATGGGCGGTATTACGGTTTTATTTTGTGGTGATTTCCGACAAACCTTACCGGTAATACCACGGGGAACCCGAGCTGATGAGAATAGGGCTTGCCTGAAAAGCTCTTATTTGTGGCGTGATATACAATCGGTGCATTTGACTATAAATATGCGAGTGAGAACTGGAGACAACGCAGATAATCGTGAATTTTCTGATACATTATTGAAGATTGGTGAAGGTACCTATCCACAACTACACCAAGGAAAACTTATTCTGACACCTGAGTTATGTTGTATAGTGCAATCCCAACAACATCTTATATCTTCGGTTTACGGTGACATAACAATTATATTTTCAATTCTTAATCTTTCATTAGATAAAGTAATCAATTGTTCTTGTCTCAAAGAATTGTAATAATCGCGTCCCGACTCTAGTCGTTGTTCATGGTCATGTTCATCTTCAAGAGATCGAATCATGTTATGGTGCGCCCTATCATTTGTCAAACGGTCTTGATATTGAGTAAAAGTTTCAGATTCTCGAGACAAAATATGACGTTCGCGATCAGCTGTAAGCCGTAATTCCCTCTCAGTGAAGGTTTCGGACTCGCGAGATAAAATATGACGTTCGTGGTCAGCTGTAAGCCGTAATTCCCTCTCAGTGAAGGTTTCGGACTCGCGAGATAAAATATGACGTTCGCGGTCAGCTGTAAGCCGTAATTCCCTCTCAGTGAAGGTTTCAGACTCGCGAGATAATGTATGCCGTTCGCGGTCAGCTGTGAGTCGCAATTCTCGTTGTAAAGCAGTTTCAGCTTCTCAGGATAACGCATGTTGTTCCCGGTCAATGGAACGCCTTAGCTCTCGTTGAGAAGAGCTTTGAGAAGCCCGTGTTGTAGCTCGTCTCGCTCTTTCAGCTGCTAATCGCATCTCTCTTTCTGGAGAGCTTTCATTAGCTCGAGATGTTGAGGCACTAACTCTCATAGAGTTTAACCAATGTGCTCTTTCCTCTTCCGATTCTTGAGAACGCGTCATTCTCATTCTCCTAGCTTGACTCGAAGTTCGAGATAAAGATGGTCGTTTTTTAGGTGGCATCATTTATTTTATTTTTAATCGACGGTAACTTAAATTCTATTTAGTTACCCAACAAAAAACTTACGTCAGAGGTCCTAACTATAGCTAAGTATATAATAAATAGAATATAAATCTAAGTGCCTATTAAAACTAAAATAATATTCTAATCGAATTATAAATATGTACGTAGGTACCTACAAATTACAAAAGAATAAAAAATGAAAATAAAGCTATACTTAATGCGTGTGCAATACTATCTACACTTACCTACTTCACTTAAAAATGAATAATAAGAAATACCTACAACTACTGTAATTAATCAAAGTACCTATGCTAATACAAAAAAAACCTTAGATGTTCTAAGTACAGCTGCTATATAATAAAAAAATATAAATCTAAGTGCCTATTTAAACTTAAATACCTAATATTCTAATAGAATTAAACTAAGAAATATGTACCTACCTACCTACAACTTAGGTACAAAAAAAAAAGAAATGAAAATAAAGCTAAAACACGTGTGCAGTATAGGTAGATAGTAGGCAATATCTACCTATACCTACTTCACTTAAAAATAAATAAAAAATACCTATGAATACTATAATTAATAAAAGTACCTACCTACGCTTTTATCTACTCAATACAAAAAAAACTAAACATAAAATGCCCAAAACTAACCTATCAGTAACTAAAAATCTAACAATAATCTAATCTATCTATCTATTATCTAATCTAAAAATCGAATCTAAATCTACTTAAAAAGAAATAAAATAGGAACTATTAATAGTTAAGAATTTAAACAAAACTAAAACTAATTTAGAAAATAACAACAAAAGAAATTAAAATAAACTATTTAAAGACAAAAAGTCGCGCTGATAAGCACGGTTTATAAAATAACAATTATTGTCTGTCAATAAAGTTCAACACTCTGAACGCATCAACAGCCAAATATTGAATGACGCTTGCGCTCGCCTCCCGCCCCTTTTATACTCTGCCGCCGCGAGCCCCGTCGAGCGCGGCAACCGTTACGCAAAAATAATCCTTATAGCTTGATTCACTATTCACGCGCGATGTCTTGTTGGCGTATTTCATGTAAGTAAGTATAAGTTTGGTGTTTCTATACCGATTTCAATGATTCTTTTTTTATTGAATTGGTGCTAATGTTTATTTTTTTTTTAATTAGGAATGATGGTGAGCATTATTGGTTTTATAAACGTAAAAGTAAACAAATATAATAAGAAATCTCCGAACTGCTAAGCTATCGAGAGTTATGCGTGTTATTGTGAGTTAACTATAAAAGGTAGATATATGCTGTCTTGGAATATTTTTCGTGTATTTTTATGTAGAATATTTCCGTTATACATAGTTTCTATGTAGCTCTAACCATTAAGGCTGCACACGCGACGGAAGCTTAAAAAATCAAGCAACTTCTCCCATTTTCTCAACATTTCCTTTCACTGCTCTGCTCCTATTCATTGTAGTGTGATGAAAAGTATACTATTACCTGCCCAGGAGTATAAAGAATAATTGTACTAAGTTTCGTTAAAATCCGTCGAGTAGTTTTTTTTTCTATAAATAACATACAAACAGACAGACAGACAGACAGACAGACAAAAATTTTTTTAACTGCATTTTTGGCATCAGTATCGAACACTAATCACCCCCTGCTACTTATTTTGTAAATATATTTCATGTACAGAATTGACCTCTCTACAGATTTATTATAAGTATAGATATAGATATAGATGATAAATACGAATACGGATTATAATAAATAAAACTTTAACTTTACTCTAAAATAAAATATTTATTAACGTTATTAGTCATTTTGTTCAGAGATATATATTATTTGTTATTGTCATTTTACACTCACTTTAATATATATTTTCCTCAGCTTTAGAATCCGATAAGAGATGGTAGTTATATATATATATATATATATATATATATATATATATATATATATATATATATATATATATATATATATATATATATATACCATATTTCATATTTTTTAACCTTATGATCATAGCTGTATGATGGATGTATGAAACATGAGAGCAATAATATAATAATTTCTCAACTTCTATTCGTATGTTTAAGATCAATACTATATATATAAAAAACAACTGTCTAAGAGCAAAAACTAAATCACATCAAAACCAATCCGTTGACTTGAAAACATAAGAAGAACAAATAATATAAACAAATATCCTAATCAAGAGATAATGTTTTTTTTTTTCAATGTAATACTAAACACAAACTAAAAATATAACAAAAAAAAAACGAACCGAACCGTTTCCTTATGAAAGTGACTTGCACCTCGTCTTTGATTAGTTTCCAGTCGCGCTTCTTCATTATTACTTTATATTGCAACCGCTCTCTGATTGCTGTGTAATAGACTTTCCGATTAGGATTTTCAATTCCAGGTAATGGTTTTATTAACGAAATGTTATATTTAATGAACGGAAAAGTATTAAGTTACCACATCATATTAATAATTCCAGAGATGAATCTAGCTGTATGACGTAAAAAAATATAATAATATAACAATGATGGATTTAGGTTATTGGTTGATCTTGTTATAGGTGTCCTGTCTAGTGTTATGTCGATTGACATTAACAGATTGATTGACTTAATTAATCTTTTACATAGTAATTTAAAAAAAAAGAAAAACAGACACCTACTCGTAAGTATAAAATATAAAATGCTAATTATTGAGTGAGATATACAAATTGTTAAGCACAAGAAATGATGAAGAAATGAAATGTCTGTGATGTCTGTGGCCGAGACGAAAGAGGTATGCAGGGACCGTAGCGTTTGGCGCTCCGTCGTCTCTGGCTACCCCGCAAGGGATATGGCGTGAAGGTAAGTAAGTAAGTAAGAAATGATAAGACTGAATATTTTTTTCTATTTGTACGCCATATATTTATTTAAGTTAATTGTGTAATGGCGTACCTTAAGTATAGATTAAAGGTTTATTGTTCAAGTTACAAATTACCTCAAGATGTTCAAGGCCCAAAGATGAATTGATTAATCCAGCAACTGATAACATTTGACATTGATAACATTTGAAATTTGATAAACATCAAAGTATACTTTGATTAAAGGTAATTGACTAGAACTGCAAAAAAATGTGTGCAAAAATATTTTTCACAAAAATATGGCTGTGCTCATGAAATAATTTAATTTGACCCGTTCTAATTACTGACACTAAATATTTTTTACTTCAATTAGTTTTTGAAACAGGAATCACAATGCCTTTATTTTTCTTATGCATAATTTAGCTGTTTTCTTGAGTATTGTGGGAACGACTGAGTTATTAAACATCTGAAGTAATAATTTAATTTAATTTTAGTTGAGTACATATTCCTTGACCATAAATTATAACTAAATCACGAATCAGATTTTTTACTGTAATTTCATCGTGCACTATTTTGGTCCAATAGTGACCCCTCAAGAATTAAAATCGATACCACGTGGGACTCGGTAATTATGTCCAATACATAATATACTATAAGAAAAATGCTCATCTTCTGGGTGATTTAACACTTTAACGACCGGGCAGTTAACTTTAATATTGGTTAGGACGTTGGCGTGCCCGGTCGTTAAAGTGTTAATAAAGACAATTATACAATAAATTTATCATTGAAAATATACGAGTGAATATACATATTTAACATATTTAAATATTCTGCTGAGCTTGGTAAATGGGTCATGCTTGGAATATAAGGAACTATAAAGCTGATCTATTAACCTAGGGATTTAACTCAGCCCATATATTTACATGCTTTGTTCAGAGCCTGCATGAAAAATAAAGTTTGTGATTGCACAGAACAGTTTTGAATTTTGAATTTTAACAATGATCGTAACAAATGAATAAATAATGCGAGATAGGTATGTATCCTTTCTCGCATTATTTATTCATTTATTTATTTATTATATATTATTTATTTATTTATTTATTATTTATATTCATAGTACTTCTAAGGTACCATCTGATAATTTGAATTGTTTTTAAAGCGAAGAGTTGGATAAAGATATCGTTATCGCTATAATCAAGGATACAGCAAAGTCACAATACAACAGCTGTTCCATAGCTACATAACAAATATTATAGAGGTATTACATTCGTATTTCTTAGCAGTTCAAATATTATATTAAAAATAAACATCCTTTATATAAATACATAAATATCCAATAATATAAATAAAAATTATCTCTTTCCGCAAGTCGTTTGCAGATGAAATTAATATATTTTTTTTAACTATCGTTTTAAACGAATAGCTATGTTTTAAAAGAAATGAATATTATAAATGTAGCAAACATATTTTATATTTATTACATAATCAGTCTTATTATGGACAGCGAAGTCTTGGAAGAGCCATTTATTATGATTCCTGTCACCTGTGTGCAAATTTCAAAAACCTTTTTTCCATGATATGGAAATTTCTTCTACCAAAATCTAGGATAAAGTTAAAGTTAAGTTAAGATAAAAGTGTCAGCGATGTCTCCAGGTCGGTACGATATAGACAGCCCAAAGAAAAATATCTACTTCTTACTCAAATTATCCATCGCATCACGTGATCGGTGAACTATTTTGCTGTCCCATAATATATATTAATATAACATTAAATATCTATAATGAAAAGAAAATGAAATTCCTATATGATTAGTAATTTCCAACTATGGTAATATAACGTATGGGAAATCCACTATCAGATATCATGGACACGTGCGGAGCAAAAGGCTTGTATTTTTAAGAAACATATTTTATTAAAACAATACAAATTTATATCATTGAGCTGAGCGTAAGCGAAGCTCTTAACCGTTCATTTTGCTGTTTTACGACATCGGTAATTTTAAAACCTATAGATGTATTTTTTTTTAATTTGGTACATGGCTAGATCTTTTACTAAAGATAGTTCTGCAAAAACAGAACAAAAAAATTCAGTCTAGAAAAGAAGTTTTAAAAAGTTGAGATTAACTTAAAAGAAGTTTATATGGCTATAATTTTATTGATTATGAACTGATTTTCTTTTCAATTGAGATTCTAAACCGATAGTTGCTGAGCATGTTATAGAGCAATATTATATACTAAGTTTATTAGCATTAAAGAAGGGGAGGGCGCTCAGCTCAACTCCCGCAGCGCACGACGGCGGATCCTAGTATATAATAACTAAATAGGCGTCTTACTAAAAAGCCAATATGAGATATGAATCTTAATAACATCCAATAACATTCAAGGAATCGGCTTAATATAAACCCACATCAGTAAATATGTCTAATAGAGTATTGTATATTTGACATCAAAGGACCTTTCTTAATACACTTTGCACGGACGGTCCATCCAAATGTAAGATGTTACAAATATAAACATCGCTGACTGCGTCGTGTACTGGATATAGATCAAATATACCAGTAGTACAAAAGTCCTTAATCGTCCGTGTCATCCGTCTACTACGAAATTATTAATTCTTTGTTAAAATGCCACTTAATTTAAAAGATAAGATTTATTAAACGAATTATCAATTTACATAATTTAGTTTGCCTTTCAATATTCGATTGTTTTGACATTTTGTCGATATACACGGGGTTAAAGGTGTAAACGATGTTTCGAGGTATAAGTGTAACACAATCTGCCGACATGCTTATACGCCGCAGGGTGAAGGCGTGTTAGAGGAAAAATCATTGAGCGATTCCATATTTCTATCTTCAACACGGCGCCTCAGATGAACACGTAATTTGGAGATACATCGGATAAAATTATACTTATATTTAAGGTCGCTTTAAATTTTAAGCATTTTTTTTTTATTGCAGATGAGTTATATATATTGTTGGTTGGCTTATGGTTGATGATATTTTTAAAAATATTAAAATAAAAATTTACATAAAACTTTATGTACTTACATACATACTTTTATGTAAACACTTTATAGTTACCTTCGAGTAGTAGTACCATTGCTAGAGATTTTCGAAAATATCATTTCGAAAAATTTTAAGCATTTTTCAGAGGAACAGACTAGACCGAAGTAAGTAGAAGTAGTACAAGTAGATTCTGGCAACAAAAGATTGGCCTGAAGTACCAGTAAATATTTCGTACGGTTAACGAGAAAGTCGGTATCATAAAGAAACACCTATTATCCTTTGTAACCTAATCATCTATAGTCCTAATCAATTAACACATTTGTATCTGCATGCAAGTCCACGGGCGACGGTACAATTGCCCAAGTCTTACTAAAGGTTAAACGTTTTTAATCCTGGCCTACCTTTCTACCTTTTCCTGGTTTAGATTTATCATTTTATTTGTAACAGTGTAACGGTGACAGTCTGCAGTCTACTGCAATATCAATTCTACAACTCAACTCTACGTTAAAGTAAAGTAACGTCTTGCGTTAAAGTAAAAACATAAGGCTTTATTATACGACCTCAATTCACAAAAAACTTATACTGAGATAATAAACATAATTTCGTACAATAATATCAAATTTTGATAAATATTAACGATTTTTAACTCTGGACTGCAAATCTTTTAATTCGGATGCAATTTTTTTTATTTTAGCTGTTGTAAACAGCTTTACAAAGACATGCAAATAATTAGTTTTTTTTACTATGGTAATACAAATAAGAGGAGATCTAAGCGAATGAGCGATCAGACGATAGGTTGTGTTCTTTGTAATCGGTAGCATTTATTCTTATGTACATTTAGTTACTTTTGGTGTTTCTTTTTCCATTTTTAAAGTTGCGCAACAGTAGAAAAATATATAAGTTTATCTATATTATTGTTTTGAAGTAATAGAGTAAATTTAAGAGATATTATGTTATAAGAAAATCAATTGTTCAACATAAAATATTTTTTTTTCCAAATTTCCGTTCACGAAGGATAAAACAGTGCGCGGATATTCGATGTAAATTATTATTATATGGTTCAATTTTTCTTAAGGTTTAAAATATTGCGTCAATAAAATGGTTCTAGAAAAAAATAGGTAACTATGAAAATGGTCAATTAAGAAACTCAACAATGTGTTAAGCAGGTACTTACGCAAGGGCGAGGCACAGTTACAATGACCTGCACACTTTGTTATTGCTATTTATTGATTTTATTATTTTAGTTTAGTTTTGTTGCAAAATTTAAAAAAAGAATACAAATCAGATCCATCTGTCCAATTTATGAATCTATTTAAATCATTAAGGAATTATATTTAACACCATGTCGTCGCTAACGTTTAACAATATAATATTATTTAAAAAGTATTTAACAACGTAATAAGTAATACTTACTTAGTAATGTAGTACATTACTGAGTATTAAATTATATATTACAAACGAAGTTTCATCCGCCTTCACAAGTAATTCGTGTCTTTTGAATACGTAGCTTCAATTTTCAAATAAAACAAATAACAATTTAACAAACGATTGATTAGCTTTCAGAGTCGATTTATCCCTGCTCACATCAAACACAACAAACCGCAATAATGACGAATCGAAACTCACATTCCTCGACCCTCTCACAGTTAGAAAATATGAAGTACCTATTGTTCTGTCGATTAATAATATAGATATAAGAATATAATATACAATGACGACTTACAGTTTCCTCTGAAGAGAAGAATTGCTTACATAATGTAAGGTTTACGAGAAGTATTACAGAAGTTGTAAACTATAACCATGAATCATGTTTAAAAGATTAAATATTGAAGATATCAACACATTTACTACTGTTGGAGGAATCTGATAATATTATTATTTAGAATACTTTTCTACTTTTCATCTATTTGCATCATTACAATACATAAATTTTTTTCTTTTTATTATTTTGCAATAATCAATAAGCATAGGATGAATTATTTTTATTAAATCTTATCACTTAATATTGTTTCTTCTAAGTGCTGTAAAATATGGTTGTGAGAAATACATTTTTTTTTCATAGAAATAATATATTTTATAATTGAATGTCATAGTTAATTCTGCCATAATGAAGAGCGGGTGTGTTTTTGTCCTTTATCTTAAAACGTTTTTTTACACTGTTTTTGTTTCTGTGTTTTTTAGACTTTTTTAAAACTGTTTATGTTTTTAATTTAACTGTAATTCGGTTAAAATATTTTGGAAAATGTTTTAACCATGGCTGTGACTTAAATATATTGTCATTAAATTAAATAAATTCTAATGTAATTTTTAAGGCATTAAAATATTATAGAAATAAAGTCAGAACTCTTTAGTATATTTTTTCTATGATAGTAATTTGTGTGATTATAAAATTTATTATTATTATGTTGCTGGATTCATCAATACATGTCATTGTCAAATTAAACAAAAAATATGTATCATTGAAGTTTAATTCAAATCAAGACACTTTCGAAGGTTTGACAAATTATTTCCTTGATGTTTGTGATTCGTTATTTGGAAATTTAAAGAGACGAATTTGAATTCGAATCTTTCGAAATTCAAATTTGAATTCACAAATCAAGATATGTAGTTAATTTACGTCATGTAATACAAATTTGTTATTTACAGGGAGGACATATTATTATAACGTAAGATGAAAATTTAAAAATATATTTTGCTACGCAGGCAGTTTGAAAATAAGTATTAAAATTTTCTAGCTTTTAAAGTTTAAGTTGATATAACTTCTAGAGAATAATGAGGGTACCCGCTGAATAATTTGTACTACAATTTTGTTTTACGCATTCTTTATAACCATTCTGCCTTTTACTCTTAAAAGTTTTTTCCTTGATTCTTAGCGAGTGACTTGAATAAGTCAGCGAAATATATTTAAAAGCCTTTATAAAAAAGTATTTATTTGTGTTTCAAGGAAATTTACAATAAAGATATGATTGCTCTTTTTTTATAAAAAAAAGCAATTACGTAGTAATTTATTACTTCAGAATTCTGTGTCAGTAATGATAAAAAAATCCTCGTAAGTAACTGATCTATAACTTCACAGACCCAGCAAAGAAAAAAACTGCCCACTTTTCCGAAGGTTCCTTTTAGTCAAATTACTCACTAAGACACAATTACGGATAAAAGGTTCACGAAGCAATTAATTCGAGGTAATTGTTAGAACTTGTTTTTTATAATATGTAATTTGAGAAAAACTTAATTATTAATGAAACACATCTCTTCTACTTCTATAAGATTTTAATTAAATTAAATATAAGATACAATTAAAAATGTGTTACCACTTTACAAATTAAAGAATTATAGTTTCTTAAAGTGTAAAGTATAAGTTGTCTCGTATATTATACGACAAAGCTTTTACTTATCATGGATTGACAGTAAATTGTAAATACAAAAATATTTTTATATACTTAACCAATCCAACAAACTAGTAAAAAAACTGAGACTTGGATATATATATTTTTTATTTATAAGATTATATTTATACTTTCAAAAAATTTGGATGAAAGGACAATACATGTACAAGAAATAGTTATATTGTTTAACTGAAGCAAACACCACCGGACTAAAAATCATGGAGGGTCGGGAAATCTTGATAATTTTATAATATTTAAATCTTTGAAGGTTCATTAAGACTAAGAAGAAGAAGAGACGCTGATATCTCAATCTAGTGACATAGCGTACTTATCATACCCCGGGTATAAACTAGAACATCATTTTATACCACACGCCGGGTAAAGAATGTACCAAGTAACTATCGAGGCTCCCTTAGGGTCCTCTGATCATTGCTTGGTACGTAGTGTAGTGCCCATTGAACGCCCAGACTACAAGTCAGCGGATTGGGATGGAATGCGATCCTTTTTTGCATCCTATCCATGGGGACCGATTTTTTTCCCTTCCAATGATCCTAGTGACTGCGCTGCGGCTGTAGCTGATGTGATACTTCAGGGCATGTAACTATTTGTACCAAGCTCTGTGGTACCACTTGGTGGCAGATCGCGGCCTTGGTTTGATGCGTCTGTCAGGGCTGCAACAGCTGGCTAACGGCAGGCTTATTAAGCTTGGGCCAATGCGTTAATTACTAAGGATCCGAACTCTAGAGTTCTGAAGAGGAAATATAATCGTACCTCTAGAGTCTTCAAACGGAAAATTGCTAGAGCAAAGTTCAAGCATGTCGTCAAAATTGGGGATCAGCTGGCAAAGTACCCACCTGGCACGCGCAAGTTCTGGGCACTTTCCAAAACCAGTCTGGGAAACTTCTGTCAGCCATCCCTACCGCCATTGCACACTGGGAACGACTCTTTGGCCCAAGGCAAAAGAGAAAGCCGATCTCTTGGGCACACTTTTTGCCTCAAACTCGACTTTGGATGACCAGGGGAAGGCGCCGCCTATCATCCCGCGGTGTCCGAGCTTAATGCTGGAAGTAGTTTTTCGGCAAAAACTCATCCGAAAAGCCCTCCTTTTCTTGGAAGTTCATAAGTCGACTGGGCCAGATGGTATCTCTCCAGTTGTGCTACGAACATGTACCCCTCAGTTGACACCAGTGCTAATGCGTCTATTTCGGTACTCCTACCTGAAAGGCGTAGTCCCGGTCTCATGGAAGCGTGCCCTTGTCCATTCAATCCCTAAAAGAGGTGATGAAGGTGAAGCTCGGACCCAGCTAACTACAGACCTATCGCCATTACCTCTCTTCTCTCCAAAGTAATGGAGAGCATCATCAATAAACAGCTCCTAACCTACCTCGAGGATCACCAGTTGGTCAATGACCGGCAATATGGCTTTTGCCATGGTCGATCGGCTGGTGATCCTCTGTTATATCTTACGCACCGTTGGGCAGCTGTTATTGAAAGCAAGGGAGAGGATCTGGCAGTTAGGCTGGATATGGCGAAAGCCTTCGATGGCATAAGGGGCTTCTTTCGAAGCTACCTTCTTATGGGCTTTTCGAGAGGTTATGCAAGTGAATCACCAGCTTTCTCACTGGGCGGAGCATACAGGTTGTTCTCGACGGTTTTTGCTCGGACCCCAAGCCCGTGAACGCTGTACCCCAAGGCTGCCTGCCATCGCCAACCCTGTTCCTCCTGCACATCAATGATATGTTGGATATCTCCAACATACCTTGTTATGCAGATGATAGCACTGGGGATGCAGTATATTCCGGCCGTACAGGTCTCTCTCGGGAAAACGTCGACGAGTGCCGAAAGAAACTTGTGTCTTCTATAGAGACCTCCTTGGGGATGGTCTCTGAGTGGGGTGAACTGAACCACGTTCAGTTCAATCCCCAGAAGACACAGGTTTGCGCGTTTACCACTAAGAACCCCCATTAGTCGTATCACCGCTCTTCGACAGCACTCCCCTCATTGTCTCGCCAAGTATCAGAATACTGGGTCTTAAAATTTCGGGCAACTTTCAGTTTCGTGGTCATCTGGAGATCAAAGCCAAGTTGGCCTCGATGAAATTGGGCGTGATCAATAGAGCGAGGCAGTATTTCAAACCTGGCCAAAGACTTGCGCACTATAAAGCGCAGAAAATGTGAAAAATACAAAAATATAATATTTAGCTTTGGTTCACTTTGTACCAAAATCCAATGTATTTTTCTTTTCAGGTAGAATGCCAGCTGTCCGTGTCTGCAGTAAAGCCGGGCAAAATTAAAGGATTTAGTATTAACAAAAGGTGAGGTCCTGAGGTCCTTCTAAAATGGTATCACTGACACAAGTACCTGTCAGCCTTTAACAATACCATAAACAATAAGAGAGAATCTTTAATGCGTCTCTTTGTGACAGACAATTTAGTCAAAATCATGGTTTTCAAGAATCAAGAGGATCAACTACGGTCACTAATTTCTAAACCAGCAAC
The DNA here is from genome assembly GCA_918358695.1 of Melinaea menophilus ssp. n. AW-2005. Taxonomy (NCBI): domain Eukaryota; kingdom Metazoa; phylum Arthropoda; class Insecta; order Lepidoptera; family Nymphalidae; genus Melinaea; species Melinaea menophilus. The sequence goes on from OU911045.1 coordinate 8,620,182, forward strand.
AAAGAAGTTTCAGAGTTTGACAAAGGTCTGATAGTCGGGATCGTAGTAGTCCTTGTTTCTATTCTGTTTTACAACACAACTATATATGTTTGATTTAATATTCCATAAAATAATGAGGTAAGAGTCAAAAATTCAAGTTAAACTTACAATTGACACTTTCTATTTTCTTCTGTAATGTTTTATATTCTAAACACTATATGTAGTTTTAATCGTAATGTAAGCATGTAGTTTGTTATATTTCAATTTTAAAAATGTGTATAATTTAATAAGGGTTAAATTATTTTGTAATTTTAAGTAACTTCTTTAATAAAATGCCTTAAACGCAACCATGGTTGTCGATTTTCCGAAGTCACACGTGCTCATCGATATAGATTTATAAAAGTCAAATTTATCCTTTTTTAATAACTATAAACCATATTTTTAAAAATTTAAATAATTATAATATATATTATATTTCAGTGTTTGATAACAGGTCAAACAAATCGCAATAACTGATTTAATTTCTGCTCACAATCGCCTAAAATACAAGAATGTCAATACTTCAATACCACAATGATGTTTTTTTAAATTGAGTGAATAAAAATACCTTAAATACGGAAACCGATTTGTTCAAACAATGAGACAGTAGCAGTTTTTAATTTAGTTACTTATTCGTATAAAAGCCATTTTTATCAATTACTCATGAGTAAATGTTCAAGATCTAGTAATCTCGTTTTAAAATAAAGTCTTTAAGGTAGGTCTTAAAGGTTAATTTAAGGTTTCTAGTTATCCGCTTAAATTTTTTATTTAACATGAAAGAACCCAAAATTGCTATCAAAATTCAACTTTTACAACATTGTATAAACTCAATTTTAAAACTTTTGTACTAAAATAATTTATTATAATATCGTCGTCGACGCGTAACAGCGTGGAACATTACAACTCAAAGACTATAATGTAAGTATGTGAGAAGCTTGTTTAACGCGGTTTGGTATTGAATAAATAGTTAATAAAAACTTGTGTATTTATAAAATGGCTTTTACTGAAAGTTTACGAATGAAGGGAAGCATGTAGAGAAATTAGGTTTTGTATTAATGCATTCGACTTATTTATAACACGTAGGCAATAGTTCGAACTGATTATTGAAAGGTAAATTTGTTCACTCCTTTCTATGTACATAATTTTTCTTATTAATTGGTCAAAATTAAAGCTAGGCTAGGTCAGGTCTGAATGTATGATTAGAGATATCTTTAACAATAATCTGAGATTAAGATACAACTTGCGTTGTTGAATTGTAATGTTAGTTTTATCTTCAATCAGTTATGTTATCGTTTTTATACAAAATTCATCAGATTATTAAAAATATTTCATTCAATATACTGTACACGTATAGGTTAAGTTTAAGATTAGTTTATATTGACTTTATAGTAACTTTGATAAATAAAATGTATTGGAAAAAACTAATAAAGAAATGTGGTTTGAAGTGATGGAAATGTATCTGTTTGAAAGAAATATTACTAATATTATATTTTCAGTTGGTCTGCCCTTAAGTCACTCGAGCTACTCTTTACATTAAGGTTACCCAATATGTTATAATAATATAATTACAAACACAAAGAAGAGTGTACGGACAAATCATATGCGGTCATGTACAGGTACGCAATATCAAGTTGAGTACACTCCATACGTAATATATATATATATATATATATATATATATATATATATATATATATATATATATATATATATATATATATATATATATATATATATATATATATATATATATATATATATATATATATATATATAAATATATATATATATATATATATATATATATATATATATATGTTGTACTCAAACTGTTACTGTTGTGTTCATTTCCCTTTTCCCGAATAAAGCATCGTAAATCGCATATCTTTATCAATATTTCAATTACACTAACTCATACATGATTGAACATTCTACATTTTCTTGCTTCTGAAATACTATATGTTGTTATTGACATTTTGATATTTTTAGAAAATGAAAATGTAGGTACATTTCTACGAAAATAATAATTCATTTATGCGAAGTCTATGCAGTCTGTTTATTTAAAGTTTTGACACTGTTATTATTTTTTTTTGCTACTTAAGTTTCGTGCCGGCTGCTCATTTCACGCACATATTAAGCGGAGAAAATAAAAAGATTCTCCAGATTTGTACTGGTTTATGGATGATGCAAAGTTTCGATTATATCTAAATTTGGTACATTTTAAAGTACCCTAAATTTTTAAGATTAAAAACCTCATTGGCAAGGTAATATTTCGTTTTTAAATGTTAAGTCCAGGAGAAATAAGGTCAAGGAAGCAGAGCCCGAAAAGAAATCTGGTAGAAAATTACATTGAACATCAAAAATACGTATCGAAAAAAATAACTTACGTCATTTGGGTCTGGACGATGTAATAATATGAACAGGGATGTTTCCCTTGTGACCAGACGTATACATATACCAGAAAAGTCTAATATTACAGCATCGCTGATCTTTGGGCATCACTGAGCACTCTTGTGTTTTAGGAAATGATACTAATAGGAGCTAAATTAAACTTAATTAATACCCGAATATTATAATTATTGTTTACTTGCCAAATTCTACCAGTCTATTTACAAATTAAATAATTTGACAATTTGAACATAAGGCTTTAGTATTTGAAACATGAAAAGGTTAAAAATTTAATTTCTGAAACAGGTGAAGTAATTAATTAGTTTATAATATTTCCGTCCCAAGGTCCAATTCAATTTATTAAACAATTGTTAATATTGTTTTTGTTTCAGAAAGGTGACTCCTAATCAACAATTTTATGAATAAGTTATAAATTTTAACGTCCTTGGTAAGGCCGATATTTTTTTAACTGTTTAGCTTAAACGCTTCTGTTACTAGTGCTCGTGGGTTGTCACGCTATGAATAGCCACTCGTAGACAACTATGGCATAGCGCAGTACGAACAGTAACATATGTTTTAGGTAATATATGAACAATTATCTCGGAATATGCTGGAAAGACTTTCTCCTTACAGACGACTTCGAAGAGGGTTGAAATCCTTTGTGGGACAATGTGTGTGTGTTTTGTTTACTCAATAACTAGTAACAAGAGCTTGTACTCGTACCTGCCAATACTGTAATGTTTATATATGGCCATTAGGAACCAGTGAACAAGCGATGGTGCAATATGTTCATTATATTGTATTGCATTGGTATCCAAGAATTGTAACAGTAGGAAATTGTAACGGTTATCCTGATGGTCCATTATTTGCAGATATGATGCGTATCCAAAAGTAGTAACTGTATCTCTTGATCAATAGTACAGCGGCTTTGTTACACTTTTTTACAAATGAAATGCAACTTTTTAAGTATTACCACGTATCGAAGTCAACCAATTGAAATTAACATTATTTGGAATGTTCTATAGCGCGAACTCCACTTATCATACAACGTGCAATTATAGAAAATTTCTGTACAGGAGTTTAAGAGCAAACTATTATGTCCGATATGAAAACTGACGGTGTAGCGAGGTCAGCTACATCCTTATATCTAACATTTTGTTATGTTAGATAATCAAGATAGTATTATGTACGTTTAGAGATATTTTTTATATTCAAAGTATTAAATAATAAGTATGAATGAAAGCTTCCATAAAACGATCTCTGTGTTGTTCTCTTAGATTTCGTCAATTTGAAACTACGAAAAATCTTTAGTAGTATAAATCGCATAATATTAGTAGTATAAATCGCAGAATATTGTACCTACTTCACGCTAAGACTTTAGCAAAGGGATTAGAAATTGAGTAAAGTAAGAAAACGAATATTATATATATATTTAGATTTCAAAAACCTTATGCTGTATTATAGTATTTAATTAATTACAATGTCTTTAATTATACCAGTACTAATGATATCAGGAAATTTTCTTATTATAATTCAATCTTATACTTAAATATTTTATTTTATGATTTTAAAATGTATGTTATGGTATGAGCGTTGAACAGTACTAGTAAAGAAAGAGGATATTATTATATATTATTTTATAAAATTGTCAATAGAAAAGTTTTCATAAAACAGTAAAGAAATTATTGATACTACTGACTATTTATAGAAGTACTAGACGACTTATCATTTCCGTTATCTGAATATCAGTAATATATGAGAAATTTTATTAGGTGCCAGTAGGAGTTTGATTACTGGCGCCTGCTTGTCGCGTCATCAGCCGTAATAAGACTGCCGGCTCTCCGTCAGTTACGACATTGTTAAATCATTACGATGTAGAAAAGCTGACAAGACTTTATTATTAGATAATTTAATAATTCGTATTAAATACGAACGTTAATTCAGATACTTGATGTGTGGTCGTTATGTAAATATTGAAGCAGTAGTAGGTATTAAACAATACTTTGAAATACTTGCACATCTGTCCAAGAGTTAAGTCAAAAATAGTAAGAATTTGACAAACTTCTAGACACTTTTAACATGACTTGATTACCACCCTCACGACTTTAAGATTATTTATTTGATTTTAGATTTAAATTTTTTAAAAGTACCGTACAAAAAGGAAATAAAATTCAAACGGTTTTTTTCGTGTGAGAGGGCAAACGAGTGTGCGGATAATTCTTCGGAACATTTCCCTTGTCAATGGGATGGAGAACGCACAAAGACGCGACGTCTCTGCATTGCTAAAGAGTCCGACCATTCACAGAGCACCGAGTTCCAACAACCCGAACTGCTATCCGGTCAAAAAGTAGAAAAATGTTAAGGTGATCCGGACCAGAGATGAGAACAGTATGCCAGGTAACAAAAAAAACCGTTTGTTTGTTTGAGCCGTTTTAATACTATTTTTATAAATATTTTGCTTGAATAGCGTTAAAAAAATATGATCAATTAAAAATAAACTAATCATGACAATCTTTTAGGACAAAAAGAAAAAAAGCCTTTTTTCAGGCCACAGCGAAAATAATAAACCATCACGTTCCATCCATCATGGCAAATAGCATGCATCATAGCAAAAATATTTTATTTAAAAAAAATGTGGCTTTTTAAACCACTCGATTTTGTAAGGTTGAGTAAACGTACTTAAATACACCCAGAACCCTGTAATATATAAATATATACTTCGTTTTAGGTAGACAAGGATTGCATTCTATGACAAAAGAAGGTTAAGTAAAAAAAAACCGGTGCTGTATTACTTATATATACTTTTGTTTTTGAGATACAGTTACGAGGCAAAAGTAAGTAAGCAAGGAATACGCGAATGAGTTCTAAATAGCCAATAAAAGATATCAGCGTCCTCGCGTGGTTAAACCTGCAATAAAATACATAATCAAATTATTTACATTACTTTTTATCAAATCATAATTACATGTAAGTAAGATTGCATCAAAAGTAATGATAATTTTATTTATCAATGTTGGTAAGAATTTTTCAGCGTCCTATTTAATGTCAACGTCACCTTAATTTAAGGAACTCTTATTTTCTTTAAACGGAAACTGCAAGTCGCTATTGTATTACCATTCACATTATCTTAACCTGAACACAATAAGTCAAAGTAAATAATTATCTACCCTGCTTAAAATATCCTCTCTAGGCCAAAGTGTTTACTTTGAAAAATTGTAGAGTGATTTAAAGAAATGTTTTAGAAGTTACAATTTATATGAAATTTAGATATCTGTACAATTTAGAATACGATGTTTCAGTTAGTTTCTTAATATCCTTTTAAAAACATAAACCTAAATAACCTCTCGCAGTTAGGAAATATTTCCTCGTCGAGCGTCGAGAACAATAAAAGTTTCGGTTCAGAATTGTTGCATTCTGCTAGGTTTGTTGTGAGTGAGATTATCTCAAAGTTTTATACTTTATTGTTTTATTGTGTATTTCAAAATTAATAATTTTTCTTAATAGAATCACATTGAGATATTAATTTATATATACTCGGTAAAATATTTGGTGACTTGAAAACGATGAGGAACAATTTCAAGTATTTCTTCTGCAACTAATTTATTATGAAGAAAATATAAATTTCCGAAATGTATAATATTAATAATACCTACAGATATTATCCCGTCCACAATTTATAACATTCTTGTGTAAGATATGTAAGATAAGAAAAGCAAAGTAAAGAATATAAATTTATTGTCCTGAAATATCTATAACGATACATGGTTCTGATGAAGACCAGTTGAAAGATGTAGAAATAAGAACTGTTAAAACGATTCAGACATTTTTATTCAGAATTTAAACAAAAATATCATCGCAAACCGAACTTAGCGGAGAACTTACCTCTCCCTTTCACAGGGGAATTAAGAAATTAACTAAAGAAATTAACCTAAATTAAGAAATTAACTACCTTTAAAATTGTTAGTTAAAAATTTTATTTTTTTTCATTTAGTTATAGGAGTTGTTTAGAGAACTCAACTTAACATCATTGTAATTATAATTATATCTTTCTTTTCATCAAACTAGTCTCAACATTAACGAAGGCGTTGATTGAAAGTAAAGCCACTTAATGATTTAATCAGAATATTACCATATAATAACGAGATTACACAGTAATTTGCTACTTGATTAAGTTTAGCTATTAACCGATCAAAACTTACTCTCACTTTAAATTAGGCTTACAATTATATATTAATACACTTCAATTCAATTGATTTTCTTGGTTTATAAAAAAAAATAGCTGATAAAAGTTAGTAAGAATAAATTGTTTTACAAAACCAGTTAATGTTTTAAGGATGTGGAAAAACACGCATGTATTATTATGGTATGACTGTAGGTTGTATATTGAACATATATTTTTCATTTTTAACAAGTTCAACTGTATTCTTAATCTAACAGAAATAAAATAGAAGGATACATGACATAAAAGAAAAGGAAATGAAAATAAGAAAACGAAATGAATAATCGTATCAAAGTGACAAATTACAAATTCAAACATTTTTGACTAAGTATATATTTAAGTATAAAACGTGTAAAATAAGGTTAGTGTCGTTGTGATATAAGCCGTATTGAGAGTCTATTACGGAAAATACAATGAAGCAACTCCCTATTTCAGTTCTACACTCTTGAAGTCTCGTATTCGTATTGAGAGAAAATATCTGTTAAATAATAAAATGTTTATTAGAAGGCTTAGATTATTTGCTTATTGAGATACAGTTTACATAACACTCGTGTGTGTGGGTCGCTACTGTCTACGCTCCGGTGACGTTGTCATAGTAAGTACTGAGTAGGGCTAACAGCAGAGACATTACAAAAAAGAGTTGCCATTGCAGTAACAATTACAACAACTACTCGTAAAATCACTTTTAGATATTTAACGTACAGATATACCTCGCTACTACCTTATTATGGGTGTACTTTGTAAATAATAATTATTTTTTTCACATAATAATAATATAATAGCTGAATATCTAACTAAATAAAAATATCCAATTCAAAAGTTTAATAGAAATAATAAAGTATTTATAACACAAGTAGATACAAAGTAAGTTTTATGTCGCTGTCGGTTTTAACATCTTGTTATTTCCTTTGATTCAATATTTTGTAAGTTTTACAAAGCACATAATTCTAGCGTATTGTTAATTATGACTCCGCAATATAACTTTGCTCGACCTCTTAAAGTGAGATTTAATAGATTTAAAATCATTTTCAAAGTATCTTTTCTACGCTATTACATATGTTATGTGTGTCTTTAACGTGTTACGTTTTTACCAACCAACAAATAAAATTACGTCACATCTTTGCTTTTTAACAGAATTAGTTCTTTGTTGTCATAAAATAAATTACTTAACAATAGAGAACATTGTAATTATACTTTCTTAATAAACTCGACGCTGCTTCGAGTCCGGCATTTGTAAGGAACTGTGGAAAATATTTCATTTAATATTACTCTCATAGGATCGTGCTTCTAAGAGAGATTATTATTTTGTACCTTTAAAGTTGCCCGTAGTTTCGAAAGATTTAATTAAATCTTACTCAGGTACCTTAAGTATTCTAAGTATAATAGAATGTAAAATTATCACTGTAAATTAATTTGATTAACGTTTTATATATTAATGTATAATCATCCACTGCTTTACATATTAATTTCGATATGAACAAACAATAATTGTAATTATCAAATAAAATAAAATACAATAAATTAGGATGTATGAGATTTAAAAATTTAACGAATTCATCGAAATTAAAGAAAAGTTACAAACTTAAATTAATGAATGGGTACAAATATAATACCATTCTGATTATATTTAGTCGTAGTAAACTGCTTGTTGAGTATTAAAAGAGCCGTGAGTGTAAATATGGACAAAGGACCTGCGTTATGAATTTAATTACAACCACTTGAGACTTGACACAAAAAACACTGCAGAGTTCCACTGACAAGAATACTAAACAATTATGAAATAGCTAGAAAATAAAATACTTAATATTTCTTATTTTACACTTCCAGGTAACGCTCTTAAGTAAAATAACGAAATTGCACAATATACGTTGATGGAGGTGCACTGTTGTCTAACCCCTCGTATCAGTTTAGTACAAATTCTCTTAGTAGTCATAAGTTTTTCTAAATCCGATTTTTTTATTATTATCAATATACCCCGCAGTGTGCTGGGTTAGGCTCGGTAATTTTACTTTTATTGATACCTTTTATACTATCAAAATAGGATTCCTTTGTTAAAATTATATAAACTTTGCGATATTAAATTTCACATATCAGTTCGAAAATATCCATTTATTAGGAATAATATTTTATATTTTGCTGTAAAATTCCTATTTTTTTATTATAATATTATTATTAATATCGTTTATTTAGTAATATTTGGCGTTTACAAAGTTTTAAAACTATTTCCAAAACTATAATATTAGCCAGTTAGGTTGTCCCAACCGCTGAGAGCTTTAAACCATAACCTAGCATTTTGTAAGAGTTATCTGCTAAATATTTCACTCATCATAATAATCTCCTTATTCCAACCCTAAGAAAACGGATCGAAAACTTGTTTAAAATGTCAATGTATTGATTTCCACTAGAATTGTAAAAATATAAAAGCTAAACGTGGAACCGGTGGCTTCTTTCCTTATTCAATAAGCTTTGTATCGACTCGGACGAGAGCTGAATACTGATTGAATCAACCTAGGGATTGAATGAACTGAAGGATTGTTTTACTCTATAAAAACTGAAATACAAATTATTTTTAGAAATGAGCTGTATGGATTGATATATAATTGGAGGATTTTGATTATAAATAAATGGTTACTATATCAGTTTTTGGTGATGTGTATTACAAATATATTCTTATGTAATAATGATATATTATAATTTAATTATGTTAGGAATGTTAATACAATACAAAGGATTTCTTAATTTTATTTTTCAGATATTTCTATTATACCTTTCTACTTCTATTACACTTTGTAACCGGAGAGATAACATATATCACGGATATGTTTCATTTTATTTATTCTTAAACGAAAGTTGAACTTAAAGTTGATGTACTTTCATCTTTCAATAAAGAATTTTTTAAACTTTAGTTTTTATCGAATCTATATTTGAACGTTCATCCTGTATTTAAATAACGAAGGCCATATTTTCATTTTCAATTCAGGTGTACATCAGCATACGGATTGGTCAGATAACAACAACTGTACAATGATACAGTTATAGTGCTAGAGTTTAATTAAAATAAAACACGATTTAATAAATTTTAAAACTATAAAAATATTTCCTATCTCTTGAATCCTTCGAAGTATTTTATTTTAATAATATAAATATTTATATTTATATAATTTTAATAAAATTAATAATGTAATGTTTACTTGGATGCTATTTGATTAAATTATAAAAGATTTCAGATTTCATATATGTAATATATAATTTATAATAATATGTAATATATAATAATTTCATATATATATGCAACTCTTTTAAAGGGTAAATTGAATATTTTATCTTATTGTAACAACGCCATCATTGTCGTAGTTGAAGCTTATTATTTAATTCATGCACATAACAAGGGAAGATTGCAGACCGAGTTTACTTTGAGAAAATGAAAGTTTTAATAAACAGTTGTTATTTTCTTAATAACAAAAACAATTCCTTTGACGATACGGCTTATTAAACCTTTTGTCACAGCATCCCTGATTTTTAGACATTACTGAGCACAGTTACGATTTAGGAAACGATACGACGAAACGGACGTGAAATAAGCTTGAGTTACGAGTATGATGTTCATTTTTTACGCTGTTTCCGTAATGAATATTGTTTAACGTCAAACAATTTATTCTAAATCTGACAAAAATCGATTTAATATTATTCGTGTCAAACAACGCTCTTAGAAAATATTTGGAGAAATAATTTACTGCTGACGTTATTTTCGTGCTTCTACATAGATTACTTCCAGTTTATAATATTACTCGTGTAAAATACAAATATTACCTCATTTTTAAAATATGAATAACTAAATTACTTTTCTTATCAGAAATAAAGTTAATATATTTTTATGTACAATTAGCTTATATTAAAATAACTTTAGTCAAAGATAGGAGAAATAGAGGACTCTTTTAAATATTGAAAATATTTAAACAAGACTCATTACTACTGATGACATATAACCTTCATGTAAAAATGTATTTTTTTAAATGTAACATAAATAATTTAATTGTTTACTTTTACTATTCTTTGATCCTCAATATTACTATGCAAGTAAGGCGATTAGCATTTAGAAATATAGACATTGTTTTCCAACCTTTTTAGGAAGATAAAATGTATGCCAAAAACAAATGTCGCAGAAAATGTAAAAGCAAAGAAATGCGCACAATAAAATGGGTGTTTAGTTTACGCAGTTTGAAACACGCGACGCTGATCTCTTTTATTGGTTATTTAGAACTCATTCGCGTATTCCTCGCGTACTTACCTTGCCTCGTAACTGTATCTCAAAAACAAAAGTACGCCATGTTGGTAAAAATGTTTTCCATTTCCACAACGCCCGATAATACCTAACCATTTTATTACTATCAATATTTTTTTGTATAATTTTGGAAAAATCAATAACCAATCACTAATTGATTTAATTTTTATATCTTACCCCTTTTTTGTGTGATTATTAAAACTAGTTTTCTAAACCTTGTTTTCTTAAAATGATATAAAATATAGTTCAATAATTAAAATTATAATATATAAATATCTATACATTGAACTATATTTTGTTAGTACGTGTCTTTAAGTAAATATATTCACTCTTAAAAATCGAGTGGTCTTAAACAGGTACTAAATTCTGAAAATACAATGTTACCAAAGAAATAAAAGGATAAACGAACGTGATGGTTTTATATATTCGCTTTGCTCTGAAAAGAGTATTTTTCTATGTGTCCTAAAGTTATCATATATTTCAATTGAAGGCTATTTCATATATTTCAAATAAAACATTTAGAATAATAACAATGTCTCTGACTGTAAATAGATGTTTTACCACATTTCTTAGCGATAATTGAGTTGAAAATGAGAATGGATGTCTACAATAAATAATAAATAAAATTTGAATTATATGATTTTGCAATTAAAAATTATTTTCAAATTATAAACACAAATTATTTGGATCTATTTTTATATGAAAAACTTAAAATCGGATAGGCTGACCTACGAATTTAAAGTTAAAGTTTATCGTAGAAAAGCGGAAGGCAATATTTATCCCCATTAACTTCTTTAGAAATATATTTAAAAGTCAAAAGCAAAAGTTGAAATTAAAATAACCAATTATTTTTATTTATTAAATTATCAGTGACAGTAAATATTTCTTTATAATAATTTTATAGAGGTACTATTTTGTTGTTCTTATATACAAACTTTTCACATTAAATCAGAAATATAGCTTTTGTGTGGTATTTTTATTTGTAAGTTTATATAATATAATCTATATAGGCTTATATGACATCAAAATATATTGTTATGCAGAGAGCTTTGAAATAAGTGTTCAAAGTTTTTGATTTAGATAGTAATAAATCTATCTGGAGAACAATGAGAGTAGCCGGTATAAGTTGTATCGAAGTTGTATTACCATTTTACCCTTTCTACTTAAAGTTTTTTCTTGCTTTGATTTGCTAGTGACTGACTTGAATACAACGTCGGCAAAAAATATTTAAAGGCAATATTCTTTCTTAATGTACGTCGCGTAATTTTCAAAGTTTATATAATATAAATTTAACCCAAGTTAAGTTGTAATATACATTGATGAATTGATTTATATTAATAAGGTAATTTTTTCAATACAAAATAAATAATCTAAAAAATACAGTAACGGTAGTCGCTTTGCAGTTGACATCAATATTTTTATTATTAATATTTATAAATTATGTTTGTAGGTCGCTTAATATATTTAAAATAAACTAATATTCGGGTTTTATTTATTTATTTATTTATATTTTGGATCATTATCATTTATTTCATTGTCTCATCCGCACTAACAAGGGATTTAGCTTCGATCATACATTTACATGTTTTATCCAGACTGCACGAAAAGTAAAGTAGGTAATGGCACAAAATAGTTATAAAAATGTAAAATTTAATGAGTCGTAACTTGAACATTACAAATGAAATTATTTATTCAATTGGCAACTATATAAATATTTATTTATGTAGTCTTTTGACAAGAAATTATAATATGTGATATAAATGTTTTCTGCACAAAATGTACTTTAGTATAAGTTGTAATAACGTAGCGGCTACAACAATCTCAAAGCTCACATAAATCAACAACAATCCCAGTCAGTGCAAAGTTGTAGCAATTGGTTTGGTTTCATTTAATATATAAGAGGTACACCTTTTGAATAATAATATATATACATCTGTTACAAAAAATTATCTTGAAGATTAATCTCTTTTTTTAGAACTTTTACAATTCAATCACATTATACGTATATTGAAAAAATGTACTGTTAGTTTGTGTACGTCTCAAAAACTCAAATTAAAACACGTTTTAGAGATATCTTATCTATATCTATTTTCGTGTAATTGTAATCTATTCTATTCACATTTCTCATTTACACGAGTCGTTCAGACAAACAGTTTAAAAATGGAACCTATTTTGAAATGAGGACAACAATATTGAAATTCGAACGTTTTGAACACTTTTATTGATTTTGTTTTATTCTGTTGTTGTAAATATTAAAGCGACTTTGATTGATCATAAAAAATAGATTCTCCATCGTCCCTGATGTATGTAATATGTATGTAATAAGTATGTTTGAATTGTGTCGTAGGATATAATATTAAAAAGTATAATAAATAAAATGACTGACCTGCCGATATCCGGCATACATTAGACAGAACCAAGTAATAACGGAAGATTTATATTTTTCGGTTTTATATAAAAGTACAACAATAAGCAAATAATAATAATAAATAAATAGTAGTATCTTTAACCCGCAACTCATAGGTACATAACCGTTTTTAGTGTTTTATTTTTATCTCTCTTCTATATTCCGTCTTTGTCAGTCTTAAAATAATATAAGTATAATTGAACCGAGAGAAGCCACGATGAAAATTGATAGAAAAGATATTTAACATTAACATATTAAGCGTTTAGTGAAATTTTCTTTTGATAATAGATATTGTGAAAGTTATTACATTATTTAAATGAACGATGTAATATTTTAGCACAAGTATAACTTAGTTTTTTCATCTTGTTTAAATACTTTTTAAATATTGAAAATATAAACATTGTTATTATGTACCAAAAAGCAAAACATCAATGCGAAATATTACTTTAATCATTCTTATTAACTAAACTTATGGATATAATTCATTGACAGGCAGGCTACAGGCTAGTTTTTTATGAATTTTCTATAAATTTAAACAGTCTAGTTGTTGCTATTATTATATTTAGTGTAGCGGTTATACCAAACATTCTTATTATCAACAACATTGTTAACAGCTTCTTTGATGTATATAACCTTGGTTGATCTGGTTCAATTTGAATGGAAACATTAACGTATTAGTGAAAACCACACCACACCAATTATATCCTGTGTGTTTGTTAATCTGAGTGGGGTTGAGTGAATGTCACAGTATGTGTCCAGTGTAACCGCTAACGCGATGTCATGTTAATATTACTAATTAGTGTTGCGTACATTTTAATCAAATGTCTAAATTAAATTAAAAATTTATATGAGATAAAACTATTTCAAATATCCATGAAAGTTACAGTATCAGTGATTGTATAAGTGAAACATATAATAACTAAGGGCACGAACCGGACCTTGATTTTGGCTCACTGCGCTCGCAAAATCTCGGCAGAGTTCGACGAAATGAGCGAAGCGAGTAACCCATCTTGGATGCAGTTTTCAAAACTGAAACCGACAGGCAAAAAATAAATCAAATATCACAAAGCAAATTTTTTTTACATTGAAGTCTATGGGACTGTCACTTTTGTTTATTATTCCTCAACGACATGAGTTTTTTTTTCCACTTTTTATTTATAAACCATCGCAATAATTATCGCTATAAATTTGCAAAATTTCATGAAGATCGCTAAAGCCATTTTCGTCCAACTCCGGGCATGGGATGCAAAAAGTCTCATATAAAGCGTTCCGCTCGCTCTCCTCGCTTCGCTCAATTTTTGTTATGAAGTAGTTACCAATAAAAACGTAAAACTGATTGAAGAATGTCTTTATTCATGTTTTTATTTAATTCTTTATATCACAATAAAAATAATATACAAAAAGCGGGGTTATTGCTAAAAGGCATCCTCTAACTGCCAACCAATGATGTGAAAGAGAAGACGTCTGTAGGCATGCAAGAAGAATAAAAAATATTTCACAATATTAATACAGAAATATAAATAAATATATAATACAAATTATATGTTAAATTAGTTTACAATGCAATAATATTTTTTACAATATCTTTTTTTAATAAAGATTTGTTTTTTAATTTTAATACCTACCTAATATTTTGAAAATTGCTATATTGTCAGACGAACAAAGGGCTTAAATAGGTTCTGGACTTTCTTAATTAGCTGTATAAAGAAATTAATTGTCAAGTGACTCTTCACTCAAGACTCCGTAGTCGACGCGTACCCGAAGTACCCTGATAGTTGGATTTACTTTTACTAAAATCTGAGACCCTCCTTCTCTTGTTCCTTTTTATTTATACTTAACGAATAGTATAAATATTGCAAAATAAATAATAAACTAGATTATTGAAATAAAATGTTAAAACGAACCCTTTTATCACTAAAAGATAGATATTCTCTAACTGTCAAAAGGAAAAAGAAAAGTAGATAGGAAATACAAAGTTAATAGTGTAATAAAACAGATGTAAAGTATGCCACGAAGTCAATCCCTTTTATGGGCTCTTCAGAAGTCAGTTGTCGATAGGCGGCGTACACAAACATTATAACTTCATCTCAATAACAATAGCGTAGTAAGTACGAGTAGTAGTTGGTTGACTTTTTTCCAAACTAAATGCAATAATAAATTAATTACTAATACATATGAAAATCAGTCAATTAGAGTATTAGTAGTATAGACTGTGATGATTGCTCGTCATATCAAACCATCCGTCCAATCAACGACAGTACAGGAGTTTATAATTAATAACCTTATTTATAATTAATTATTTAAAAATTTTTGATGATTTTCTGAGAAATTGACAAGGTTCATGTTAAATCGTCTCTATTCAAGAAAAATCTCTTTAATGAGATTTTTTCAAGAAAAGTTTACAAGAGAGAAGAAAATACATACTTGTATGTATATAAAAAATTATACATACAAGAAACTTTATCAAAACATTTTCTCTATTAAATCAATAGGAATTCTTAATTACCAACGTAATATTACACTGTCAGTCTTAAACTTAATTAAAAATAATTACTGCTTCTTCTACTATTTTTCTTATAAAAAATACCACAAATAAACATAAAAAACATTCTATTCATATAATAAATTTATATCTCATCGCTGTCAGTACGAATAAGACATAACTTAGAACTTAGTCTGTACACAGAAAATTGATAAGTTACTAGAATTTAATTAAATAAAATATTTTTAGATTTTTTCTGTCTGTCTGTTTATAGATGCGTTTCTGAGCGCTAATATTTGAAACTGCTTATCTGATTTAGAATGTCGTTTTTACTGATGTATGGTTGTAATCTTAAATTAAAATTAAGTGTTTATTTTATTTAAATTGTTCAATAAATAAAATATTGCGTCCATGAATAACTATCGTACTTCCTCTGTTTTGTTTTTAGTTTTAAACCCTGTACACAGATAAACAGTCAGAGGACCTTGTTTTAAGAAGCTAATGAACAAACGGAATACCGACAAGTTGTTATATCTGGTGCAATACAATTAGAGTAACGCTTTTTAATTATAATATAGATAGATAGATAGAATATACTTTATTGCACACCACACAGAAAAAAAAGTAATCGAAAACATGGTAGATTACAAAAAGGCGGTCTTATCGCTAACTAGTGATTTCTTCCAGACAACCTTTGAGAATGGAGCAATTGTATCGAATATGGCAGGGTGGTGCAAAAAATATATATATTGAATTAGACGTGAAGGAATAATGTATTCTATCGCCGGCACTGGTAGTGGCTCCTGTAATAAAACTGACATACAGGAATAGCCTTGTTAACATAAAATAACATTGTATTTTATTTTAAATCTTATGGACGATTGCTCCTAGCAGATAGAATGTCTTCAGTAAAACACATGTCATATTTCCTTATTGTACTCTGTGTGTGGGTGATATTACCGATATTTTTCCAACAGAATAAGCCAGGAGGAGGAACATTTTATAGGCTATCGAAGCAACATAATTTTGTGAATTGATAATTGGCGCTGCAATTGAATGACAAATTTATTTTTATATGTGACAATAAATTAACTGATGTTTTCTAATTTTCTTATATTATTTTGAATTATTTGTTAACCGTGATTAAAGATTCTTAATGATTAACTGGTCTGTAAAGTCACAGCCTGATCCAGCAAAGATAGAAGCTTGACACTTTTACCGTAGATTTCTTTTAGTAAGAAACTCAGTAAGGCAGGATCGTTATCGATATAAATTTCACGAAACAAAAATAAATACGATGTTTATTATTTTCTAAATATCTACCTTGAAAACCGTACAAGTTTTCAACTACTAGAAACTATGTTAGCAATAGCAACATACAAAAAGAAGTAAAGCCTTCATTGTCAATGTGTGCCAACTAGAAATAAATCCGTGACCGGTTTTGTTATCGGAATTCAATTACTATTACAAGTTATATGAAATTAATATTACGAGTTTTAAATAACAGGTTTTAATGAAGAGCTAAAACCTAGGTAAGGAATAAAGGTAAGATAAGACAAATAGGTCGTTTTTTTTAAACGTTTGTTTCTCAAATCTTTGTTATTTTGGTAAATGAGCAACATT
This sequence comes from Melinaea menophilus ssp. n. AW-2005, assembly GCA_918358695.1. NCBI lineage: Eukaryota > Metazoa > Arthropoda > Insecta > Lepidoptera > Nymphalidae > Melinaea > Melinaea menophilus. Next base: position 8,637,601 of record OU911045.1, read on the forward strand.
AAAGTGGAATAGCCTGAGCGCTTTTATTTATTCAAAGTAGTGCGGTCTTGGAGTAAACAACACAAATATTCTTTGTTGTGTTTTGTGACTTTTATTCAATTTAGGTGTTTCTGTGAAGACTCAACTTAGCATACTTGGCAATGTAAGTTGTATTTTTTGTTTAACAAGCACGTCATCACCTTAATGAAGGCGCTGATTCAATATAAATTAACTTAATAGCGTAACATATTATTATCAGGTGGTAATCAGATTGCTTGATTGCGTTTAGAGATTTACCCGAGGTAGCAATTAACACTTGTTTTTAATATAACCTCAATTGACTATTATAAATTATTATTATAACACGTTACTCTTAATCATACATTTAAATATTAATTTAAAACAGTACAATATACAAAACGTGTAAGTTTCTTAAAGAATAAAGTAAGAATATAACCTTGTATATTTTACGAGGAAGCTTTTCCTTATTATGGGCTTCCAGCAGTTTGTACGAATATACAAAAATATTTTTTATATACTTAACAAATCCAAGAACTGGAATTTATATCTTTTATTTATTATATTAGATTTATATTGTTATAATACATGGATGAATTGATAGTCTTGATGAAACAAATACGAAACATAATTCTCATTCTGTGACTACATTAGTATGAAGTCAATTTGAGAATTATTTAACCAGCTATAGTTAGCTGGTTAAGTAATAACATATTTAAATATATTATAACAAAGCAGATACCACCTGAGTATAAATCATGACAATTCAGTAAATCTTTATAAATTATTCAATATTTAAATCTTTAAAGGTATATGTACGTAAGAAATATAATTAATGGACATAAATCCCACTCTTCAGCACAGGTCTTCCTTAACCGGTTAGATCCGAAAAAAAAATTCGTTTTTTTTAGTAATTCAACGCTAAATTATCGCCATTATGATTACGGGAATTTAATTGTATTAAAAATAATTTTGCCCATTATTTTCGCTCCTTGATAAAAATATATATCGGAAATTTATGGAATTATTATTCCTTTTTTAAAAAAAGGATAGAATCGCTGACCGTATAGTAGTCATCGATTCTATTGTAACTATAACTATAATAAGATATACCAACTATAGTTCTATGATTTTATATTAGTTAAGTGAGTCACAATTATCACAGTGAAATACAGGTAGGAGAATATTAACAAAATGAAACAAGTTAATTATTATTTATTATTTAAAATAAATAACATTTAAATTAAATTAAATTAAATTAGACAAACTGACATGGATTCTACTTACAATGTGTATTCCTCGGAAATCAGCAGTAAACTGAGCTCTGCTCATAAAACACTCTTCTTTGTACCAAGATTCTCTCTCTTCAAGTGAATCGTTGCTAGTCAATCACAATACTTTTTTTTACATAATACTATCAAACACTCTATTCAAGTAACTTTTATTCGGACGGCTTTAAGTATTACAATTCATAAAATAATGTTATAAAGAAGGAATAATTATTTAAGAAGTTGTTTACAAAGAAACGACATTAAATTTAACAATCCATCAATTTAACATAGTCAAAATCACAACTTCTTAAATCCTATGTCGGCCATCTTAATAAACAATTAAACATAGTCAAAATCACAACTTCTTAAATTCTACGTCGGCCATCTTAATAAACAATTCAACATAGTCAAAATCACAACTTCTAAAATCTTACGTCGGCCATCTTAACAAACCATTCCGGATGTGTAAATAATAAACGTGGAATCGATTATTATAAGAGACACTGATGAGTTGCATTTACAATGATTGTTAAAATAATTATAAGTGTGTAAATCAATTAATTTGACATCTCAATAATATTCAACGCGGCGACATATACAATATATTTTTCAAGGAATACACGAACAACAAATATAGACTAGAGTAAACAAATAAAATTGATACATTGCTTAACCATCACTCTAACCGAGTAAATTTTCCAACGTCTAACATCTTAAATATGACTGAGTCAGTGATAAATAGTAAATATGACGAACGTTATTTTTGTTACCGTTATGTCTTAATATAATGAAATAATGTTTTTAATAATTATATTCAAAATTGAGAGTATTTTTATATTCATAGGTTATTTTTTGAATATACCTTTCTAACTCAGTCTGTAATAGTCTTCTGCAAAGGTGAGAATTTTCTTAAATCAAATTATTATTACTTTAATTTAAGTAACTTCTGGACCGACACCAAATAGTCTTCACATAATGCCATAGAAATATTATCGAGTGGTTCGGTAATTAATATATGATGAAAATGGTATACTTAATGTAAAAAAATAATGTAATAAATTATCTGTAGATTTGAGTCAATGTTATGTTGAATTCAAATATTAAAACGTAGTAATTGTTCATGATTTCATTTAAATCCATATAACCAAGGGTAAATAAAATACTTTAATAAAGATGTTTAAAAAATAGTGTGTTAAAGGAAAAAGTGTTACGCACAGAAATGCAATAAATCAACAAGTATAAACTAAATATGCGAGGAAGTTTAATAATAAGTTATAAGATTAAAGTTAGTGCTAAATCAATTGTTTGCTCTTTCGTCTTTAGCTAATAAACGGTAAATTAAAATATTTCATTGGTATCCGTATTTTACTACTATATAAGTGTTTTGGTATATAATTGCTCGTATATTCAACATTACTTATATATATTACTTACAATGAATGGATTGATATTTGTGTTTTATTCACATACATATATTTGGTTCTTTGTATTGTATTAACTATGAGGAATTAATTACATATAATCACAGTATATTAGACTTTCAAAAAAAATTTATTGGAAATTTATACATACTATTAACAGATTTAACTCTTGTTTTTATACAAAATTGAAACTACCCTCACCCCCCCCCCCCGTAAGGGTTGGTTAGGGGGTGGTATTGAGTAAAACAGGTATCAAATTCACTTTTGGTTGTAATTTTCGGTTTGATCATACCAAAAAACATAGAAATACACATTCATCTTTATTTTATACAAAAATGGAAAACTTCACTCTCCATAAGGGTTAGTAAGAGAGTATTAATGGGATATGGAGGTCTTGAATTAATTTTTAGTTATCATTTTCGGTTTCAGCATCCCAAAAAACGTAGAAATACATATCTATCTTGATTTAACACAAAAATTTAAATTTTCACTCCTTAAGAGGTAGTAAGGGGGTGCTAGCGGGAAATCGGGCAATTAAAATTAGTTTTTATTGTCATATTCGGTTTCAGCGATCCCAAAAACCTAAGAATAGTGGGATCTCCCCTGTGGTTCATGATTTTTTTTTTGTGTGCCTGTGTTATCAAAGAAATAAATTGAAAACGCTAAAGAAAAGCAGTAATTTTCAAATATTTTATTAGTAATGTATATATAAAAGTATCTTCTGTGTTGGCAAAATTGTAAATAATCTTCTAAAATATTAAATTTATTTTATATTAAAAAAAAATTATCGTAATAACGTCACTTTTTGGCTACAAATGTAAACTAAAGTTAACAATAGTGTTATTACGTATATATTAATTAAATTCAGCTTAATTCGTTCTAGTTGTTAATCTTTATTCTACTGAGTTGGCGCTTTATGCTCTCCGCAGACCACACACCATGTAATCATACGAATGACAGACATGTTATAAAGCTGACTTCATAGTTACTTGTCTGAATTTCCTGATATTAAAGTGACAGTAAATTCAGTACACTCGTACATTTGTTTATGTCAATTCTCTTATTTACAGAATGTTAATATGAATGTCTGGTGTGGGTTTACAGTATGCGATCTCACTTAGATCGATACTAAATTGCTCTAGTGACATAAATTTTACAAAATCGAATTATTCTTAAAACATACTCTACAGGAATAATTTTGAATTTTAAAATAGATTAAAAAATTTATAAATCATCTAATCTTCAACTTTTTCAAAACAATTGAGTAAAAAAGCTTAGAAGGTCGATAGACTGTCTTTAGGGTTTTAGATTCGCTGTTGTACAATTTATGTCTTAAAGTAGAAATTTATGTTGCACTTTCCTTATAAATTAGTTATATAGTTCATTTATTTGATGTAAATCATATTCGTTACCAAATACTTTCTAGAGACGTCATAAGATAACTTTTTAATACGAATAGACTATAACTAATGTTGATAATAATTAATCATGATTTATTACTTAATATATAAATATTAACTGCACTATTACTGATAGTCAAATTTAACATAACTTAGAATAAACTATTACAAACAAAATTAAATTGGTAATATAATAAAGTCTTCCTATAACATAGTATTTTAATAATACGGAGTATCATACAAGAGACAAGCAGCGTCCGTAATGAAAGAGTTAGAAGTACCTCGTAAAACAACTGCCACGTTTATAAAGAACAAAAACGTAACGGAAGTTTTGCATACAAACCAAACGCTTTGTCTATTTAAGGACTTATTTTTTTTTATTATTTTTTCACTCAAAGCTATAAATTATAAACATTAAAAAAATATTTTCAACCCAATGAGGTCTTTTTTACAGGTTTTCTATCAATAGAGTATGAAAATGTCCGTGTTTTAATAATTTTCTACATTACTTTATAAAAGTAATTACCAAAATGCAAAATGAAAGAAAAAAGCAGTAGAGTGGCAATTTTACACGAAGTTGAGGTTGTTATGAAATAATAAATGATAATTTAATATATTATAATAACATAATTTAATTGAAAAAAATAAAAATAATAAATGGTCTTGTAAATACTAAACATAAACATAATTTTCCTAATTTTTATGACTTTCATGATCATTCTTTGCTAAAATTTTAATTGTAAATTTGTTGAATTTTTAGGTCAATAAAGTAATGAGTACATAAACATTATTTAATTTTCAACTATTGGGTTTCTTGCACCTCTAAAGCCTTTATCAGTTTAATTATGTTTATTTTTGTTTCTCTTACATTATTTAAGTCAATACCAATAATCATAAACCCTTGATAGTGACATATGCAGTCTTACGTGGGATACGTATTGTTTAAAATATGTTTACATAAATGTACTAAAACATATAAGCGCGGTTAAGCATGAGTTCTGCCAGAGAACATGTCAATTCAGTGTGAATCGAATCGAGCCTTTTTACGGGAGACTCCAATCCTATGTGAATGTGAGTTTATTATTCTCTGACGTGTTTACTTATTAATGATCATCATAAACTTGGACAGTCGCTGCGACACACTTTGGGTAAGGGAAACCTTTCATCACAAAGAATACTATTCCCAAGGACTAGAAAAATAACTTTTGAACGCCCATTGAACATTCCTTCCTTTTTTTAACCCATTGAATGCCGATACGTATATATACGTATATATTTGCTTTGCAGCAGGCCGGGTACGGATACGTCCGTAGGACTTTTACGACAGTTTATATGAAACGTATGTTAGCTAGTCTCCTCGAGTGGATGTTTATTTATAGTTTGGCATCTTAAATAAAAAAAGCATTAAGAAAAAAGTAACTTTATTGACTCTAAACTAAAAAAAATCATAAGTATCAAACAGTCTTTGACAATTTTTAGAACTCTTATAAATCACAACCGTTTACATTAAAACTTATTTTTTATTAGAAAAGTATTTAAAACTACTATATATAAATGTAAATAAAAAGTAAGTAATTAGGAACAAAAAAGTACATTATTTCTATCGAAACTAAATGAAATGAGTATTACATATTGGTAACTCAAAAGTTATCATTTTTATTAGTCTCTATAAATTTTTGGCATACGTAAAACTAAAAAATATATATAATATCAGATTATGACACAAATCTCTGGTCAGTATAATATATTTTTAAGCAATTGAGAACACACAAAGCTGTTTTTTTTTTGGGCACACAGGGCAAAAATAAGAGGTTTCTTTGCGTTTTTTTCTTTCGTACAAACTCTACACGGCTTTCCTTTGATCTCCTTTTTTTTCGTTGGTTTGATTGAAATGACGAGTAAGCTTGTGAAATTGAAGCCGGTGTATCAGAGTCTGAAATTCCAAGTAAGTGTGTAATAAAATCCTTGCTAAATGATTTTTTTTCCATTCTGGTTACTTACGTTTACAATTTCCAGTTTATGTTTGTTTGTAATAACCAAAACGTCTCGTTTATCCTTTCACTTACATACAGTTATGTCGTCACACAACTGAAAGGCCAGCTCACCTTTTTTAAGTTTTGCTGAAATCACTTGCGACGGATTTTCTTTTGTAATTTACCACAAACATACGTCTTTTTTAGCCCAAGATTCGGTATAAAATCTACAGAATTGTAATAATTGTCTGCGTAAACAACATGACCTTTGCCTACATACCCATCAAGAAGATCAAGAACAACCTCTGTACTGTGCAATATTCCAGGTTGTGTTTTTTCACTCTTACCCACGTATTTTCATTACTAGACCAGAAGACTCGCATAGTTCATAAAGTTTGATTCCATTTTTTTTTTGTTTTTTTATATACTGCCTTAAGATCAAGATGCGAGTACGGTTGGGTGAGACGTGATGTTGTGTTCCTTTTTCGGTAGATACGGTTGAATATAAAATAATTTTTTTTTTTATTTTACAAACCAATAAATAAAATAAAAAATACTCGTGTATATTCATTGGTGGAGAGGAAGACACACTACTACTACTACAAAACTTTTATATTGTCATGACTAAATCGTGACATTCCGCAAATATATATATATATATATATATATATATATATTATATATATATATATATATATATATATATATATATAAAGTATTACTTATTTCATGAATAATGTGAACGTCAGAAATAACACAAGTAAATAATGAAATAAAAGACGTTACTCTCTAAAATAAAAATGTAACAAATCCCAACAACAACACAGACATCGCATAAATGGATTCTTTGTTTGTCTGTAAACGTCATGTCTAAAAGTGTATAATTTTATTGAGTTTTTTTCTCTACATACGTCAACACATCGTAACGACGTAAAGTGTTTCACAAAAGGAATATGCTAACTGTTCAAACATGCCATGCGAGTCCGTGTAATTGGTACATTCATAAAGGAAATGAACAACAAAAATCTGCAACATTAACATTTTTCTGTTTTAATTGAATTTATATTATGTTCACCCGCTACAACTGCTCCAGGGTATAGAATACTTCCTATGATGAACAAAGTGTGGACAGCTGATATAACTCAGTTACACATGTCAGTTCTAAAGGCAATCTTGATAATTAAAGTAAATATAAAATAACGTTTCAAGAGTTTCATCCTATTTATAATCTTCACCACGGATATACAAATGTAAAAATAAACACTATAATGAAACGCTACGCCATGTTTGTACACAATGAAAGTAACGATTAAACACTTAGACGAATCTAAATACTTGCAATAATACTATACTGCAAATTTGAGTATGTTTTTATTAATTTCATGTGTGTTTAATGCACTATGCATTAAAGTAATAAATGATTTGAAAAAGCCTAACATTAAAATTTATAGTTGCGATTAAATTTTTATTGCTGTATAACTACTAACATTTTTTATTTTTTTTTTAACCGATATGATTTTAAATTGCTATCTTGCTTCAACCCGTTTTAATAATTAACCGAAAACTTTAATATTATTATTTAATTCAGAATTTGATCACTAAATAATTAGATGTTTTAATTTTGTAAAATGAGATTATTTCTTATGGAATAGAAGACTAGATAATAATAACAATAAAAGTGGCTAATAATGTAATATATTATTTTATCTGTTTTGTAAATAACACAATAAGATATATAATTTAACTTTCATTATTGAAAAAAGCGTCTTTAACAGTTTGCTAAAGTTACCCTCAATCACGGATATTTTACATCGCTTATTTAAATAATGGAATAACTTTCGTAATAACGATTATTAAAAATATGTTGACAAAACGTTTAATATGTTAATGTATAAGAAACAATATAGAAACAGAAACCTTTTGTATCAATCTTCATCTCCGCTTCTCTCATCTAATACATTATTTACACTAAAACTGTTACTAGAAAAACAACTTACGCTTTTATGTTAATATAAAATTTAGTTTAGTTCTATATTAAAAACCGAAAAAAAGTATTAAAATATTAAAGTTCTTGCTAAAAAACACTAAAAAAACCCTCTTTAAAAAACCTATTCCCGTAAAAGAATTTAAAAAATAATAAAAACACGAAGCTGTTATAATATTATTAACATTATAAGAGATATGTAATACTTCTTAGGACGCAATATAAGATGTGATTTAAGTAATAAAGATATATTATTAAATAGCCAGTTATAACCTGTTGTGAGTAGATAGTGTTTATATACTTATAGTCTTATTACCCTGCTTTACGATGGACAGTTTCATTGCGGGTGTCTACATCGTGCTATAAACTGTTATACGATTTGAGGCTTCCCGGCACTTATATGATGATATTTAATTACTACTTAGTCTTCAGTTTAAGACAAGACTGTTGCTTACAATAAAACATGAGTAGAAGTGTGAAAGATGTGATTTCTATTAATATTCAACGAAAGGTAGTGTTGACAGTTTTTACAGTTTCAGACAAGTAAGTCATTTTCAAAGTCGAAGTTAGATAAAATATACAGCCGTACATCTCCTAAAGTGTGCATCAATCCCCACAGCTCAATGCAGCCTTCGAATGACTGAAATTATAAACTCTGTTGTGAGTAGTGACAACTTTGATTATGTGCATTCTTGTACTGCAACCTCTGTGTTCAGATATTTTCAGATTAATGTATTTGAGGATGTTTCTAGGTTCTCTTACAAAATGTATACATTCACCATCGTTATTCAGATTGTAATACATTTATATGTTCTTTTTTATTTTTTTTATTTCCATAACATAAAAATATGAAAAAGTATAACTTCACGATCAACCTTATAATGTAGGTGAATCTAATATATTTAAATTCACCATGTCCTCCCATGGTGTCGTACGAGGAGGCAGAGGGATCGGAGGAGGATGGGCAGCAGCGTCCTCTGCGTACCATAACACCATACTGCAGTCGTCAACCTAGGTGGGTTAGTTGCAATCGCCAGGCTTTACAGGCATGCAGAAGAACCAAGATCACCGACGTAGTTCATAGATAGGATCGTCAAAAGTTGCAGTGGACGGGGCACATTGCTCGAGTAACCGATATATCTTAAGCGATAAAGCAAATACTGATTGTTACAAACATCCTGTCTCTACCTTCAATACGACTGCACCACCTAAGATACTTTGGTGGTCAAATAACAATCTAATTAAGTTTATTTGTTAACATAACTTCCTGAACTTTTTATTACACGTAAGAAAAAAATACAATTGTCGTTAAATTAAATAGACAAATAATAAGCGTATACATTTTAATTATTCAGGTTACTTTTTGTAAATTAAAGCTTGATCAAGAAGGTAACTTTAGTTTTGCAACTTCTGAGCGGGTTTAAGTAGAACAACTTGTTGAGCTGAGCGTAAGCGAAGCTGTTAACCGTTTGGGAATCAATTTTTAGTCGCCACATCACATAAAAACTACTCATACATTCTTGATCAAAATTAGCATTGCTGTAGCTCTTGTTGACGAGCTTCTACAAAAAAAACTAATTAATAAGATCTTGATTTGATCAAAAGTTATGGTCGGAAAGATAAATCCCCATAGACTTATGCTTAACTGTTCTCGCGCGCGCTTGCCTACCGTCTTCCTCAAAACGAGCTGAGTCAAAATTAAATTGAATTGGATTGGATTGGATTACTATAAATTACTCCTCCTAAACTCCTAAACTACTTAACCGATTTAAATAACATTCACACCCCACGTGCAGTTTGTTGATCCAACTTAAAAGATAGGATACTTTTCATCTCAATTCGTAGTCCCAATATTATTTTATTGCAAATTATTTGTTTATTATTTCGCAGTTACAATTTTCAGTTAGCTCCAAACGATTCTAAAAGATGGCGGTATCTGTTGACTGGATTGAGTAATTATTTGTATTTGTGGTTTAGAATTGGAAAACCCATGATTTTTCTAATGAGCAACTAGAATAATAATAATAATAATAAATCAATTTATTTAAGATAATTCATCCATATGTGTTAGTAACATTTTAACTTAAGTAACTAATGTTAGAACATTCAACATAACAATCTCAAATTATACAGAAAAGTAGAAATAATAAAATTAACAAAATTCATAAAATTATTAAAATTTAATATAAATTAATTTCAAAACACAATCAAATTAAATTAAAATCATAAAATACTATAAAATAAAAGAAATTAAATAAAATAGAATTCATGAAAATCATCGTTCTAATTACAATATTTTTTTTTAATAATACACATACAACTCAACGCTATAAAATTAAAATTTCAATTAAATTGTGTGAATTCAGTGATTTTGTTTATTGTTGTTGTACGGTCAATGTATCATTGGTTTAAATATTACTGTTTAGTTGTGAGTATCTTTTAAGAAGTATTTATCTTTAATGATCTGTAATAATCACAACAATGTTAAATTTGAACTTTGTATCAAAGCTATCTATTTTATATAAATAAGTTAGTCTGAACCTCAGTAGCTCTTTCTTATGCTTCTATCGGAGGGGATGGTGCGGTTTGGCTGGCTACTGGTTTGGCAAGTATTATTATGATTTGTGGATATAAAAATATGATTAGCAAATTAATATCATCAAAATCTTATAACATGTATGATAGTGTAAGATATATTAATACGATCAGATTTTTCGAGTGTACATATATTTTTATATTTTAATTATATTTCATTATTTTGAATTTTCCTTACAATGTAAGAAGAGAATTTCTTTGACTAAGTTAAATTATGACACCACACAAGGTCGCTGTAAGCCTATGAATAGTTACAGAATTGAGTAAAAAACTTCTTCAACTTTGAGTTTTATTTACACTCACAATGTATTTAATTGTTTCTGCTGCTGTTAAATATTATACATTTTGTTTATTGTCTGGTCACATGTATAAAAAGTTGTCACTGCAACTTACAGCTTTAGAAGTAAAGTTGGAAGCAGTTTAGTTTTAAAGTAAAGAAAATCAGGAGTTGAAAATCTATTTTAGCATGGGTAGGTAAGCTCTTTAAAGGCTTATCTAATTAAAGATGCAGGAACTAAGTTTTAACTCTCAAAGCGATTATTTAGTACCATAATGCCTGTGAAGATAATGTTTTTAAAAACCTTTTGAAAAATGTTTGTTTTGTCATTGTACAAATATTATCGATCTAACAAGATAGCATAAAAATAACTTCACATCGGTTATCACGCTGTAATAAATATAAACAGTCGCTCTAACATTGTAGTATAAAATAACTTTATTTAAAAGGATACACGTGCACGATTTCACTATATTTTTGTCAGTGAGTGGAATATATCAGACCCTTACAGTTTTATAAGTAAGAAGCGTAACTTTAAGAATAGCGCCCTTTCTTCGAAATGACTACATTAATATATATCTTTGGTACAAGTTTTCAATTTAAAGTAGAAACATTTATATTACGATGATGTTTTTTATATGTTCATTGTTGAATACCGTGGCCGGTGTGGTCGCTCTGACTCTGCCATCTCCTTTGAGGGAAACAGCACTGAACAATGGTTAAATTAAAACATCGCTAGGTCTACTGTGTTTGTGTATCATAAAATTTTTTTAAAATAATATCACTCCATACATTTTGTTCATCATATTTATTTTTCCAATGATATGCATCTCTGCAGCATTTAATAAAATCAAAATAACAACACTCTTGATAGAAGTAAAAGAAATATCCCTTAAGTTTACTCGAAGCAATATATATTTTTTAATACGTATCCTAATATTTAGAAGATTAGACAAAGCTATATTTTCTTATGTGATATACAACAACATGTGAATATTATAGGGGAATTTATACTGAATACCTTATTATTTATATTAAACAATCACCATTGTTTATAGAATCATCGTACATCATACCGATTATACATTACACATGTACAGCTAGAGTTAGCTCTTTTTATGTGCTTTACGTTAATCAAAGTGTGTATGTATACTGTCACAGACAATTGGGGTAACAAAGTTCAAATTTAACATTGTTGTGATTATTACAGCTCATTAAAGATAAATACTTCTTAAAAGATACTCACAACTAAACAGTAATATTTAAACCAATGATACATTGACCGTACAACAAAAGTAGAGCACGTAAACCATTTTAACATTTATAAAAAATATATAAAAATTATAATATTTTTCTTTTTAATTTTTTTTATATGAAATAAAGATCAGGTATTGTTTACGGACACATTGGATAATTAACAAAATCACTGAATTCACACAATTTTAATGAAAAGTCCTTCCCAGTTAAAGGGAATATTGTATCTGAATGGTGCGGTAAAACTTCATTCAAATTCACCCTTTCTTTTGTGGGTTCTGGAAACAGATGTTTATTGTATATGTGCATTTCAGAATGTTATAAAACCACTTCCTGTCACTTCATTCCTTCAAAAAATATTATTTTAATACAATAATACTTTCGTGAATGCCCTAGTTTGCCATTTTATTGCATGTTTACTTATTTTAATGCGATTATTTTACTTTGTGTAAGTTGACTTCTTTTTATAAGAAAAATATAATACTGATAGTTCCCCTACAATAGGTAAATTGATTTTTATAGCAGAAGAATTTGTAGAAGTTATTTTAAGAGACTTTTCATCTTTCGAGCGGTTAAACCTTGACTTTTATTTATCCCTATTGCAAAAGAATGATTGCAGACCGAATTGTATTCAAGGAAATCAAAATAATAATAAGCTGTCGTTATTTTTAAACGCAACCGAATCTACTTAGCATTAAAAACTTTACTTTAATGTAAATATTTTTGAAACTCTTGTTATTTATACTAGAAAGATATGATTATTTATACAATATGAATTAAAATGAACTTTCCATTAACCACAATACATTGTATTTAGGTGTGAACATAATAACAAAAAATACAAGCTTTTTAAGCTGCGATAAGATGAGGTTATTACAGCGGAAAGTTTCTATTATCACAGCATCACTGATCCTTGTGCATCACTGAGCTCGGATATGATTTAGGAAACGATACTGACAGGACGGAATACAACTTGGGTTATATATTGATATGGTGGTCGAGACTAAACTAAATCGTACGCAAATGACAGCATAATACAGAAAAATCAAATGTGTATCTATGTATAATGTACCTAAGATTATGATAATATAATTGAATAATCATAGGTAATGGCCTCATTATTATACTAGTCGTTCTGTGAATAGTAGACCTCAGTACGTTAAGGGATGAGACAATGTTTTAAGTGCTTTTTCCAAATAGGAATAAGTATACCTATGTATGTATGTAGGTACATAACTACCGAACGAAATTTGGCTCCACCAAATAACAACGGAGTTATTTAATTTTAAAATTGTTGATAATCCGCTATGGCCGCCATTTTGGATTTTGAAATAACAAAAAACACCTTAGATTTCGGCAAACAATACTTAGACGAAATTGCAGCCCGCTAGCTGCCGCAAAGTTCGTTTTTGTGCTACGGATCAGAAATCCGCCATTTTGAAATTATTCGCTCAAGCAAAAAAACGGCTCGACATAAAAATTTTAATTATTCAAACAACACACCTACCAATTTTCGTGATTATTGCATAAAAAATACGTCTGCTACGCAAAAACAAAAATTTAAATCACCACCATTTTGGATTTTTCCTCCCAGTAAGAAAAATGGCAAAACAAAAAAAAAATAACTCAAAGAACATGATTACCAATTTTTGTGGCGATCGGATGAAAATTGCTCCTGCTACGCCAAAAAACGAAGCCATTTTGGATTTTTTCGCTCAATCAAAAAAACGGCTCGACATTAAAACTTAAGTAATTCAAAGAATACGCCTGCCGATTTTCGTGACGATAGGTTGAAAAATACGCCGGCTACGCCAGAGCAAACATGCTGAAATACATGCGGAAAAATAACAGAATGGGCCTATCTAGTGGAAACGTAGTCCTTCGGACAAACGCTTCGCTACACTCAACATTCGTCCTTCGGTCAATTAATTATTTGTTACATATTTACAAATTGTTTGTAAAATATTAAAAGGTAAACTTAAGACTACCCGACTATACTTATATTAACCCACATTTACCCACATATATAGCATTTGTTAATTACGTTAAAAATAAATAACAATAATATTTAAGAATTACTGTAATGAAAGGTAGGATTCATTCATTTTTAATGCTTTTCTAATAATTGTAAAAAAATCCGTGCCCGCAGGGGGACACGCGTACCCACGCGTGACCCCGTCTTTTTGTCCCCCCGTCCCCGTCTTTTCATGACAACCGTCAACCCCGGTTGTCCGAAATGACCATAGACCATTTTAGCAGCATGTAATTTTATTCTCTATAATATAAATAGAAATACCTTTAAAAACAAAGAAGACTATGATAACAAATTTAACATTAAACATAGTATGATTTAAGAGTATAAAAACAATTAAGAATATTGTATTTGATTTGAAAATTGTACGTCATTTATCGTATAATTGGACAAATCTTTAAAAATTTTAAATTGTTTAAAAATTTTAGAAAAATTCACTTGTTAAGTACTACATTATTCTATTACAATATATAAATTTAAATTAAACGACCACAACTGATATCCATTTCGTGTCATATGTTTCGTATGGTAGCAACAAATTCATTACGGACGCCTGCGCATTGAATTATCAACTTTAACACGACTTAAGCTTCGTTCGTGTCATTTATATGACATTCACATAGTACTATGTTATAGAAATACTTTTCTAGGTAGGATGTGTTGTATATGTTATCTCCTCTTTCTTTACCCTAAACTTCAACAGGTATTTAGAGGTTTATTACCTAAAATAAAAATGAAGTTTAAAATATTTTAAATGTAGTGTCTTATTTCTTAAAATTGAAACAAATTGCTATGAATATACAATATCATAATTAAATAAATATTTAAAATTGCTTGCTTTCTTCTTACAAGTGTATGCCCGTAATAATAAAAAATATGGTTTTTGTTGGTTAAATTAACCAAATGTTGTTCTTTGTTACTAACTGGCTACTCGCACCAGTTCCGCGTGTGCAAGTTAATAACAGAAATGTGAATTTATTTTTCATTTGCACTGAACACGTGACAGCGGATTGTCAAAGCATATGGCACATATTTTAATTGATATCTAATTTTACAAAAATACCCTCCAAATTTGCATCATGTAAAATATATATTCTAAAAATATAAAAATTTGCCGTTAAATAGGAAAACAACTACAAAATTATCAATTTGTTTGTAATGATTGTGTATTTTTGAGATACATTGCCATACCATTACTTTTTTCATTAATATGTAATGGTATGACAATGCATACTTTACGACTAGTAGGTTAAAGCCATTAACTACGGAAGGCTCTGGTATTTACAGCCTCTGAATTAAAAAAAAAGCAACAAAAATAATTTTATTTTCACTAACTTTAAAAATATATAATATTGAACAACTTCTCGCTCCAGTCTTGGCTACAAACATTTCGGTAGTTTTCAGAATAAAATCCATAAACATATAAATTTTTAGTAAGTCAAATTTACTTACATCATTTTGATCCCAAGGTAGATACATTGATTGCTTAAAGTATGTAACTATTAGGTAGTAGTAATGGGTAGTAGTATTTTAACTATTGGGTAGTAGTAAGTAGAATAGAATTTATTTAAACCAATCTATTATTAAGGCTAAACTACATATTAAAGTTTATATTCCAAATTTCTGTTCTTAATTCGTGTGGAAACTGTTGTTAAAACAATGACTTTGAAGTCACCTGCAAAGCTTTCAACGGACTGCGGTCTTTGTGCTAAATTAATTTTCTTTCTATTGGTAAGTTTATTAAATTTACTACAATTATTATTTTGTCCTTAATTCTATGATTTCCATGAAACTTTATCATCTTTTAATATTTTACCTAATTATGATTAACAACCTTTCTGATTTATTAATTTTATCCTTGTGGTTCTGATTTGATAAGTTTGCGGATAATGTATGTCATTGAGACGTGGAAGTACTTTGTTGGTTAAATTACGATCTATTACTTAATATCGGTTAAGCCGATGTATCCGATCCCTAAATTCGCTTTAGTAATTCCAATGTACTGGAACATTGAATGTAAATAGTAAAATATTCTAAGTACTATCAATAATTTAATATTTGATTTGATGTTATTGAAATATTTTTTGCAGATTTTATCATGTCTATTCATAAACATTTGTCTACAGAGCCAAACCAGTAACATATTGTCAGTGAAATAGTTGACTGTTTCATGTCTGTTTCTAAGTATCTGTACCTTGTCAAGATAAACTATCAGATGATGCTGGGTGATCTTTATATCAATGTAATTAACAACATGTTTTAATTATTTAGTATAATAGTGTAATCATTTACTGAAACGCTATTCAAATCCGTAACTCAGCTACAAGCCACTTGAATTTAATGATATCTCAAATTTAAACGACAACTTCAAACTCAAGCAATTTGTAGCAATCTAAACTAGGCTCTGGTTATTAAACTTATCTAAATTCTATTAAGTTTTCTGTTACTTCGTTCTTTCTACGTGTCGGTATTATTGTAAATATTTTTGAGTAGCGTGTATATATTCCGTACAACAATATACATATATAGACTTAACTATAAATTATGAATACAGATTAACACTTCACAATGTCATACCTTTAAGTAGTTTCAGATAGTTTTAGAAAGTGTAGTTGTAGTTGAAGTTGATTTGATTTGATTTGATTAGTAGTTTGACATAAAAAATATTTTATATCTTGTTACATATAACGTTATTTTTAATGGAGCTATGATAAAACATTTATTATATTTAATGTAGAATGTTATGATAGTGCGAATAATAAATGACATATAAAGCAACATTTTTATAACAATAAAACGTTGTAGACTTTAGTCAGTCTCCACCGCGCCCTTGTCTCTGTTAGTATTCACAAATCAGATAATGTTCGGTAAACATAATTTGTACGAAAATTTGTTAAGTCTGGTTTGTCCGTTTCCTCTATAAAAATAAAACTTCTAAAAATGACGTCACTATTTCTCCTCCATCTTTAAACTTAACAATAAATAAATATTTTAAGCCGTACTTAGATAACACAAGTAACAATTCCTTGTAACTGCGGTTCATTTAGTTTGAAGTAAGTTGAGTTCTAACTGTCGTTTATCAGAGGTAATTGTTTTTATTGTTCATTTGAACACGAAATGTTAGAGCTTGTGGTTATAGTTTCATAATTAAGGATTCACTCTGAAAACAGTTAATAGTTTATGTATACTTTATTTACATATGTACGTATAAAATTTCAATTCCATTTTAAAGAAATAAACGTTATGAATTAAGCGATATCGCTACAACAATGTCTACCGATAAAATTTTTCGAAAAAATATATCAACTCAGGAAATCTATCAAAAAATGTGTGCTTTGAAAACATCAGTATCACTTGAATTAAAATGATGTCTTCTGATTTTATATAAAAGCTATATAAATATACTACTTTTAAAATAAAATACAATAGTCAGCGCAACTCTGTACTATTTAAATAGTTCATTTAGGATTTATTATGCCATTTAGGTTTAATTATATTATTAACTACCATTTAAATTGAATTACTTACGTTAATCCTATAAATAGGCTACTTTACTATTCCTTACATTTCCTTAAAGGAGTGCTAAAGTTTCTCACTCTTAAAACTAAAATTATATTAGCACATTCTCTCCATCGTCCTCTGCTCCACGACGCTGACGTCTGCTATTTAAAAGCGAGCGATGAGCTGCTTGATAAATTAGATCGAATTCTGAATTTGTGCATTCATTTCATCTTCAGTTTGCGCAAATTCGATCACGTTTCCGAATACCAAAATGAGCTAAAGTGGCTCCCTGCTCGCAAATGTAATAATGAACATGCATGTGCTAACACTTTTATACTACGTTTTAGAAATGTGTGCTCCCACATAGCTTCAGAAACGTCATCAATTATATTTATTTATAAATCGACTTGAACGCTCTTGTAATGCGCTGAAATTTCTAAAAGTGCCAAAGTGTAATACTAGTTTTCATCGTAAGTCCCTTTCTGTTCCTGTTGCTTAACTGTGGAAGACATGATTATATTTATAAAGACTTTCCCAGTACTACTTACTATATTCAAATTTAGTATGAAGAAGCAAATATTTTATCTTTTCACACAACAACTATCTTTCTTCATATACATAAATATATTTTATTCCAGTTATAAGTATTTAAGTAAATTGTAATGTATTATACATATAATATTTATTTATATATGGATTAACGTTTATTGTTACAAATACATTTAATTATTATAAGATGAAATTTGTTGGCTACATTTTATTCAGATAAGTTAGAAACACAATTATTGAAACAATACAAATGTATATAATGTATAATAACTAAATGGAAGTCTCACTAAATAAAGCCAATATGAGATAACAATCCTAATAACATCCAATAACATTCAAGGAATCAACTTAATATAAACCCACATCAGTAAATATATCTAACACAATATTGTATATTTGACATCAAAGGACGTCTCTCAGGACACTTCGCACGGACGGACGATCCAAATGTAAGATGTTACAAATATAAACATCTCTGACTGTAGTTTGATATCAGTGAAATATAAAAGGAATGCCCGCGTCACTGGTATCACTGCTCAAATTATAATTGCTTTATTAAAATTCCACTTTATTTATACAGTACAATTTGTATAAGATTACAAATAGTTTGTAAATCATTATGACATTACATATATGACACAATTAATTTACATGTATGTTAAATTAAATGGATTGAATATATATATACCTATATTACCTATATGTAAGTCCCAACTGTTCCGACGTCATCATAAACACACCAATCAAGTGTATCTTTTGATATAACCATTTAACTTAAAACGGTGTCATATTGTGTATTGCCGCTGGATCTCTCTAATTAACTGTTTTTTACTATTACAATATATTACATTATATATGATTTGTTATTAAATATTCCCGTTTGTTGTTTTTGATGGTTATAAAGACACCTTACTTCATAAAGACGAGAAGAGATCGACACAAACGGTCTGTAGGTTTATAGAATGTAGTGAATGAATGTCATTTATGTCTTATTTCCCAAAGCCTATCTTGAATCAGTAATGCCTCGCACCTGGCATTGTCGGATTATAAATATACAATACATCATTTAATGAACAATATTCATATACTATGAATATACACACAGTTTGCTACTAGCAAACTGTGTGTGCGTTATTAATAAAATAATATTACAGTAATTGGTATTATTTAGATTTGATTATTTGCAAAAAACTTAGATCTCATTAACATGGCTATAGAACTTCACCTAAGGAAAAGATTACACTGAAATTAGTACTTTGGATATTCTAGAGTGTAGATGGTATACCATATAATAAATAAATTATAATTTTTATCTTAATGTTACATTAGTAAAAAGAATCAATTTTAAACTTTAAATCAATTTTAATAAAATTTAAGGATGACAAATGATAGTTTGATAAAAATATTCTTTCAGTAACAATTTATTGAGACTTCCGTTTGAACTGATCAAACGAAATCATTTATCAATATACAGACGACACTTTTACATATTCCTTTATAATAAAAAAAAAATGTGTATTTATGTATATTTTATAATCTAACAACATTTATTATACGATATATGGTATGGTTACATTGTACGCAACAATATGGCTTTGAAAAGACATTATCAAATATGTTCTGAGACAAATAAGAACAAAATACAATAACACCACAGATTAACTTTAGTTCTTTAAAAATATACAAGTTAAATTTAATAAAGCCGAACTGACGGTTTTGAATTATATTGTTAGTTATGTAACGTATACGTGAATATAAAAATGTATTAATAATTTATTTTATTATAAAATTAAGAAAAAAACTCATTATGAAAGATATTTTTCCATCTTCACTTTGATTAGTTTTCTTTGATTAGATCCTCCTCTCGGGGTTCTTTTAATAACTGCATATTACATCCGCTCCCTGATGACTTTGTAATGGGATTTTTGATGAGATCTCTTCAATACCAAATACTGGTGTTATTATTAAAATGTCCTGTGTAATGTACCGAAAAGTATGAAGTTTCTTTGTTCGATTTCGATTTATTTGTGAAAATAATTGACTGGAGTTATTGTGAGAACAGGGGGAAAATATTCAGCCATTAGTGTATTGGTAATTGTCAATGTAATGTACTGCAATGTACCTGAGGTCAGAGTCGATTAACATGAAGAGATTGATTTGTTTACTTAACTTTACATTATATTTGTGCTAAAAATAAAAAATAAAACTACAATAACAAAGTAAACAAAACAAAAAAATGATATTTTATGAATGTTATTTACAAATTGTGAAGCTTAATTTTAAAAAATATATTTGTTACTGCTACTGTTACCGGTAGTGTTACTACTACCCATACTACCACTATACTTATCATGAATTTAATTTAGTCAATTAAGCAACGCCTACCTTAATTATAAAAAAAATAGCCCAAAGATTAATTGATTAAACATAAAGATAACATTGGAACTAAACCTTTGAGGATGGTGATTAATCATCATTTCAATTGTAGTTCAATGTACAGTTTGATTAAAGACAATGTATATTATATAATAATAATTGCACTCAGGAGAAACTAACTTTACACACTGAACATATATGAAATACTTACTACCTTTGGTATTATCCAAACCACAAACATTCTTCTACTTGTAAAAATGTTCATACACAGACGATACGACACACCTATACACCTTACCTGTATTTAATTGTAAACTTTAATAAATAAATCAAAAATAATTGAAAATAAACATTTACTAATAAAAAATAAGATGAGAAAAATATGCAATTAATGATAAATGATATAAAAACAAGGTAGGTCGCTATTAGTTCGTACACACGTTACATGCGTCCATAGCCTTGTATTTACACCGACCCTTGTCAAACAAAATATCTTAAGCAAATTAGATCTGATATGAACTTGTACTTTTATAAAAGAAGCTAACTATTTAAAAAATCTATGAAAACGTCAGTGTTAAGTGATAAAACACATAATTAATGTTATTTATCAAGACCATATCATAAAAATTATTAAATTTGAGAACCTTTTTAAATAAATTAAATAATTAACTTTTATGAACTAAATTGGTATTAAGCTAAGGGTTAATTATTTTATCAGTTAACCACAGTAACCGCGGGGTTCGTAAAACAATAAAAGTATATGACGTCTAATATATGTATGAAAAAAAAAATATTAATCGAGCGTGAAGGAATTCAAACAAATATACTGTGGCTATTATACGATAATATATATAATATCGTTCCTATTTAAGGAACGATATTATATACAAAAACACCGCAAGTCAAAATAAGCAAATTATGCAGGAGCGACATTTGAAAAAAATATTTGGATTATTTTATGATTTATGTGTAAACGATGTGTATTACGTTAATTTTTTAGGTGTCAAAAGATGCGTAATTAAATAAACTATTTTCAATAAAGTAATCTTAACCAAATCTCAAACAGGCTGTTGAAAAAATGCAAATAAGTTAATTTAGTTTATAGACTTTGACTTCGAGAACATTACAATTCTAAAAATTAAAGCACCATAAATAGGAAACTTTTAAGTTTTATTTTCAGTCATCAACCTCACAAAAGGTCAATTTATGAAAAAAATGGTACAATATTTTACTACATTAGTAACCTTGATAAGAGAAAACAAATATTGAAGTCTTATTAAGAGATCATCAATGAAGTCTAAAATTAAAATTACCTAATAAAGGTACGAGTAATAAATTTAGGTTAAAAACAAAACTTTTAAGGAAAAACGCATAAACGCATAAACTTCTTGCATATAATTAACAAAACATGCATAAAATATATTGAAAAATAAACACACATAGTGTGTTAAAAATTAACAGCTCTCAGTTACAACAATACCTACCTACTTATAATTATTCAATCACAACTAAAAATAAGTATACTTTAATAATTAACATTTTTAAGCTATAATCACGATCAAATCAGACTTTTAGGTAAGGTTTTACCACAAATGAAACAAAACTACACTAATTTCCTCGTTATAGGACTTAAACCTATGGTTGGTACCGGGTAGACACGCCCCACAAAAACACAAGAAACATTGGATATCTTCTCTGAAAATCTGTGTTAGGTTACTTATCAGAGGTGTGTAGAATGAAATTCAATAACAAAAACTTAAATTAATTGAACGCAAACGAAAAAACTTCAATATCTTATATGTTCTTATGTGTTTTGTCTTGGTCTTCGATGACAACAGAGTGTACCAATTACGGGATTAACAGGGGTTGTTTTCCGCACCGTGATTACGATGTACGGGGATATTGATCCGTGTGAATCTATTATAATAATAATTCAGCTTGTTACAGATTACTGATTTTTGGTTTCTTTATCTTTAAGACAGTACGTTGTTGAATTTTGTAATAAATAAAATTAGAAATAAAATATAAATTCTTATATTCAGTGGATTTATTATTTTGTATATCATCTATTTAAAATTATTCAAGAGTTATATTCAGGTCTTATTCTTTAAGCAACATATCTACCGAAGTACGGTCATCTTTATACTTAACCAATTATTGCCACAAAAAACAGTAGCTTAATATCTCTACCTACTATTTGCTAAATTATTTTAGAAGATAAGATTTCCTTAAAATTTGCAAGAAAAGTTTTCGAAGCCATATTGGTGTATAGTTGTGTACATTAGGACTGAGATTACTGATAGCATTAAGAAGTAGCTGATGCCTGAGGGTGCTCCCTTTCTCCCTCCGAAGAAAAGGTTATAATTTTCATATTAGATTCGAGATCGAGGAAAATAACAGTCAGTTCGGCATCATCGAGGTCTGATGGGTTTGATAAGAGAGGGTCGGGTAATGTTTGATGTCAGTTATCTAATATATTCAAAGATAACCATTCTATGATTAATTATTTTATTGTATGTTAGTTTTCGGTCTTTAGCTAAATCATTAAAGCTTAATGGATCAGATTTAGTCATTTACTTATGAAATTTAAATAAGGAAAACAGAAATTTCAATGCAACATTAAATATTTTCTATTAACAGAATGTCTTATATATATTTCTTGCTTTGATCATTAGTTTTTCACAAATATTAGAAGGCGACCAACATAAATAATATTCTATTGTTATTGTATTGACACAGCTGTGTTTTTAACTATCTTGGCAAACACAAACATTTTACAGTTATATAATGTACAGTGACGTATATATATATATATATGTGTGTATATATATATATATATATATATATATATATATATATGTGTGTGTGTGTGTATATATATTTATAAATAATCAATAGTAATTTTAGTATAATAGGGGTAGGGTAGGGGGTAATACTACTCTTACTCGGAAGATCGGAGAGTTAAATTTTTTATGTGCTATAATTTCAATTCTTGGACGAAAAAAAGTATTTCTTAATCGAAATATCTAAATAAAATCTATCATTAAAACGTACTATTCTTGAAAAAATTGTCACCCGACTCCGCCCTGACACTGCTGAATTATAGTTCTTCCGATTTACTTAGATATTTAATTAATAATTTCTTCATGTTTTTTAATTAAAACCTTCTGTCTTCGCTTTAATTACGAAAACACTTTTTTATTATTATTGCATTAAATAAAATAATAAATAAAAACAACCTTTTCCTTATCGTCTGAACATAACTCTATCTTCAACTTTTTTGATTTCTAGTCACATTTGCCGTGGCTTATGACCTTACTGACACATAAATATTGTATTTAAAAATATTTTTATAAAATACATCAATTTTAAGATTAAAATAATAATTAGTAATCAGTTAAAAAAAATAAGTGTGGATGTTATGCATATTGAACCGCAACATATATTTTTTTTCAATATCCTAAAGTACCCACTAAATAAAAAGGCTGTTTCTTATTGTAATAAGGTTAAGATGTTGCGTCCATAAAGTATTTGTTTTTCAAAAACAAAATGTTAACCATGGAAATATTTTAAAAAGTATCAATTCATTTTATCTTATGTAGCATGTGCAATCGTCCATTAGCGATACTACCCACGCCCCGCGGCTGGACGCGTTGTATTTTATTCAATGATGCATTAACAGTATTAAGTAAAGTAGTGATGGTTATTTATGGCTAGTTACCGACTAGTTTATTATATAGTATTTTGGGTAGACCTCGAAGAATTCGGTCTGCCCATTTGTATTTGTACCCGACTTTCGAATTTTGGAAAAATTTCTTCACAGGAGGTCTTCTTATGACCCCCTGAGTCCGAAATGACCATTGGTCAAAAAGTTTATATATATATATATATATATGCGTGCGTGCGTCCAGATTCGACTTTTGTCAGCACGATAGCGGCCGCAGTTTCGCTCGGATCGCTTTCAAACTTTGCACAAAAATCAACCATCCAAAAATGAAGGTCAAGTTCGTTAACCAGGGAAATTCGGCCACAGGGGGCGCTAGGGCCTCACTTTTTCTGATTACAGTTTTTCAACCATAACTTTTTCCCTATACAAAGAAGATCAATCGCGTTCATATCATATAATGTCTTTGATGAATACCTATAACTAATGTAGATAAACCGAAAACCTAACTTCAATAACTTAGGGGTGGGGGTAAAAAAACCGAAAATTGTTGGAAAAAAATTCATAACTTTTTTCTGGTAAACATTCTTACCTTTTAAGTATTTTTAATAGAAAGGTTATTTTTTACTCTAAATTTAAGTATCAAAAGTTTTTCCGTAAAATGTACCGTTGCCAAGAAAAAAAATAAAAACCACTTTTAGCTTGAAAATTTAAGGTAGGTAAAACCACGGCAACTTTTTTCTGGTAAACATTCCCTCGTCGCAAATATTTTTAATAGACAGGCTATTTTTTACTCTAAATTTGAGTACCGAAAGTATTTCCAAAAAAGATACCTTTTCCGAGAAAAAAAATAAAAACCGCTTTTTGCTTGAAAATTTTTGATATAAACAATGGAATCATGTGTTATTCTTAGGTAGTAAGTTATATTTTAACTTTAAATTTGTTTACGGGTTAAACACGAGGTCTACCCACGCGTGTCCCCCTGCGGGTACGGATTTTTTTTAAATCACTTTACATTTCAGCCTTATCTTTGCACTGTCTGAGTTATGATCTGGGCTAACAGAGGTCTGAACGTTGGATTCAATCCGAGATTGGATAGATCGCGCTATTAGACCAGGTCCAGAATCTTTATCGGCAGCCTACGGAACATTTTAATAAAGGTTTGCTAAGAGATTTCAGAACACGTTCCAGAACTGTAACTTGGTATACCTTCGCGGCAGACTCCACTCCTATATGTGTATAATGCTTACTTCTTAAAACATAACTAGACTAGACCATGTTTTATTTGTTGTAAAATACGTTTCATTTATATGACACCCAAATATAATATAAAATAGTTCACATATTAACTGTATTTCACCTTCATTAAGAACTGAAGATTCTCTTCATCGTTTTACAATATACAGATATACTCGTATACCAAACATATACATTTATAAGTAACACACATACATATTAAAATCCATAAATGTTTAACATACGTATGTTTGTTTACTCATTATTATTGTACTTAGAAATAATATATTATATAAATATACTCACATCTATAATTAATATTAACATTGTATATATCGAAGTATCATATGTAATTACATTACTTAATATTCAGAGTCAGTTAATACATCGTGAATATTATGGAGACTTTAAAAGGTAGTTGCCGACGAACACAAAGATCGAGATATTTCATTGAAAAGGATATCAACGTCGAAAAATACAATTTCCTTACAGATTCGTCAGTAAAATAATAAGCAGCTATCAAACAGATTATAATTTTATATGATAAGCACTCCCTGTTTTTAAAACTTATACAACCTTCTGAAATGAGAGAGAGAATACGGAAGAGGTCAAATATAATACAGTCACGATTTAGATAAACTTTTTATTGCTCAGTGCAGTAATAACTATAAAATATAATATGTCTTTAGTGTGATAAAAGATTATTAAAATTATTTATCATTATTATGAATCATTCAAGCTATTGTATCCCTTTTTTTAAATTCCGTACGTAAACATTTTGATCATATGATAATAAATAACACATAAGCTCAATGAACTTCGTTCTTCACTCTCACACCAATGGATATATAGATTATGACGGTGTATAATAGAATGGCGCAGAAATAAAAGTAACTTTTAGATTTATTAAATTGTAATATACTATATTCACATTGAATTAACGGGGAAATTGATCTGTGTAAATCTATATAATAATAATTTAGCGTGTTATTGATTACTGATTATTGGTAAGTGGTTATATCTTTAAGAGAAAACGTACTCGTATTATACATATATATATATATATACATATATATATATGTATATATGTGTATATATTGAACGATAGTGAAGGTGATTTGATATTTTATTGTTATATCATATACATACAGTTAACCGTGTATAACAAATAGGATTTGTTATATTCTTTTAGAAGGTACTTGCTTACCTTCAAATATTCGAGAAATTATTTCAAAGACACAAAGTTGTTTAATGATGTAAATATTGACTAAAATAAATTACAATTTTAATTTTAATTTTATGGATATAAACGTTCAAATTTAATGCATTTCCTTGTGCAGTGCAGTGCAGGTTTGATTTGATTGTTGGACGTGAGACCTCAAAGAAAACACTAGATCTTAATTAATTTATATATTACTATATTATATTTTATAGTTCTAATCAGTTTATTTTATATTAAAAGAAAAGCATCACAAGCAATCCCACTATCTCCGTTCATTAGTTTTTCAATAGAAATTAATTAAAGAATTAATATTTCAATAAATAATAATCGTTATTGAATTTGACAATAAATAATAGTGAGTTTCATTTGTCAAAGACATTAATACATGATGAAGCTTAGTTTAGATGTCTCGTAGTATTCAGATATTGTATGTTGAGATATCATACAAAATGTCTTCATGACACCGATATTGGCTTACATACAAATTGAATTGAGCAGAAAATAGTATTCAAACAAAGATCATATTTATCAAAACACACACATTGTGCAAATAAAAGAAGACGTCTTAGAAATCTTATTTTATTTTATCTTATCTTTAACATTAATATAATATTAATATCATGGAATATCTACATTATTTACCTGCTTAATGTATCTTTGTAACATTATATTACCTTAACATAAAAGTACATATTTTATCATCATTCGATATATTTATTTATTTATTTATTCAAGATTTCGGTTATATTTTTATCGAAAGCTGGAATATATAAAAAGTCTGTTCCATTCCATAGTTCACAATGAACAGAACTACTTGTAACTATGCTTGTAAGTTCCGTGACCTATTAAACAATAACATTGACTCGGTACCCACAACTCTACATCTAACTTAAATACTTAAGAACACAATAATAGGAGAATTTAAAAATCTCTATTTACTATATAATGCTTCATATATATAGCTGCTGCTCCAATGTATTCAAGATGTGCTTCTCTCGAACATCGTATGAATTATACTTGCATGATATTACGATAAATCAAATCATTTTCAATGTCTCTTAATATAAATTATTCCGCAGTTATATTTCTCAGCTGAGAGACCTCCGTTATAGTGTAGTATGTAATTGAATGACACTTTATTTTCATTACACTGCTGTAATATTTTAATATCCAATTTACGAATAAAAAATAAGAATTTTCTCCCTAATATTAATTCTAGGAAAGAAAGAGAATAACTCCAAACTGTCATACATTTTTTTTGCGCTACATTTTTATCTCGTGTTTAAAAGTTCCCTCTTAGAATTCTGAAAAAGTTACTTAAAAAGATTTTGATAAGACTGCCTTTAAATTAATTTTTGCAATATAATTGCAATATACTATAGTATTGCGTTGCTGAGTCGCCGCGATCGTAACTTTTATATCATTAGTTGCACTCGCCACTTGATAGCTTCTGTACTATATATGTGTAATGTTTTATTACAAGATAGAGAGCATCAGAATATCTGCAAACTTCCTGGCAATCACAGGTAAAATATTCTGTTAAACCCAATATCAATAACTTTTTTAATAAGAATTGTTACTTGAAATAACTTATTTTTATAATTTTATTTTTGCATTTACGTCGAAAATTTTTAGTATAAGGTTCATTTTCTTCTAAAAAACCAACATTGACCTCAAATTCCTTGATTAGCCTAAAGCTATGTTTAAAAAATATACAAACATCTATCGATACATATATATGTATGTATCGATAGATGAGTATGAAGATAACATTGTATTTACGTGACATAAAATAAAAGTAACTTGATGTGACTCTGGCAATTTATGTTTTTTAAATTCATTTCCATCCTCGACCACTTCCGATAAAATTTATGGGATGAAAAAGTCGTTTGGACAAAAAGT
Source organism: Melinaea menophilus ssp. n. AW-2005 (assembly GCA_918358695.1). Classification (NCBI taxonomy): domain Eukaryota; kingdom Metazoa; phylum Arthropoda; class Insecta; order Lepidoptera; family Nymphalidae; genus Melinaea; species Melinaea menophilus. The sequence continues at coordinate 8,666,255 of OU911045.1, forward strand.
TACGCTTTAATAAGTGTAATAAAAGTTGGGTGGTCTTTTAGGGCTTATTTTTTTAATGTTTGACCTCTGATTTTGTTTATTTTTTAATCTTCATATGCTGAATAAAGGAAACTACTTTGTAGAAGCTGAAACGGGAACACTCCGCTCTCCCTTTGCTCCCACCTGTTTCACAGCGACGAGCTGTTTCTATAGCTTCACAAATGAACAAACGTATTACTTCTTGCTTTAAAAAAACATTACATTCAATGTAATAACAACAAGAACACCGATGATATCACAATATTACTATATACTAAATTAAATCAGACATTACGCAAAAATTAATTGAATCATCGACATCAGTAGTAATAGCACATATACCAGTGCTCTGCGCTGACTGTGCTTACATACCGACTACTAGTAATTTAAGTTAAATAGTCGAAATGTCTGGATAAAATATAACCCATATACGCTAGTTAAATTAGTAAAACAGTTGTATATAAACAGATTCCACTGTTCGAATTAAATAGCAATGCGTAGTTATACAATTTCCATGATCCCATTTAAAAGTTTTAATAATTTAATATTAATAAGTTCTATTTGCCGTTTAACAACGTCAAATGATAAGAAACCGAAAATTGATTGGTAGTATGAGGAGCCTGAGGAGCGTGAGGAGGAGGCGTCTATCATGAAGCTTAAGTAATAAAAAATTTTAAGCTTATCTTATTATTAAAATCTTTTCTCATATATAGAAAAGTGTTACTACTATTATTGCCGGTGTTGCATTACATTTTTGTAATAGGTTTGATTCGATTTCGGTTTTATTTATTTCGGATTTTACATTTAGATTTTTGTAAAACTTTATAAATTAGGATTTATACAAGCTTCTTTTTTTAATAAAATTGAGAAATACATAAACGTTTATTTATATATTATGTCTAAAGGCCATTATCAACTTATCTAAAATCCTTCTAACCTGACCTATTTAATTTTATTGCAATACTTATTGTATATTTTTTTCGTTAACCTTCTGTTTATAGAAATGTACAAAATAAAAAGTATTCTTCTATATAAAAAAAAACACATTAAATGTACCAAAATACAGTCTATTAGATATGAACGTTGATAAAAAAGTATTATAATTATTTTTTTTTAAATAAATTTAAGATAAGTAAGAATTAAACATACTATGTATTATATTATATATTTATTTATAGTTAAAGAACTTAGCTGAAAATAGAATATTTGACTTCATTGACAACAGAGAACTTACAAAGTAACTTGGTTAAATACATTTTGTCAAATGGATCATAAGATTAGAACATCGTCCCTTCGATTTATCGTCGATTAGTTTCAAGGATTTATCAGTTTCTATCGAGTAAGTTATTATATACTATAATACCGTAGGGAGCTGTGAAGTGGCTATTAATAGCTATGACGTAATAGTTAGAGCAGTAGCACCGCCCGGTTAAGACTAAAAATACGTTACATTGAGAAACAGATTTAAAGAATGGCTCATAATAGCTAAGAATTCTAGGAGGAAAATGTTAAATGGAAGGAGATATAAATACATACCTCATGGTAAGAAGAAAATGTTTAAAAGTTTTTCCTGAGCTACTCTCTTTTTTCCTTTAAATTAACATTTAATGAAACTTTTAGGCAGTACCAGTTCCGTTTATTTTCAAAGTATAATGGCTGTTCGTTTATAATAACATGAATATATTTATTGAAGTAGGTTCACTGACTTCATTTTTTATAAATATTTTTGCATGTCTTGGTCGAGAAAAGATAATTAATTTTACATAACAATTATATATTTTTATAGTATTTTTATTTAAGGATACAATTGACTCTTACCTATGTTATAATGGAGATATATTATATTAATTGTACTTAATTAAAGATTGTGAAAAAAATTCTTTCTAATTATTTATTTGATTATACATCTTATATAACTTCTAACTGTAACTAACTATAATACAAGGAGAGACGACAAAATGACACAACACATTAGTTTAATGACATCGATTATTAAACGGATTTTAGTTTCGAATTTTTTAATTGTTGCCAATGGTTTTCGAGTAAGCTGATGTTGCTACTGACGGTACGGTTTATTCATCACATCGTATTTAATAATTAATGTAAAACTAACTGTACACATGTTCTCCCGTGAGTATTTGACGCATAAGAAGCAACATCATGAGTACGCACACTCTAATGCGACTAACATTGTAATGGAAAGTTATTCTTAATTAGATAAGACCTATGGATATGTGGTAATAACGAACATTCTTACTGGATTCGAAATTTATCGTTTCTTGTAGAATATAATTTTGAAATAAATTTACCATTACTACTGTGTTAATGTTTATTTGCTTGTTTAAAATATATATTTTTTATTAGTCTTTTGTATGCATTTTGTCTTTTAATCATCAATCACTAAGCATTATTAAAAGTGAAGATCAAGACAACACGAGAGTCTCACATTATAACAAAGTCGACCCAAATGGCGGTTTTTTTCAGGTAACTCCATTCGCTCATTAAAGAGTTAACATTCTACTGAGGAGCTATTTATGCAAGGGCAATGCAAAATTACAATGGGATCATCATATGGCTAAAGGGACCTGTACACTTTGTTGTAATGTAGATGTTGTTTAGTTTTGTGGGTAAATATTAAAATAAAAATACTAATCAAATCCATCTTTATAATTTATGAATCTATTTAAGCCATTAAGGCTCTTGGGACACATATTTCATAACCATGCCCTCGCTTACTCTTTTAAATATAATATTATTTAAAAGATGTTTTATAGGTCTGTATGAAAAAGCATTATACAGTTAACAGCTAAGTGTTACTTACCGAAAACATTGTTTTATTGTAAATTTAATCAATTGTTATCAAAATATAATTAAAAATAATTCAGGAGATATCAGTTTGAGAGAAATAATATTAATCTTTACCTGTTATAAACTCCTTTGCCTTATTTACAGTTGCCTTAAACTGTTGATAATATTTAATATTACTCTTATTACCAGATAATTGGAAACCACCACACACCACCTCGGCTGTCATAGGGAATTTTTTTTCATATATATATATATATTTTATTTAATTAATTCATGAACTAAGTTGGTTCCGATGGACAAGTATGATGTAAAGCTCTAAATAATAAGTACTTTGTAGTTCTTAATAAAGCTCAAAGAAGAAGAGTTAAGAGAGTAAAGAGTTTTCAAAATTAACTTTTATGATCATATTATTCATAAGCCGAAGGAATTGATATAAAAACCTTATGTAGGTTTTTAACTGAGTATAAAAATAAAAACTTTTACTCATTACAGTCGTACTCTGTGGCGTGACAGAACCTCTGGTTGTAATAAATGTTTCTTAAATGTAATATTCCCAGATGCAGAGCAGCTTGTCAGTTCTCAGTCGTTCAACTGACTGGGATCAAACCACTGTTACAAGATCTACTGTGACAAAAAGGATCTGCCTTTTATTTCAAGTAATTAAATTATTGGCAAAATTTATCAAAATTTCACTGTTTGTAGCAAAACTTTTATCTCATGTAATTGAATATTATTTTAATGACTGCGTATCCGTTCAATATTAATATCTATTATAATTTATGGTCACTTAATTAATTGAAATTCAGATTTTACTTCACTTTAGCGGTTAAACTACATATAATCATATTTTGAGATATTCTAAACCTACTCATATGAAAGGCACAATACACTGATATACATAAGCTCATTTATTAATTCATATTAAAACAAACAAAGTTCGAAAAATGTAATATACCTCCCATATTTTTTGACATTTGGTAAAATAGATAAATTATAATATGTTCTTATTTGATATTAGGATCTTTGAATTGTAATAAAAAAATGGAAAATGGTTTATAATTAAGAGTTAAAAATTTATTAATATTATAGTAAAACACGGATAGTTTAACATTTCTCATACATAAAATGATTTATTATTTCTATGAACTTATAGAAGCTCTCACAATACGATATGGACTAGTTGTGAGACTAATACTCTGACATCACATGCTTAAGGTAAAACAAAAAGTTAAATATAAATTCAATATTATCCATTGCTGGGGTACTTTCTATAACAGTAATGGGAGTTATTCCAACTGCACTCTCTTGCTGCTATTGTATCGACGCCGGCATTGAAAAGGACAATGGAAAATACATATTCTTATATTACCCTCACAGGAGGTGCTTACAATTAATATTAATATTTTGAACATCTGAAGTTTTCTACCGCTGTTATTAAATTCAATGTTGTTTTCACAATAATAATAACGGATAAACAAACACATGCAACAATATGATAAAGCGCATCTCTCTTGAGATAAAAATACTTGTCCTAAATGTTCTATTATATTCTGATGCAATTTGTTTAAATAAATACGACAATTATAAACAGTAAACGCTCACTAAATATAATTTAAAAATACGTAAAAACAATAAGACATAAAGACAAATTAATAAAAATAAATTAATATCAATTGATTTCTCTATAAAAATTGTGTTAATAAATAAATAAATTGTCACAGAATAAGGATATAAGACAAAGAAGTAGAAAAAGATAACTAAGAACATTATTAAATTGTTTTACAAAAAGCCCTGGTTTTAATTATTATATTATTTTGCAGCACATTATTTTGTCTGCTTGCTTGAACGTGACGTCACAAATATCATTTACGTCAGTGTCACCTTATTTATCGCTATGCCATCTCTCGTAAAAATTACAGTTAAAAGTACTTGTATTGGTTGCTACGCAACACTACTTCCTATACCTGTTGGAAAATCGATACAAACATTAAGTATGTACTGTATTTCGAATCTATTGAGTAAAACGTATATTTAGTTAAGTGTAACTAAATATAGGTTTTACGAGTTATTTTTATGCTTACTTGGAAACCAACGCAATTCCTATAACACAACTTTACACAGAGTGTTTTCAAGTGTTGTTGCGCTTTAATGTACCCGAGGTTCCAGAACGTTGGAGATACAACGCATTAGTAACTCAATAAAGTTAAAGTATTGAATCTTATTGATATTCATTATATTGTATATTTTATGTTCTTTTAGCACTGAATACTGATTGAATCAACCTAGGGATTGGATGAAGTGAAGGATTTATTTACTCTAAAAATACTAAAATAACAAATATTTTTAAAACCTGGTATGATACTGAGCTGTATTGAATTTATTGATAATAAATAATAAAATATAAATAACGAGTTACTATATAACTTTCTTTTGATATGTATTAGAAATACATTCGGATACATAATCATCTTTAATAAGATTTTTTAACCACAAACCCGCTAATACTGATTTAAAAAATGTATATATAATGACGCATTAAGAAATATATATTTGAAATGATTAAATAACATTAGCGCCTTTGCATTCGATCCATTTTTATACGGGTATTCAGATACCCGCCAGTAATATCAATAAAAAATTGTAATACATTAAACATTTATTGTAATATTTTAAAATAAATTTAATAATTTTCCTTAGTATGATATTTGAGGAAGCACTCTCCAAGGAGTATCTTAGGTTTTTCAGGACATGTGTCACAGTAATAATTTTGTAATATTGGTTTTCTTATAGCAAACGGCATTCCTTTCTGGTTGGTTTGTATTGCGCCAGTCAAATGACTCTTTTATGTAAATCTTCGGCTACTACAATAATATTTATGTGTGAAAATATGGTGGCCGTGTCAACCAGTAACAGAATTTAGTAGCATTTGATATAAGCCTAACGGAATTTTGGCAGTCACCTGGAAGTCAGGTCTTATCAACTGTTCGATTGTGATGCTATCATCGTATTCAAGAATCCCTCAAATATATCCTGTGTCTGAATAGCAATATATAAATCCTCATTCCCCATTTTAATGCCTTCATATGATTATAAAAAATAAAAGAAAATCTACCTTTAAATTTCATAACGGATTAATCGACACAAATTTTGCCCAGGAACGAAATGTTTCAAAAATTTTGAATTTCTTTCTTTCAAGTAGAGTACATACATAACCTGCTGTAAGCGAGTTTTATATCTGTCTCTGGGTGTAATTGTTTCCAACTGTAGCATCAAAAAATTTAGGGGAACCTGTCTATTGAAAATACATTCGGATTAAAAGGAAGTTTGACTATTATTATCCGCCGACCAATATTGTGGTATATTTGCAAGCGGCATGATGCCCATATTAAGAAAGACTGCTGTGAATGCACAGAATCCTTTTGTGTAACTTCTAAACTTCTTCTAAATTGTGCTCTTTGAGGTACTTCTGTAGATTCAGTGACGTCTGACCTTTCGGAACTATCTTCTTCTTTTATAAGATCTGAATGAGAAGCATCTATTATTAATTTTTTTTCTTCTTGTACCAAATACTTCATCACTCTTTTCACTTTTCACTATTGTCTTAACCACTATCTTCTTTATGTTCATTCAGAATGTTATCACCTGATCTAAACATGAAATCAAACTCATCTTCATTGCTGCAAGTTTCCTTCATTGATTAATTTTTTATAATCTTAAGCGAAATAAATTGGGAATAGTATTTCAAACAGATGTACCAAAAGAGTAATTTTATTTAAAAATGCTTTCATTGTTTCGATTTTGCTTATCAGTGTTTTCAATAAAGAGAGCACCAAAAATTCTGCTTCGCTTTTGCCAGAAACTGTGGTATTCAGACTGAAGGTTCTAAGTGTCCACCATCTAATATTTATCAAACAAATTTCACATCTAGTGAAAAAAACAAATATTTTATTCAAAAGTTAAGTTTTTTGTGTCAAATAATAATGATTAAAGTAATAATAAATAAAACATACTCGTATACCTAACTACGAGTTACAAGCAGATCGTAAGTATATAATAATGAGTTGATTTCATATTACAATCGAGGATATCTTGATCGCTTTGATAAAGAAGTATATTGGTTTATGATTCAAAGTTTACCGAACTAGTTTGACTAGTAAAGATGAAGACTTAAAGACTACTAGGATTAGGTTTATGGTTCGTTTTGCTAAGATTTTAAAAGTTTCAGCATTCTTATTAAGTTATACCACGAATAATGTAATATACATTAGATATCACACTCTCCTTTTGTTTTAATTTGAAATCAAATAGAACATATCCTATCAAGTCTAAAGATCTCCAAAATACTACGAAAAAAATCTTAGAGTGTTATAAGAAAGAAACTTAATTTTTACATACATTTTAGTATGTCACATTTATATTATGATTAAGATTTTTTGGATTATGCTTATTGCTTATTAACTTATCGGTTCTGCCGGGTGCTTCTGCCACCGTTCATTGGTGGTAAGACCAGTGAACGATGAAACTCAAAACAAGATATGTTCATTGCCTTCATTTGGTTCATTTTATTTATTTTTCCAATGGTAAACTAGTGTTGTGTTTAAGAAAAGTCGATACACCTGACAATTAGTATTAAAATAAGGATTTGTTCAATAAACTTTAGTTTTCTCGAATACATATTTGAACATTTATTCTAATATTTCAATTATGAAGGCAATATATTTTTATTTAGGGAAGTAACTTTGCATACAGATTTGTTAGAGTAATAAATACTGAATATATTAGTTTTCAGAAAACAATAATGGTGCTATATGTTGGTTTTAGTGAGTTGAGTTTTTAGAAGACTAATAATTCATTAATTAATCCAATATTGCATAATTTATCTTAAATTCCATTGCTTTTTATAATTGTTATAGCCTTTATTAAAACCTTAAACTAAAAAATACGTCCATCTCCTTAATCTCTCCAAGTATTTTATTTTAATAATGTAAATTCTTTAAAATGTTAATTGAATTTTTTGTCGCTAAAAATACCGTAGAACTTATTGTAAAATGTAAAAGACTTCTTTTAAGCAGTTAAAGCTTGACGTTTAATTTACCTCAATTGCAATGGAATGATTGCAGACCGAGTTTAATTTAAGGAAATGAAAATATTTATATACAGTCGTTATTTCCTGAATGCTACAGAATCTACTTCACTTCACTTTAAAACCTTTGCTGTTATGAAGATATTATTGAAAACGGTTATTATTTATTCAGACTAGATGTGATAATTTATAAAGTGATTAAAATTAACTTTTTTTTGTCCTAATTATAATACATTATATTTAGGTGTGATCATAATAACAAAAACAATTCCTTGTGATGAGACAGCTTATTAAACCGGAAGGGGTCTATTAGCACAGCATCACTGATCTTTGTGCATCACTGAGCAAAGTTAGGATTTAGGTAACGATACTGACAGGACGTAAATACAATTTGGTTTATTTATTTATATGATGTTTGTTGTTTACGTTGTGCTGTCAAAATTATTGACATAATATATAACGGTGGTGGTGGACCTAAGAGTAGTCTGGCAGTCACTTCCTTACAGTCGGGGTTCTAAATTGTTCCTAAATTGGTTTTGTAAAATATGTCATGTGCTAATCTGAATCGTACGCCAATGGTACCTGTAATGGTACTACAACAAATACAATGAATGTCCGTGTATAATCTGCCTAAGATTGGTCTACCTAATTAAATAATCATAGGTTACATACATATATTTCAATAAATAAAAAAAAAGAATATTTTATTCGATATGTTACATACAATTGCACTATTTAGGGTATTTGTAATAATATAGTCTACATTACTGTCGAGAATAGAAGCACCGTGTAGCTTGTGTGCGTATAGATAATTTAAAAACACAACAATGTCAAACAACTTATCTTAAATTCGATATGTTTAATATTACCGTGTCTAACAACGATCTTAGAAAATATTTGGAGAAATAATTTACTGCTAACGTTATTTTCCGTGCTTCAGCATAGATTACTTTTAGTTGAGAATAAAATTTGTAATATAAAATATAAACATTACTTGAATATTGTTATGTATTATTAGACTCGTTTGTGGATGTTCTTGTAATGGCCTACAGCAAGTCCTTAGAGGCGTAGAACGTTTTTTGTTTTTTTTTTTTGCCTTGTAAAAATCCGTTACGGATACCCGCCGGCCAGGAAGGTGATGGCCGGAGGGTTATGTGGGACTACCAGGCATAGAGGACGCCGCCATTTTCAAGGCTACCCACTAAAAAACCAACGGTTGCCCTCAACGCCTTAATGGGACGACATGATTTGATTCAATATCTTAGCTGACTACTGTTGGAATTTAAAAAAGGTTTGCCAGAACAGAAACGAGCCAATAAAAGTAAACCACTCAGAAGATCTTTTGAAAACAAGAGGGTTCGTTATCTTAGAAACAGGTAGACGCTGAATAGTGAGAGGCAAGGGGACTCACTCACACGGCAGGGGGTATTGAGTAAAATAGGTATCAAATTCACTTTTGGTTGTCATTTTCGGCTTCATCATACCAAAAAATATAAAAATACACATTCATTTTTATTTTCTACAAAAATGGAAAACTTCACTCTCCATAAAGGGTAGTGAGAAAGTGTTAATGGGTTATGGAGATCTTGAATTAATTTTCATTTATCATTTTCGGTTTCAGCATCCCAAACAACGTAGAAATACACATCTATCTTGATTTTATACAAAAATTTAAATTTTCACCCCTTAAGAGGTAGTAAGGGGTAGCTAGCTGGAAAACGGGCAATTAGAATTAGTTTTTATTATCATATTCGGTTTCAGCGATCCCAAAAACCTATGGATAATAGGGTCTCCTCTCTAGTTCACGATTTTTTTTTGTGTGCTTGTGTTATTAATAAATCTCAGCAAGTACAGCCACTGCAGTCAGTGCTTAAACATGGGTCAAGTGCTTAAACAGTAAGTCCTGGTCCTGATGCAAGTTGGAAGCTTTCAGAAAGACTTACAGTAGAAGTGAAAAATTTTAGTTACGATATCAATTTTTTTTAGTCATAATATTATTGTATTTTTTTTTGTTATTGTTTAATTGTAACTTATGTTAATTTTAATTTAGTATTATATTTTTTAATATGTTGAAATTATATAATAATAAATTTAAAATGTGATTATATTATAAAATTAACGAATGCGGCGTTGGGAACCGCCAACCAACACGCCATGTTCCGAACGGCGGAAGGTGGAGGACGGAGCTACAAATAGCTACGTGGAATGTAAGAGGAGGAATGGAACAGAAGATGAATGAATTATTAGATGTGATGGATGACAAAGATCTGGATGTTATTTGTGTGTCTGAGACCAAGCGAAAAGGCAATGATACGACCGATTTGCCTGGCAACCGGGTCGCTTTCTGGGCTGGGGTTCCAGAGGGTGAGCGAGGTTGCCAAGGTGTAGGCGTATTATTGTCCTCTCGAATGGTTAATGCAATGGTAGAATACAAGGTGATCAACCCGAGGCTTCTTTGGGTTCGCTTTAAGCTGGGGATAACAAGAGTATTCTTGTTAGCCGTGTATGCGCCAGTATCCTCAGCTCAAATGAGCGAGCTCGAAGAGTTTTGGGGGAGTGTCAGGGATGTTCTAAGTAGTGTCAGGAGATAACGAAAAATTGATAGTATGTGGAGATATGAATGGATGGTTTGGAACCGCGTGAAGTGGTTACGAAATCGTGCTAGGCAAATACGGTGATAGGAGAGTAAATGAGGATGGAAAGCTTATTTTGGAATTTTGTAAGGAGAAAAATTTGTTTGTGGCAAACACGATGTTTGATCACAAACAAATTCACATGTACACATGGGAGCGAGCGGAAGAAAGAAGTATGATTGATTTATTCCTAGTGGATCAGCGTATTCGAAGTCAAGTTATGAACACGTGAGTGTTCAGGGGTGCTGATCTGGGAACGGACCATTATCTAGTCGTTGCTAGAATAAGAGGTCTGTTTGCAGGTTGGCGCAGCCGCACGACGTGTCCAAACTTGACGTCGAATTATCGCATAAGAAGCTGGAAGCTTCAAGATCCACCGATCAGAGAGAAATATCAAGAAAGGGTTTCCAAGAAGCTTGAAAGCTGTGATTCTGGAAATAAAAGTGTTGAAGTATACTGGCAGAACCTTAGGGATGGTATGGTGAAAGTAGCGACAGAAGTATGTGGTAAAAGGAAAAGAGGTTTTAGTAAAAAGCGCGATGAATGGTGGGATGATCAAGTGAATGATGCTGTAGAGTTAAAGAAGAAAGCATGGCTGGATTTTAAAGCCTCTGGTAAGGATAAAAAATGGTAACGACAAGTTAAAAACTAGAAAAGTAGAAATAAAAGAACACAAAAGTAAGTTTATAACTTATAAAATAGAGTAACATTTGATTAAGAAAGCACATATCGATAAATAACACCAAGAAATATCAATAAATTAATACTAGGATTCGAAGTTAATTAAGAATTTCCTTTAGATACGAGTATAATTCCGAATGCTTATTACAACGCACCTAAGATATAACATTGTGAATAATAATAAGATATAACAGAAGAAGAATGTAAGAAAGATGAATGCTGTGGAGATGCGATCTCTTCGCAGAATATGCGGAGTCAGTCTAGATGATCGAATCCGCAATGAAGAGATCCACAGAATGGCAGGTACTAGCGCAGATGTCACGGTGAGAATGAAGAAGAACGTGCTTAGGTGGTTTGGGCACGTTGAACGAATGTGTGATGAAAGAATGGTAAAAAAGATTTATATGGGAAAAGTCAGCGGTAAGAGAGACAGGGGGAGGCCTCGAGTGACCTTCGAAAACACAGTAGCTACGATACTGGAGGAAGGTCACGTAAAAAGCACGAGGACCCCCCGGAGGGCATGTATGAAGAGGTTGATGTCTGTGGCCGAGGCGAAAGAGGTATGCAGAGACCGTAGCGTTTGGCGGTCTGTCGTCTCTGGCTACCCCGCAAGGGATATGGCGTGAAGGTAAATAAATAAATAAATAAATAAATAAAAATTAACCAGATATTATAAACTTTATATACAGATGTAAACAATTTATATATTATTGCGTAAATATATATATTATATTAGTAAGTTCATAAATTATTTTCATTATAATTTATATTATAACTATTTATGGGTTTAATATAGATATGTAGATAAACCGAAAACCTAACTTCAATAACTTAGGGGTGGGGGTAAAAACACCAAAAATTTTTGGAAAAAAAAATCATAACTTTTTTCTGGTAAATATTCTTACATCACAAGTATTTTTAGTAGAAAGGGTATTTTTTACTCTCAATTAAGGTACCAAAAGTTTTTCCGTGAAAGGTACCGTTTCCGAGAAAAAAAAAATAAAAACCACTTTTATCTTGGAAGTTTAAGTTAGGTAAAACCACGGCAACTTTTTTTTGGTAAACATTCCGTCCTCGAAAATATTTTTAATGGAAAGGTTATTTTTTACTCTAAATTTAAGTATCAAAAGCATTTCCAAAAAAGATACCTTTTCCGAGAAAAAAAATAAAAACCGCTTTTTTGCACACAAAAGTTACACACGAGGTCTACCCACGCGTGTCCCCCTGCCCCTTGCCCCTTAAATGTTCACTGTGTTTAGAAGATTTAATTTATTAATGGATTGAAATTAACTATTACCATTTGTTAAACCGTTTTATATAATTTATTACTCTATATAGTTCGTTCTATACTCGGGAATAAAAAATTTAATTCTTTCGATGCTTTTCACAGAGAAACATTTTTTTTTTTCAAATTTTCCTTCACAAGGGATAAAACAGTGGGCGGATACTCCATATAAATAATTATTATATGCTTTAAGTTTTCTTATGAGGTTTAAAATGTTGCGTCCATAAAATGGTTCTACTAATTTATTATTTAAAAAAAAAAAACAGGTAAATATTCAAAGTTACCATAAGATTCATAATTGACCATTAACAATATGAATATTAATATTGTTAATGGTCAATTAAGAAACTTATTGTTACAATGCCATATATAGAAACTTGATATTTATTGATTTTATTATTTAAGTTTAGTTTTGTGCCTAAATATTAAAATAAAAATACAAATCAAATCCATTTGTCCAATTTATAAATCTATATAAGTCATAAAGGAAATATATTTAACACCATTTCCTCGCTTACGTTTAACAAAATAATATTATTTAAAAGATATTTCATAGGTCTGTATAAAAAGACATTATTTATATATTTAGACATGATATAGGTATACATTACAATATCAGCAGGAACAAACACAACTGAATAAACGACACGTACACATTATCACGCAAAGGACTTTCACACTGTTTGAAGTCTACAAGGATTGAGTCTTTGCAACGAATTCCTAGAAAATGTTCAATTATTATCTAAGGGAATTGTTACAGTCCTTGCTGCGCTATGTCACTTCTACGAATTGCTGTTAGACCATGATGTGTACATTATATTGTACGAGCGCTGCTTGACTTCTTTAAGATATACTTACGGTTTTTCCCGGTCTGTAGTAATCAAATTAGTGCAGTTTAATATTAATGGTAGTTATCAATTGTCTAATTAATTGAATTGTACATTCACATACACCGTGCTTTAATCTCTTCACCATGTCATATTAATCGTAGAGCGGGAAAATCTATATTGTATAAATAAACTATCAACCATTACACAAACAAAATATATTTTTATTCTCTGTATACGTTATATTTGAGTATTTTTAGCAGCCAGTATGACACTCAAGTGGTACAAATATACATAATACTGTCAACAACATGAAACAAAAAGCAGAAAAGAAGAGAAGAGAGTATGAATGAATGAATTATTTTTGTACGAAATGTATTCGTCCTATTCGATACCATCATAAAAGTGAATATTATTGTACTGCGTATCAGTCAGATATTAATATAAAATTTAATATATGACCTCTAAATTTATAAAAATGCGGACTACACTTCACACTAGAGTTAGTTAAACTTTAACCTTGTTAAGATATACTACACCCTACTAAAAGGAAAATCAAAGTAAACATATTTGTGCTTCTAACTAATATGCTATATATTAAATTGTAATTTATAGTTATTATATACTTATTTTAAATAGAAAATTAAATTTATATTTATTTAAACAGAAAAGTATTTTTTAATTGCAATTGTATTTATTATCAAAAGTATTGATTTAAAAGATGAAAAAATATTTCAAAGGTTTATTTATAAATGATTTTCATATTCAAATCAGGTTTACATATTCTTGTAAAAAGTGCAGTTTAATATCATGTAAAACAAGCCGCGTTATACAAATAATACTTTTGCTTTAGGTATACAACTTTAATTTATCTAAAGTGATAAAATAATAAGCTCTTATCATTACAATTACTACACTATAGTAAGTAATTAATTAATCGCTTTTAGTAACAGAGGAGTTTCAATTCGTTAAAATATATTTTATAATGGAATTTCCTGTTTTAATACATGTATTAATAAAATTCCCATCTGAGATATTTATAATTTTTGAAGTTTTTGAAATTTTTTTTATATTAAATTGGTTCTCATTTATAACGTTTCACAAAATAGTTTAGAGAACACGTTGTTTGTCTTTTGTGCCGCATATTTTACCCGATAACACCTTCACATCACAAGAAGACATTTGAGTTTATTGACTTGCAGCCCGATATACGATCAACTCAATGTTTTATCGAATTGTTATTGTTGAACATTCCTTCATAATCCTGAAAGGTGTGCTGAGTAGGACTGGTACACCTTAGTTTCAGTTCACCTTATTGAGAATGGTGTTAAGAACACGTCAATGTTCTTACAATAACGACTTGCAGTTTCCTCTCAAGAGAAGAATTGAGTACACAATGTAAGGTTTACGAGAAATATTATAAAAGTTGTAAGCTATAATTTTGAATCAAAAATATAAATATTGAAAATATCAATACGCATCACATTTACTACTGTTGGAGGAATCTGATAGCATTATTATTTAGAACAACCAATTTTATACTTTTCATCGATTTGTAACATTACAGTTTACAATATTTTTTCCTTTTATTATTTTGGAATCATCAATATTTAATAGGGGAAATAATTTTATTATATCTTATCACTAAATATTGTTATCACTTAATTTTCTTTCAGTCTTAAAAAAATCCGCGCTGAGATGTTTTTTAAACTGTGTTTATTTTTAATTTAACGGTAATTCGGTCAAAATCCTTGGCTGTGACTTAAGCAGATTATCATTAAATTAAATAGATTGTAATGTTATTTTCAAGGCTAATTATAGAAATAAAGTCAGTCATAGTAATTTTTGTGATTATTCTTTGTGTAAATTTAAAATTATTATGTTGCTGGATTCAATATATGTCATTGTCAAATTAAACAAAAAATATATTGTATCATTGAAGTTTAATTCAAATCAAGACACTTCCGAAGGTTTAACAAATTATTTCCTTAATGTTGGTGATTCGTAGTTGAGAGGTTATAGAGATGAGTTAGAATTTGAATTTGAATGTAAACAAGATATGTAGTTAATTTACTTCCTATAATCCAAATTAGTTATTTCTAGGGAGGACATTATTGAGGATTCCCGTGGATCTTATTTTATAAATTAAACACTTCACTTCAGTCTAATAAACTTGGTTTTATTTTTAACACACAAAAGAAAATACAGCGTCCGTCCTACATCTTTCTATATTCCAAAAAAGGGCCTCTCGCACAGACAATATCAACTCACCATAGACTACCGATAAAACAGATTATACAATTGCGTATATCATCAGACATTTTATTATAATATAGGATGAAAATTAAAAAAACATATTTTATTACGCCGACAGTTTGCAAAAAAGTGTTGAAATTTTCTGCCTGCAACACTTTTAAAGTTTAAGTTGAAATAATTTCTAGAGAATAATGAGGATAGCCGCTGAATAACTTGTATTAAAATTTTGTTTTACGCATTTTTTATTACCATTCTGTCTTTTACCCTAAAAATCTTCTCTTCCTTGATTCTCAGCGAGTGAAGTGAATACAACGTCGGCGAAATACATTCAAGCCTTTATAAAAAGCATTTATTTTAATAATGATTATGATAACAATAACTTGTGAGATTATAAACTAAAATGCAGCGTCCAATTTTTCAAAATTTTCAAGAAAATTTACAATTAAGACATTATTGCTCTTTTTTTTAAATAAAAAAGCAATTACGTAGTGAGTTATTATTTCAGAATCCTGTGTCGGTAATGATAAAAGATTCGTCTTGATTAACTGATCTATAAAGTTACAGCCTTAAAGACTCACTAAGGCACAGTCACGGATAAAAGTTATATTATTTTGGAAAATTGTTTCCGTTAAAAATGTAGAATTAAATTACTACGAAATAAAGTTTTGTAGTAATTTAATTAGTTAATGGTTGTAACTTCTTTTAAAATAAATAATTTAAGTAAATCAAACCATATCGTTTTATTAATTACTAATGCTACTTTTATGAAATCCTTATTTTATTAATATAATATATAATTAAAAATGTTCAAATATTTTACAAATTAAAAAATTATAGTTTCTTGAAGTATAAAATATAAATGTACTTCTATATTATATGACAAAGCTTTTAATTATTTTGAATTGTCAGCAAATTATAAATGCAAAATTATTTTTATATACTTAACAAATCCAAAAATGTATAAAGAAACTGAGACTTGGATATACTCGTATATTTACACTTTTAAAAGATATTGGTCTAAAACGAAGCCTTCTTGGTGATTGGCTATGATGAAAAATTTAATGACTTGATTAAGGCATAGTTCGAATTTAATTTTGAGTTTATATTAGTTAAATCTTTATCCGTTACTAATTTTGTTTTTATGATTAAATGTTAATATTTGTAAGGTTTATTGTTACACATATTAAGACTCAAAATATAAGCTATTACTACTCATTTAGATTATCTTTAAATAATAATAATTAAATATATGTAAGATCGGCTTTAAAAGCAGTGATAAAAATTATAGTCTCTTAATATCTATATTCATATAAAATATCGGGTGGGCCAAGAATTCGTTAACATTTAAATGTAACTTACCACGCACACTATTGCCGCGCGGGGCGCGGGCGCGGGCGGGGGCAATAGCTCGCTTCTTGGAAATTTAGTCGCAATGGATCGCTTCACGGGGCCACAACGCGCTTACTGTGTGAAACACTTTTATTTAAACAACTTTTCGCTCATTACTGTGAGACGCTTATTTCGCGTTGAATATGGTTTACACGACTTAAGTCAGTGTCCAAGTGCCCCTTTAATAAAGAAATGGGTGAAGAAGTTCGAAGAGACGGGATCTACACTAAATGTGAAACAAACCGGCGGCCCGCGGACTTCTCGAAGCGAAGAGAACGTGCAGCAAGTTTCCGCTTCTGTTCGACGTGATCCAGATTTATCGACACGCAAACGTTCGGCTGAATTAGGATTATCCCGTACATCATTACGCCGTATTTTGAAATTAGATTTGAAATTACATCCATATAAGATCCAGATAGTGCAAGAACTAAACCCTAATGATTTAAATTTGCGTAAGTCATATGCCGAAACAATGTTAACTCGATTCAGTAATTTTGACAACATCTTATTCTCTGACGAAGCCCATTGCCACCTAAATGGACATGTAAACAAACAGAATTGCAGGTATTGGAGCAGCGAAAATCCTAAAGCTAAACATGAAAGGCCATTTCACTCTCCTAAGGTAACTGTATGGGCTGCAATTTCAGCAAAAGGAATCATCGGACCTTACTTTTTTGAAGATTCTCGAGGCCGTTCAGTTACTGTTAATTCTGCCGAGTATGTGAAAATGGAATTTGCTGGCTATAATCGTAACACATGGTTTCAACAAGATGGAGCCGCGTGTCACACATCGAACGAGTCCTTGCCGGTGGTCAAAGAAATGTTTCCGGAAAAGCTGATTTCCAGACGAGGTGACAACCCATGGCCGCCCAGAAGTCCAGATCTATCCCCAGCAGACTTCTTTTTATGGGGTTATTTAAAGAGTCGTGTCTACATTGATAAACCGAATACACTCCGTCAACTTAAAGAAAAAATCATCGAAGAGATGTCGGCGATCTCGCGGTCTCTTTGCAGAAGAGTATTCGAAAACTTCAGGACTCGCTTAGATGAGTGCAAAAACCGAAACGGTGGTCATTTAGACGAAATAATTTTTAAAAAATAAATTACAACTAATTAGCTTTCTCGTAAATAAACTATTTCTAAAATATGTTAAATGGTTTTTTTTATACGATTTTTTCAAATCTTAACTAATTCATGGCCCACCCTGTATAATATTTGATGTTTTCGGAACAAAATGACCGAGCTTGTTAAAGTTAATGTCGGATCTCGTGTGTTTCAGACAGCTGGATGAGGGTTGATAGCAAGTACATGATATGATAACATGTACTCAACCAATGTTTTTAACCATTTTTATGACTAATTTCATATATATTTAGTGAAAGTATAAAACACTGATTGATTTTGCAAATAAGCGACGGGTTATAACGCTAGCCCTTGTCTTCTTGTATCCACAAATGAATCATGGTTGGGTGCTTCACTGTACCAGCCCGCGGCAGTCTGTCATCTCACATGATATCGTGTTGGTAATCGTAAATATTAAGATGCTAACATTAGGTACATGTTTTGCCAACAGTGGAATAAATAAATAAAAAAAGTTACATTGAAATAAATATGTAGTTTACATTCAGAATTATATCTGTAGTCATTTAGATAAAAAACTAAACTAAACTAGAAAAGTAATTATTATTTGGCAAACGGTTGTAACATTTAATTCATACCAGGATACACTAAAGAATGGATGGCTGCGCTTTTTTGGGATGCATCCCGAACTGAGTCATTTAAGCTTGACTTTTTAATTTTTCGAAAATCGTCAATATTAATTAATAAATTTATAGAAATGTTCTAATAATTACAATAAATTTCTTATATTTTTTGGTTAAAATTTTATTTTAAATAACATCTAAACGGTGATCACACTAAAAGATTGAACACTGCCTTATTTTATATAATAAAATATTTGTTTGGTTTTTTCTTACTCAAAAGACTAAGAACATTTCAATAAAATTTAAGAAATCATATAATTTATTTATTTTGATCTTTTTTTTACTGTAAGCAATGCGGAGACAGGTTAACACTCAAATTAGCGCCCTAGATTCAATTTGAGGTGCCTCTTCAGGTGAATGAGCTGGACTGCGGTTGGGGAAATGGTTGTAATTAAATCGCTCTTATATTGGTCATGTTTTTAACCATTGCATCTTTTCAAACTGAAAGGGTTAATAATAATACTCACAAATAACATACCTACAACAATAGTAGTTTATGTTAGGAAAACAATACCAATGTCTCAGAGTGAAAAATACATAGAGATTATATTATAATATTTAGTTTTGATTCACTTTGTATCAAAATTCAATGTATTTTCCTTTTCGGGTAGAATGCCAGCTGTCCGTGTCTGCAGTAAAGCCGGACAAAATTAAAGCTAAATCCTTTATAAACAAAAGGTGTATATAATGGAAATAGACGACAACCGGTCCGCACCTTCGTCAAAGCAATCAGACAGCAATAATACTAACATTGGAATTCATATCGACCTCCTGAGGTCCATCTGAAACGGTATTACTGACACAAGTACCTGTCAGCCCTTAACGATATCATAAACAATAAGAGAGAATCCTTAACGCAATGAAACCGAAAATGTAGTCAAAATTATGGTTTTCAAGAATCAAGAGGACCAACTACGGTCACTAATTTCTAAACCAGCTACAAAGAGGTTTCAGAGCTTGATAAAGGTCTGATAGTTGGAACCTATCTACTACGACTAGCGTAGTCCTTGTTTCTATTTCGATTTACAACATAACTATATTGTTTAAGTTAATATTCCATAAAATAATGGGGTACTAAAGAGCCAAAAATTCAAGATAAACTTATAATTTCCGATTCCTATTTTCTTCTGTAATTTTAAATATTCTAAAAATTATATGTTGTTTTAATCGTAATGTAAGTTCATAGTTTGTTATATTTTAATTTTTAAAATGTGTATCATTTAATAAGGATTAAATTATTTTGCTATTTTAAGTACCTTCTTTAATAAAAAGCCTAAATCGCAGCCGTGGTAGACGATTTTCGGAAGTCACACGTACTCACCGATATAGATTTATAAAAGTCAAATTTTTCCTTTTTTCATTACTATAAACCAAATTTATAGATATTTAAATAATTATAATATGTACTTAAAATAGGTGGAACAAATTGCACTAACTGATTTTAATTGCTGCTCAAAATTGCCTAAAATACAGGAATGTCAATACTTCAATACCACAATAATGTTTTTTTGAAATTGAGCGAATAACAATATCTTAAGTACAGAAACCACATGTGTTCAAACAACTAGACAGAAACAGTTTTCTATGCAGTTTTTATTTAGTTACTGATTTGTATAAGATACATTTTTATCAATTACTCATAAGTAAGTGTTCGAGATCTAGTAACCTTGTTTTAATAATAAAATCCATTTAAGTTTTCTAGTTATCCAATAAAATTTTGATTTAACATGAAAGAACCCGAAATTGCCATCAAAATTCAACTTTTACAATATTATATAATCTCAACTTTAAAACTTTTGTACTAAAACTATTTTATTATAATATCGTCGTCGACGCGCAAAAGCTTGGAAAACATTACAACTCAAGGACTATAATGTAAGCATGCGGCTTGGTGTTCGATAAATAGTTCATGAAAACTTGTATATTCATAAAATGGTTTTTACTTAAAATTTACGAATACCTAAAGTAAAGGGAAGCATGTAGAGAAATCAGGTCTTATATAACGCACTCGACTTATTTAAAATAAGTAGGTAATAGTTGGAAGTGATTATTGAAAGATAAATTTGTTCACTTCTTTTTATGTACATCATTTTTGTAATTAATTGGCCAAAATTAAAGTTAGGCTAGGTCAGGTCCGTATTGATTCCACTCACGTTCCGTCTCGTGCAGATACTCACGAGGCACGGTTGCTTCGGAGAGTATCTGCACGGGATCGCAAGAAGAGAGGCGGCCCCATTCTGCTACCACTATGACGAGGCCGTAGATTCGGCTCGTCACACCTTTTCGGAGTGCGCAGCCTGGGACCACCAGCGCTCTGAGCTGGTGGCTGTGGTGGGCAGGGACTTCTCGCTGCCGCGCCTTGCTGGCGCGATGGTCCGCAGCGAGAAGTGCTGGGTCGCAATGACTTCCTTCTGCGAGCAGGTCATCGCTGCAAAGGAGGCCGCGGAGCGGATCAGGGAGCAAGCCTCCTCCTCTGATACGCTCCGTCGGGGGAGGCTGGGGAGAAGGAGTGGGCCAGATGGTATCTCTCCAGTTGTGCTACGAACATGTGCCCCTGAGTTGACACCAGTGCTAACGCGTCTATTTCGGTACTCCTACCTGAAAGGCGTAGTCCCGGTCTCGTGGAAGCTTGCCCTTGTCTATCCGATCCCTAAAAAAGGTGATAGCTCGGACCCAGCTAACTACAGACCTATCGCCATTACCTCTCTTCTCTCCAAAGTAATGGAGAGCATCATCAATAAACAGCTCCTAACCTACCTCGAGGATCACCAGTTGGCCAATGACCGGCAATATGGCTTTCGCCATGATCGATCGACTGGTGATCTTCTGTTATATCTTACACACCGTTGGGCAGCTGTTATTGAAAATAAGGGAGAGGGTCTGGCAGTTGGTCTGGATATGGCGAAAGCGTGTGTATGTATGTATGTGTATGGCACAAGGGGCTTCTTTCGAAGCTACCCGAGAGTTTATGCAAGTGGATCACCAGTTTCCTCACTGGGCGGAGCATACAGGTCGTTCTCGACGGTTTTTGCTCGGACCCCAAGCACGTGAACGCTGGTGTACCCCAAGGCTGCGTGCTATCCCCAACTCTGTTCCTCCTGTACATCAATGATATGTTGGATATCTCCAACATACATTGTTATGCGGATGACAGCACTGGGGATGCGGTATATTCCGGTCGTGCAGGTCTCTCTCGGGAAAACGTCGATGAGTGCCCAAAGAAACTTGTGTCTTCAATAGAGACCTCCCTGGGGATGGTCTCTGAGTGGGGTGAACTGAACCACGTTCAGTTCAATCCCCTAAAGACACAGGTTTGGCGTTTACCACAAAAAAAAAACCCATTTGTCGTATCACCGCTCTTCGAGAGCACTCCCCTTTTGCCTCGCCAAGTATCAGAATACTGGGTCTCGACATTTCAAGTGACTGTCGGTTTCGTGGTCATCGGGAGAGCAAGGCCAAGTTGGCCTCGATGAAATTGGGCGTGATCAATAGAGCGAGGCAGTACTTCAGTCCTGGCCAAAGACTTGCGCTCTACAAAGCGCAAGTCCGGCCACACATGGAGTACTGTTCTCACCTCTGGTCCGGATCACCCCAATATCAGCTTCTACCATTTAACCGCGTAAAACGGAGAGCCGTTCGGATTGTCGGGGACCCGGTGCTCTGTGAACGGCTGGACTCTTTGGCATTGCATAGAGACGTTGCATCTCTGTGCGTCTTCTACCGCATTTACTACGGGGAGTGTTCCGAAGAGCTATTCGATCTGATGCCTACCGCCGAATTCCATCACCGCACAGCGTGCCATCGCCTCCAATACCATCCCTACCACCTAGATGCGTGGCGATCCACCACTGTGAGGTTCTCAAGTACATTTTTTTCTCGTACCACTCGAATGTGGAACGAACAAGAGGGGGGGGTGAACCCTCTCACTTGCCATAGGCCTACGCCTTAAATTGCTCGGGGCACCCTCACACGGGGGGTAACCGCCGGGGCGGCACGGTGAGTGCTAACGCGATCCCGTGTCGTCCCATTAAGGCGTGGAGGGCAACCGTTGGTTTTTTAGTGGGTAGCCTTAAAAATGGCGGCGTCTTCTATGCTGCCGGGTAGTCCCTTAACCTTCCGGCCATCACCTTCCTGGCCGGCGGGTATCCGTAATGGATTATTCCAACGCAAAAAAAAAAAATAGTGATATCTTTAAAACAACAATATATGAAAAACCTCCTGACGATGAGAAGGAGAATAACATTAGTTTTATCTTCATTCAATTATGTTAGCGTTTTTATCCTAAATTTATCACATTTTTTTTACTCCATTCAATAGACATGGGTTAAGTTTAAGATTAGTTTGCATAATAGTAACTTTGATAAATAAAATGTATTGAAAACTTTAATAAAGAAATATGGTTTAATGTGATGGGAATGTATCTGTTTGGAAGAAATATTACCGTTAATCTATGTTTTCAGTTGGTATGCCCTTTACTCACCCGAGACACCCTTTATAATAAAGGTCCCAATAAGGTCTAATAATATTTAATTGTGCATGAAATCACAAATGTAAGAAAGGATATAAATTGTAAGAATTTAGTTTTCTTTTCAATTTATTATATAATAATGCTCGCTGATAATTTTAGTTACACGTGTTCTGCATTATTACTCTCCAACTCTTACAACCAGTCTTGTAAAATAATTTAGAAAATAAATAGAGTAAGGTATTGGAAGTCAATTTAATAATAAGAGGATAATGATCTTTAGTGGCATCAGTCAGATAAATATATGTATGTTCGTGAATTTCATGTTCATGCTTCTTAAATAGTGATCATTGTTTCCGGTAAAAAAAATCTGGTCAAAATAATACATTACCAAATTGTACTAGAAAAATTAAAGAATTATTTAAATTATTAGATACTATAGAAGAAAATCACACTCGTACCATTTTAATGAATAAACTAATACAATAATATATGATACAATAGTACTTAATATTAGTAACATAACTGTAATCAGTGTGGTCAAAAGAGTCATTGAAGGCTACTTTTTAGTGGTCGTGATCGTAGTTCCTAATTACTTTATAATAATCCTTTTGAGTAGTAAAAAAAACATCGTTGAAATAAGGTAGCATGTGCAGAAATAATGAAAACTATTATTCTTCGCTTGTAAGAACCTCTGTCATGTGACCTGTTACTGGCCCCAAAACACTTTTAGAAGCTTGCAATAAATATATCGACATTGCTCTTTAAAAAATTTTAAAAAGTTTTTTAGTAAATATATGATGTAACAGCGGACAGTAAAGTGTATTCGAATAGAAAGATCAAGCATCGTGAATATAAACAGCTTATTGCTTGACTACTTCAAGATTTATTACAAATGCAATGGCTTAAAAAGAAAACTTATTATATTTGTATTTTGCCAAAAATATGGTATGAACATCATTTCAAATATGCCTTTTTATATTAAGTCATAATCTCTATTATTTCTAATGACAATATGCTACCTAGCAAATTATTTGTTCATACTGTAAGCCAAACATTCGAGTATGCAAGATTATGGAGATTGTTCAAGTAATACCTCGTTCGACAGGGTCGATCGTGTTAGGTAGATTCCCGTCGGTCGGATCGACAAAGAAAAATTAGCCAGCAGTATTCTACTGGTCATTATGAGTCTTATGACGGGTCACTCTGCATATCAATATATGGTGAGCGGGGAACCACCCCCACCCCTATTTCCTAAACGGGGGGTCGCATCAAAAAACTTTTCGGACAAAAAAGTTGCCTCTTTTAATTTGTTAATTTTCTAAGATTTTTCCGATGTTAAAATTTTGCCTCCTTCTGTGACTTTTTTCGGTTTTTAACTTTCAACCCCCCCAGCCCCTCAACCCCCTGACCGATTTCCCCCGTTCAAGAACTTAACCTTCATTTTGTCCTTAAGAATGTATATACTAAGTTTGAAAATCCTCCGTCAATATTTGCGACCTCCCGTCATCGCATTGATTGCAATAGATTATATAGTAGATGTTTTATGTAGATTCATCTATGGAATCTACCTAAAACGATGTTTTGTTTATGCAATTTTATTTTTCTAATGGAAGGAATTATGTTTATCGTCCTTAATTAGTTTAAGTGTTAGAGCACGTTTCTGCAGTTTAGAAACTGCTGCGGGGCTTCTAAAACTTCTACTAGTTTTATAATGGAAATGAAAGTTGTTTTCGTCATGTGACTTGCGTCATGCAAGCCGCAGGTTAAAAGTTGTTTAAAATTATTTTAAGTTAACGAATGCAACACACTTTAACTGTTGTAATTAGTTTCGCGGTCAAATATTGTACTTTATACTCGTATATTATGCATTTTAAAGCCTATTACATTATACTATGTTTCTTGGTGAGGCCTCTTTAGTTTTAAGAAATGATGTTATTAATGAAGTAATTTCATAAAGATTGAAAAATCAATGGAGGTGATTGAAACGTTTAATATTTTAGTAAAAGCTATGACAACTGGAGCGAATTTATATGATTTGTATGATATTTTATAGAAAAAAAGGCGAGGATATTTGTTATGTCAGATCTTGTATGCTCAAGACGTATTTGATAAGGGTTGATGATAAAGATGTGGCTTTGACCGCCAAACTATGATTACCTTAAATATATAAAGCATTAGTTTTTGGGGAATAAATTTATTGTGAAGATTCAGTCTTCGTGTAGGGTCTATAGGCCCATAGTGAGCTCGAAACTACTCAGAGAAACTAAATTTTAGCCCATAACGCGACACGAATGTGGGACACTCATACGGGAATTTCGAGTTGTTGAGGTGGTTACTCTGCTCACTCTGAAGGTGGTTTGGCACCCACTTAAATTTTTGCAGGGCAGTATACTACGAACTACCGTTGGGCCCGTTTCGTGCACACTACCTGTTTTAAGGTCACTTGACAATTTTCCATAACCTTGTGAGTATGTCATACTCCTGGTGAAGTAGGTAATGAGCATTTTTTTCACTCTCGCCTAAGAGCAAGTGTCAAACTTTGGAGGGAAAACTTGAGTTAAATGTATTTTTAAATCATATATCTAGTTTCGTTCTCTAAGATAGAGAAAGAGAGAAAAAAGAAAATAAAAAGAGAGATA
The DNA here is from genome assembly GCA_918358695.1 of Melinaea menophilus ssp. n. AW-2005. Lineage (NCBI taxonomy): Eukaryota > Metazoa > Arthropoda > Insecta > Lepidoptera > Nymphalidae > Melinaea > Melinaea menophilus. The sequence goes on from OU911045.1 coordinate 8,692,105, forward strand.
AGAAGTTTCATTTTAGGTAAGTAATAACTTCAACTAATTAAGTAAGTAATGGCTGTTCCTAAGAGTTATTTTTGGATATAAGATGAAGTGGGGATGTGGAGCAAGAAGAGTGATTTTAGAAAAAGATTACTAGGTACGTATTACCAATAATTATTATTGTTCCTATTACTTTCACGTTATGAGAACCACTTTGTTCAATTTCGTTGTGATAATTATACTCGCAGTACCTAGCCGAATGAATTATAAAAGTTGCCTAGGATTTACCGAAGACTGAAAATGTCATAAAAAGTTTATAAAAAGTGTTCAAGTTTATAAAAATTTATTAGAATAAATTCATGCAACAAATGTGTTTTTCTTGGATTTTTTTTTTATCTGACCTCCATATTATGCATAGATTTTTGTTTTTTTCCCGTTTATATATAGATATAGTTATATTATATGTATGACATATAATATAACTATATCTATATATAAACTCCGAAGTATGTATATGACTTTTGCAATAATAACGTAGTAAATGCAGAAAATAAAACGTGTGAGTGTGCCATACTCCTGGTGTCGCTCAGGTAGATTGAGAAGCACGTGTCGCGTTATGGGTTAATATTGACAGATAATAAAAAAAAACTCACTTCTTATTTACAAAATTAGTAGCACATTTTTGATTTTAAATCTCACGGACGATTAACATGTAATTAAATTCATTGGGTTATGTTCCTTCAGTCAGTGAGTGAATTCGGATATCCAACCCTCTCTTCCCCTCTCGAAGAAAATGATTCTCAGATTTTGTTCCGACTGCTCGTCGTATCTGGGACGGGTAAAGTGGGTACGACGAGCCGACACAGCGGCACACGCTCCATTTTAAATAGAACTTTTGCAACATAATAACATATAATTTTTTACCACACGTCGGAGTATCTGTGTTTGTGAGGGAGGAAATCTGCTACCGTCACCTTCAGATTTTGAAGGTTTATTCTCTGGCTGCGGGTAGACATGGACGATTATGTCAGCGTCTATGCGTGCCTCTACACATCCCACAGGTCTCGTAATCCAGAAACGAATCAACTTTTTTGCCATGTCCAGCCGAAGATCGATGACTTGCTTTCACAGACTCCCTCCGCCGTAGTCGTAGTCCTCGGGGACTTCAATGCACACAATACCGATGGGCTAGGGCCACGTGCCACCGACTACGGGGACCACTACCACCGACGGGGTGATCTGTGTATAACTATGGCAAATGGTCTGTCTCAGTTGGTTAAGACACACACTTCTCCAGAGGTGGATAGTCATATGCCGTCTTTGTTAGATCTTCTGCTAACTACACATCCCGGAAAGTACCAGGTCACTGTCGTGGTTTCAAAAATCTTAAGTTCAAGAATCTTATGTCAACGGTACCTTGGAAATAAATAATATGAGAATAGTTAGTAAAAATAATAATTACAAATTGTTAATAAATAAAATGTATCTGCACTTAAACGTGTATAGTTATTCAAAGATTTAGTTAAGACTTAAATAAAAAGTACAAAGCAAATGTCTGTTAAAAGATTTAATAAATATTTCATTTTAAACAAGTTTTAGAGATCACTTTAAATCCAAAACACGAGTTATTTGTTTCTTATCACGAGATTGATTTCACACTTAAATGTGTTCCCAAGTTTATATAGAAGTATTTAGTAGAAGTATCTACGCGATCAGTTTCGTTGCTTTTCTGGTGAACTTGGATTGATAGTTATTATTTTACACAGTCATCATATTTTAAAGAAATTTTAAATATAACATATACTTAAAATTAATTTCTGCAACAACAACAACAAAAGTTGGTATTAAATGACATTTCTGAAGTTTCATTTTGCAGTATTCCACTAACAACTTAAATTTATTGGTCTCCTATGCGTCGAAAAATAGTTTATCTAAAGGCATAAAAACCTTATAGCGTTGTTGCTTACCCGGTTAGTATTTTCACAAGTTTGGGAAAAATAAAAGGATGTGTAGGGACATGTCGTAAAGAAACCTTTCCTTAAAGTGGCATAGTATTAAAGTACTGAAGCAATACTGAGCAATGTCATAATCTACAATTATGGTTAATACTAATACAATGATGGCGTAAACAGAAAGTCAAATTGCTCTAATGTTGTAGTTGTTTTTGTTAATATCGTACGTACGTGCGATGTCTCACACAGGACCCTAAAACTTCAATATGTTGTCATATTTTTTATGCTGTGCACTGTATACCATCTTAAATAAAATAACTATAATAATTTGTTATTTTGGCTAATATTTTCTTATGAAACACCGTATTAGGCTTTCTGTATTACAAAACTATTTTAAAAGTAAGGCATATTTTAAGATGATCTAATTACTTAATATTATAATTAAAAATATCATTAAATTATATATAATGTATTAATAACGATATGGTAAAAGTACACAATTCGCAACAACCTTCTTCATTTTTATAATTAGCTGTTGCCAGTGTCTTCATCTGCTACTCCGTGAACTAACTTATTAAACCCTCTACGTATAAAAATATTTAGATTATATAAAAATGTATGATCTTACTGGGAAGGATTGGTTGGTTTTCTATAAGGCGATAGTTACAAAGCACAAAGTATTACAAACTTTAAATTAAGAAAAATCTTATTAAATTTGATTTAATAACTTTGGAAAACATAACAATGATATATAATGCATATGTGTTATCAAATTACTACAAGTAATTATCAGCACTTCTAAGCACCTCATTATTTTAAATGCCATATAAAAATTGACGCGTGTAAAATATACATTTTATTAGAGCTTGCTGGCAACGATTTGAATTAATAAATAAATAAAATTAATGACATACATAATGAAAATACAAAATTAAAAATGATAATAATACTTAAATTACAATTATAAAAAAATATATTGAAATAAATTTATACAGTTGATATAATTATGTAGCAACAACTTTTAAAAACCTCTTTCTCTATTATAAACATACCTTACAAACCAGCAGTTGTCTTTATGTTTATTTACAAATAACGGTGAAAAAAGAATAAAGCTTTGGGACGTTGTAAAAATATTAGTGTTAACTATCACAATTGATTCATGGCTTTATTATTATAGATACTAAAATAGACATCGTAGTACTCTGAATATATTTTATCGTATACTATCGTGACTCAGTATATATACTGAGTCATGTTACTTCTTAAATAACCACTTAAAAAAAAAAACAAATATCGTTACAATTGCTTTTATATTTCCTTTACAATTGTGTGTATTACTCACAAAGTATCATAATATATTTAAATGTAATCCGCCTAATATTTATTAGACCTTGGCATGTTGGTAATTTCCCCTACAGTAGTCTCGAAGCTCACATAAATCCTCAACAACACAGTCAGTGTAAAGTTGGTCAGTACAATTGGTTTAGTTTCAGTTGTACATTGTACATCTACAATAATAAAACATATCTGTCTGCTACGTTAGTGAAGTGGTGTCCTCCAGATAAATCATAACAGTATTGAGTATTGTGGGAAAAGATTTAAAATGTTATTAAAATTTTATTAATCGCTAGAGCGCTTTGTGTGACATCAGTATGATTCTAGGTTATTTTTGACTTTAATTATTGTGTCTCATACAACATACAACAGTTCATGATGGCTAATATAACATGAACCGGAGAAGTAAACTAACTAAATATGAACAAAGATCACAACCGACGGTACCTCAACTACGGCAACACTACCAGTTTCAATGACTACATTCTACTGTAGTATTCTTATATAAGTATATAGGTAAAAGTACAAACACGCTTCTGGCGAAATTCACCAATGAAATTAATTCATACTTAGAAAAGAACAAAACGGTTGTACTAGTATTTTATGACTATAAAAAAGCATTCGATACGTTAGAAACAGAAACATTGTTGAGAGGTATGGATGAATGTGGAGTAAAACAACCTTTAAATCAATGGTTCCGTGACTACCTAACAGATCGCACTTTCCGTGTTAAGGTGGGTGACACGCTAAGCGAAGAAACCGAAGTCAGATGCGGAGTTCCTCAAGGATCTGGGACTGGGCCACTTTGCTATCTGTTACACGTAAACAGTCTATACGGTGTTCTCCGCAATTGTTCAGCCTATATGTATGCAGATGACTTATGCACTTTACTTGCTGGAACTGATATCGAGGAATTGTGTAGTTTAGTACAACGTGATATAGACGCGGTAGTTAGGTGGTCACACGACAATGGAATCATCTTAAATTCAGATAAAACCAAATTCATGGTAATAAGGTCATCATACGCTAAAAAAATAATCTCACCTCCATTTATATACACACATGATTATTCCCGCCTTCATAACAACCTTATGAATTGTAATTGTAAGCCGATAGAAAATGTTGACTGTGTAACATACCTAGGTGTAAAAATAGACTCTAAATTTTCCTGGACGACTCATATAGACTACATTTGTAATAAACTAAGATCGCTGCTATGTAAATTATATCATCTTAGCTTTAGAGTACCAATTGTCACATTGAAAATTCTGTATTTTGCTTTAGTCGATTCAGTACTGGGGTATGCACTTGACAGTTATGGCCTCACATTCAAAAGCAACATTGACAAAGTAGAAACACTACAGATTAGATTTTTAAAGCTATTTGTAAAAAAAAAAACGAAAGCTTATTGTAAAGGAAACTATGTCAAACTATTTAAAATTTGCAAAATACTACCAGTAAGCCTAAAACATAAATATCTCCTAGTCATAAATAACCATAACGGTCAGGGGCGTTGCCTGAAGCTGTTGAACCATAACATCGGTACTCGATCGGTGTCTGAGGGTAAATATGAAATTCCCAAAGTGAGTAATTACTTTGGGGACAGAACACTAAAAAAACGATTATCTTTCATACTTAACAGCCTGCCCAAAGATATCCGATTGGAGTCTAATAAACGCATATTTAAATTAAAGTTACGAAAATACCTTTTCTCATTATTGTGAATAGTTAGTCACTAACTAGTGTATTTCTACCTTTCGACGCTTAGGTCATAATGTAACAACATCTGAATATTTAAGGAAAAGTCATAATGTAATATGTAACATAATATAACATCTTAATGTTAAAAGAGACTGCTGATCCCACAGTCATACTGTTTTAACAGTTTTGTGGGACATTGTTTAATGATTATTGTTTATTTTCCTATATATAATAAATAAATAAAAAAAAAATAAAAAAAAAGTATATTTCAATACTCAATTTGTATTTGTACTTTCGCTATAATATTAAGAAATATTTTTTTATAATTCGATAAGGATGTAAAAGTTCAAATTTTTAGATTAATAATGTGTTCAGTAATTTAAAATATTTTTTGTACACTGAAAATTAGTGTTTGTTTAAGCAAAGACACACATTTATCAAAATAATTACTATGTAAGTCATTTAGTGAACTAATAAACGAGAAACAAAAGTATATGATAATAAATTGTTTGTGGATTAAGCTTAAACAGCTTTTAATAAACATGTTTGCTATTACTGAAGATTTCATAACCAAAAAGATGTCCATATCATTAATGTTGTAGTTATAAGTTGGTAGGTTCCCTGTTCTTGTATGTGAAAACATATCTTAAAATGTTTTTCTATTTAATTTAATGGTACTTCCATAAATATTCGACTTTGTATTCTTTATTAAAATGATTTTCATCAAAATGTTTGTTTTTAAAACCTGTAAAGACAATCAAAATATGAATGAATAAATGAATTCTATGAACATAAACAGATTTAAAAACACGTAAGCACAAAACGAACTGAATTCGTAAAAATAGTTTAATGCATCACGATTAAAAGTCGTTAGACGAAAGTTTAATATGGTAATCGTTAAAAGTTACAAAACTCAAAGCAAATATAAATCGACAGTTTTCAAACGAGCATATCCTGCATAAACTATTTTTAATTACTGGAATCATTTAAAGTGCCTTTTAAAGGCTCATGGATATGATTCAAAATAATATTAAACATCTGTATCGACGCAGTCAAAGTACTACTAGTTGGTAATTAAATTCTCTTAATGCGATCGAAACGAAAATATGAGTCTTTTAAGTAACGTGATAGACGTAATTGAAGAATATACTTTTTATATCCTGTTATTTTATTGCAAATGCAATAAAAGAAATTCTGTGTATATTTAAACATATAATAAATGTTTGTTCGTTAGTGCATTCGTGAATTCTTAAACTGTGTAGCACGTTGCACCAAAACTTTGGTTTTTATTTGTTCGATAAAGTTTCTAAATTAGTGCACATTTTTACAATATTTGGTTCATACGTAGTTTAGATTAGTTCGTTATTAATGTGTTCCAGTCTCGGAATAAATAATTAGCATTGCAATGCATGTCCGGTTACAGATATTATTGCACTATAATATGAAACAACAAATAGTTATGAAGAAAGGCTAAAAGAAATTAAAATAACGTTATTTCTACTACATCCGCATGTTGGTATATGTTGAAGAAACCTCCTCGTTTTATTAACATATACATATATAATATTTTCTAAATCCATGTTTTATACAACTATTAAAATAGTTAATAATAAATATTGCATCAATGATATTTATATTTTTTCCAGGTCCTTCTAATTTATTTTAATAAAATTGAAGAATTCTCCTTAGAATTTATACCAAACTCAAATCGTGGAAGCATCCTAAATAAATAAAGTTTCCGGTACAGCAAGTAACATACTTTTCTCTTTATGTCGACTGTAATGGAGACATATAAAGCGTCTGAGATAGAATACATAAATATTTGCACAATTTCATAAAACTTTATCCGCATTCACCGCCGCTTGTTAACCAACAAAAAGACAACCTCAGTGTGTACTGACACAGCAGCAGTGTTAGTATGTACTAATATTGGTTTATAAAATATGAATCTTACTTCTAGTTATATATTATACTTTTGTTTATTCAAAGTATTTTTTTTAAAGAAAGTAAAATTACTTACTCATATACAAAACGAAACAATATAACGATATCGCTGTTGTGTCGATTTCTGAATTAAAAAAAAAACAAAAATATTATGGATATAGTCTGTTTAACTTGGAAAATTTAATAATAATTATAAGAATATTACAACCCAAACTTGCATTTGTAATCGTGGTCTTTACTTATAGCAATAATTTTGATTTGCTTATTAATATAATAAATGACTGTCCTATTTATAGATGTCATATTTCGAAAACAAATCTGAGTACATAATGAGGTGTCATGTTGGTCGCACAGTGGGCGGAGAAACAGGGAGTGACGTCACGATCCAGTCGTATCAAGGGACAGTGAAGTATAGTGAAGGAAAACAAAAGTATCGAATGACTTGAGTCATAATAACAATATTAATTACGTATTAAATTCTCTAGTATCTCTACTCGAGACACTTAGTTATTAAAATAATATTATTTTCTCTTTCTAAAATACTCTTTTCCTGAAAAGGATGACATGGATATTAAGATATTTTAAAATAAATCTATTAATTGGAATTTGATTATATTGAATATAAAAGGATTGTAAACTTTTTTATAAAATTATTATTTCGCCATGTTGATGGATGAGCTCGGACTTAGTAGAAGTTATTGTTTGAGGTGAGACGGTGATGGAGCCACTGGCTTAATTAAAGCATAACTTTACATCACGAGCAATATCTGTTATACGAAGATGGAGTCGTAAGATATACCTAATAGATGTATAAGTACAACAAAAAATAAAAAGTAGCTTAAATTGTCACGGTGTCCCATTGCATGCAATGCATCTTAAGTAAAAATATAAATATATGTTATATTTATCTCATAAAAAGTTTTCCTTTTCATTTTTATCAAAACATAAAAAAAAAAATTAAAAGCTCGTGATTTCATATACCTATTTTAAAGAACTATAAGGGGATGTCCAGTTCTAAGAACAATAAACGTCCACATATTATCATCTTGGTGATTTAATCAATTAATCCTCGGAGCTAGAAAATCTGGAGATGAACGTGAATAACCTTCAGCCGTAGTTAAAGTACTCCGTTAACTTATTTAAAAGCATGCCACTTTTTATTTACGCTCCTGACAAGTTTTACAAGTTGAATGTATCACTCATAAATACTTTTTTTTGTATTTTGAGTTTTTGTTTTATTTATTTTTATCAAAAATAAAAAAGCTAAAGGTTAAAATTATTAACTGACAAATAGTAAAATTAATTTAAAAAATATTTCAATTACGAACAAAATATTGTAAAACTGTTTGTAAAACTAAGTATTGCACAACTGTCCTATCCTACGAAATTTAGCTTTTGTAGGGTAGAACATTTGAAAAGTTGATTAAATAGAAATAAAAAAACGGAGGTCAGCACAGGCTTTTTAGAGCTCATTTAAAATTATTTCTAAATGTTTTTAGGTACTTGAGTTTTGATCTGTCTGTCGATAAATAATTGATATTTAGCCATTCTAGATAACAGACTTGTAAATTAAAGTAGGGAAAAACAATAAAATTAAAACGAGGTTTCCTCATCGTACATATAATAGGAATTCCATTCAATCATTCAAGATAGGATTAGTAGCAGAGTGCGCGCTGACCACTCTGACAAGACTACATATGACATCTCTCACTTGACCATTCCATTAACAGACGTGCACTGTTCAAGCGATATGGCTACATATATTGTGCATCATAACAATAATAGAGAATTTAGAAATAATTTAATTGAAGGCAGTACAAATACTGCCTTCAATTTTTCTTACCTTGGTGAAACCTTGGTTTAAATGTTATGAAAAAGAGAATAACTTGTATTCAAGCTTAGTTTTGCTTTATTTTATGAGCATTTTTCCGTTTGTATGACCAAATTAACCTTCTAAGTGGAGATGACTTAACTGATAAATATCGGTAACATTTTAATGAAGATGGTAAGTTTGAAGGTAGTTGAAGTTTAATCATCCTTCTTATTTGTTTAAATAACAGCTCATGAAGTGTATATCTACTGACTACTCAATGATTTACAAACTGAATCCCTAAATACCAAGTAGAACAAGCTTGAAATTGTTGTGTTGGAATAAACAATAAAACGATTAGCTCTGAGATGCGATGATTGGAGCTCAACTACTCTATAACTAAATAGACCGCAGTAACAAGGAGTTGTTAGTTCTGTGCTCACAGAGAACTGATTTAATAAGTTCATTGTAATTTTCATTTACATTTTAAAAAGATAGGTAACTATAGACCCCACTTGAAACAGTAATTTTAATCAAGTGGGTTAGATCGGGAAATGCAATACTATTAATACTAATACTAAGCACTTTACATCTCGGATAAACTATAACTGCAAAAAGATTTGCCACGCTACTGAATTTAACGTACGTACTTATAACATTATATATTTTATTTACTTTATTACACTTACTTTACTTTATTATACTTACTTAAAAATCATGAAGTTAACATTTATTTACTAATTTCTTGATTCAACCCATCGGAAAATAAAATAATATTGTTATAGGAGCAGATTACGATTCTTTTAAGTGATGCGGTTACATAAAATATATCTTACACATCTTCTTAAGGTTTAAAAAGCACTTAGTGTCTTGTCTTTTTCATTATACACGTCCATTGGAATTTAGTTATGTAGTTACTTATTAGGAAAGAGAACAATTACAGGGAAAAAACCGTATTATTATTATTTTTAACATTTTACGGTTTACAAGAATTTTAATTGAATGGTAAAACAACAAAAAGAATCTCGATAAATATTTTAAGGCAAATGTAAATAATGTATTAGAATATGTAAGAGATATTCTTTCAAAATATTTTTTTGTGGTTAAGTAAAATTTATAATTATGTTTTAAAATTGAAAAAGAATCTCATTTGCTTTATATTTTGTGAACACTTATTTGAAATAGAAAAATCCGGTGATTAATATTTAACTTCTTTTAAAATTTACAGTTACAAATACAGAGATGAGGGTACGGACAAATCATATGCGGTCTTGTACAGGTACGCAATGTCAAGTTGAGGACATTTCATACCTTATATATATATATATGTTGCACTCAATGTTGTTGTTACTCAATGTTACTGTTGTGTTCATTTTCCTTTTCCCGAACAAAGTTCGCATATCTTTATCAATATTCTAATTACATTAACTCATACATGATTGAACATTCTACATTTTCTTGCTTCTGAAATACTGTATGTTGTTATTGACATGTTGATATTTTTAGAAAAGGAAAATGTAGGTACATTTCTACGTAAATAATAATTCATCTATGCGAGGTCTATGCAGTTTGTTTATTTAACCCTAGATACATAACGTTTCTATATAACCCCAATAGCATAACGTGAGGTCAATTTGACACACACAACTCACAACCAATTTATAAACGATAACGGAATTGTTTTTTTAATACTTCAATAAAGTTTGTTAAATAACATGTTTAAAGGTATTTAAGAAATAAAGTAATAATATCAAATAATTGTTTTTTTTTATTATTCTTAAAAATAAAAAAAGGCAAAAATTCTTAGAAAATGAAACATAAATTGAGTATGTCTTCTTCTTTTAAGGCATAAAAGACTTATCAAAGAAGTAATTATAATTTTTCAATACATTTAAATAAACACAAAACATAAAAAAAATGGAAATATTAAGTAATCAGTCTCGAAATAGAGAATACTTGCAGTCTAAGCAAGACAATATTTTATGCTCGCCACAGACAGGTTTTTTACATTTCTTGCACTCTGCCTGTATTTTTCTTCTAAGTTTCCATGGATAGAAGGCACAGTATTTTTTATTCTTTACAGGAGGTTCATCTTCACCTTGTACTAGGTTAGTTACAGAAGAATTTGATACAATATTCTGTATGTTCTCACGTCATTTTCTGCTCAGATTAGGAATTTCTATCCTTTTCTCCATCCATAATTTGTTGTTCATCGAGAGTCACATGAGATCCTGGTGTGTAGTTTATTCTCTACTGTGTAATAAACAAATTCCAAACTTTTTAGATGGGAGCAAAAACATATAAAGAGCGATTAGTAGGTTGTATAGATTTGTCATCAAAACGGAGGCATGCTAGGAGAAATACGAATCGACCTCTACTCATGAAATGTGAAATATCAAACAATTCAATAGTCGTGAGGTGATTGTCTTTCATTTCTGCGGTCAAAGTTAAAATTCCAATAAAAACTTTCGTTTCGACAAAATTTGTGTCTCGGCAGACACATCATTCATGTTATGTTTTTGACTAATCTCGACATTGGTCCATATTACTATTTCTTCAATTATTTAGTCAGTAAAAAATATACCAAAACACAAGAATGGTTGAAATAGTTTTCTTCACATTCTCGTTGGTCCTCTCGCTACTCGTATCATATTTATACCTTTACTGTAGACCAGCAGCAGATCTATGAGGCAATATGATTATTCGATTTGTCGTCGAAGTTGAAGGACGAGGTTCTTTATTATTATTTGGAATATTTTCGTTTACCTCCGCAACTTTTACTGAAATAATCTAGTCTTCTCATAATTTCTTTGTACATCATCTACCCTCATATGATCCTCTTCGTTCTCACTAAATGCATCAAAAGTTTTTGACTCTTCCTCTAACAACAAATTTTCAGTTTCGAATTCTTCCAGTGGCCAAGACGATGTCATCCTGGAGTAGAATTAGCCGAACAATCAACTATAAAACCTAAAACAAGAACATAATCAAAATATATTAAAAATAAAAGAAATTAATTGAAATAATATTAAGGCACATTAAAACTAAAATGTTACGAATCACATAACGTGGAGTCATTCTGACTCACTGTGTTACTATATCTACGTAAATACAATGCTTACCTGCGACGCTAGTGCACCCTTCGGAACCTCGGGCTGCGTATTGAGTTGGCTCGCACGGACGACGCGATACATCAAATAGAAGGAGAGAGAGAAATGAAAACGTTAGACGCGTGAGTCGTTCTGACTCACGTTATGTATCTAGGGTTAAAGTTTTGACACTGTTATTATTTTTTTTACTACTTAAGTTTCGTGCCAGTTGCTCAGCTCACGCAAATATTAAGCGGAGAAAATAAAAAGATTCTTTAGTTTTGTACTGGTTGATGGATGATGCAAAGTTTCGAATATATCTAAATATGGTACATTATAAAGTAAAGTAATTTTTTTAAGATTTATAAAACTTGTTGGCAAGGCAATATTTCGTTTCTAAATATTAAATCCGGGGGAAATATGCTCAAGGGAGCAGAGTCCGACAAAAGAAATCTGGTAGAAAAGTAAGTGGTTGAACATCAAAAATACGTATCGAAGAAAATTACTTACGTCATTAGTGTCTGAACGATATGATAATATGAACAGGGATGTTTCCCTTGTGACCAGACATCTTATTATACCGCAAAGGTCTAATATTACAGCATCGCTAATCATTGGGCATCACTGAGCATGCTTGAGGTTTAGGAAATTATCCTAACAGGAGCTAAATAAAACTTTAATAATATCTGAATATTATAATTATTGTTTATGTGCCGAATTCTACCTGCCTATTTACAAATTAAATTAATTTGACAATTTGAACGTCAGGCTTTAGTATTTGAAAAATGAAGATTAAAAATTGAATTTTTGAAACCGGTGAAGTAATAATTAATTTGTAATATTTCCGTTCCAAGGTCCAATTCAATTTCTTAAAAAAATATTAGTATCGTTTTTGTTTCGGAGAGGTGACTTCTAATCAACAATTTTTAGAGTAAGTTATAATTTATAACGTCCTTGGTAAGGCCGATATTTTTTTTAACTGTTTAGTTTAACCGATTCTGTTAATAGTGCTCGTAGATTGTCACGCTTTTAATATCCACTCGTAGATGACTACAGCATAGCGCAGTATGAACATATGTTTTAGATAATATATGAACATTATCTCGGAATGTGGTGGAAAGACTTTCTCCTTACAGACGACTTCGAAGAGGGTTGAAGTCCTTTGTGGGACAATGTGTGTGTTTTGTTTACTCAATAACTAGTAACAAGAGCTTGTATTCGTACCTGCCAATACTGTAATGTTTATATATGGCCATTAGGAACCAGTGAACAAGCGATGGTGCTATATGTACATTATATTGTATTGCATTGGTATCCAAGAATTGTAACAGTATCAAAGTGGAAAACTGTATTGGTATTGTGTATTTTTTTATTATTTTCAAAAATAATTGTCACTTTTATATTTTGATATTCAGCAAGCAGTCGTCATCCTAGTAATAATTTAAATTTAATAATTTAAAATTTATAATTTAGTATTTTTAAGATTCAGGTATTAATTTGGATTCTCGGCTCCTTCCATATTTAATTGATTAATAAAGAGGGGCACAGGAAATTGTGAAACATGTCATAATAATATATTTATGGCAAATTTAACCATATGGTGCTTTAATTGTAATTTGACCTGGAAATTGATTTGAAATAGCTCCTTTGTGGGTTGTTGACTTGCCTAATTAAATGTATAAGACCATTATTATTTAATTCATTAATGAGTGAAAGATGGTTACTTGAATTACGCTAAAATTTGGGTCGGTTTTCCTACAATTTAAGATTCTCCGGTTCTTTTTATATTTTAATATTGCAATGTACAAATAGTACATGATATATTTCGGAGCAAAGTATCAATATCATAAGTTAATGAATTAACAAACTTAATAAAGTTATATAATGCTAGTATTAACAATATAAAACATATTATTTTAAACCGTAGTTGCCGAAATAAAACAAAAACTAATCAACATAATATTGAAGTATAATTTTATAATTCTATTAATTTTGTATTATTAAATATTATATATTATGATTAGAAAATATATAGGATAAGTACCTAATAAAGCAAAGGTTTGAAGTTAAATGTACGCGCGGGAGCTAATCTCTATGGTCTATCCCGATAGTCCATTTCAAAGTTATTTATAAATATGATGCGTACCCAAAAGCCGTAACTGTATCTCTTGATCGATAATACAGCGGTTTTGTTACACTTTTTTACAAATGAAATGCAACTTTTTAACTATTACCACGTATGGAAGTCAACCAATTAAAATTAACATTATTTGCAATGTTCGACAATGCGAACTCCACTTATTATACAAAAAGAATGCAATTAAAGAAAATTTCTGCACAGGTGTTTAAGAGCAAATTATTAAGCCCGGTATGAAAACTAAGGGTGCAGCGAGGCCAGCTACATCCTCACATCTTCAGATTTTTTTTATTCATAAATAAAAAGTATGAATGTAAGTTTCAATAAAACGATAAAACAAATTTTAGTGTCACTTTCTAGTCCCTCTTTGTATTAATAAAGATAAATCTAGTAGTTATATAAGATATTACACAGTTACAGTACTACTTTAAAATAAATGGAACTGTTACCAGCTTCAAAATAAAAAAATCCAGTAAATGTTCATTTTAAGGAAGAAATTGGTTAGATCAAAAAAACCGCTTAATATTTTTAATGAAATGTATTTTTATTTTATTTTCGTTGTTCTTCTAGATTTCGTCGATTTGATACTACGGTAAATTACATATATCTGAAGCGGTTATTTTTATAATTGCCCTCTTAGTGAGTAGTATAAATTGCATAATATTGTACCTACTTTAAGCTAAGTGTTTGAGCAAAGAGATTAGAAATTGAGTAAAGTAAGAAGACAAATAATATTTTAAGACAAATTATATATAATAAAGTTTTTGCGTTTCAAAAAAACTGATATTGTATTATAGTAACTAATATATTACAATGTCTGTAGTTATGCCAGTACAGTACAGTGATATTAGGAAATTTTCTTAGTTATATTATTTTCTTATACTTAGTTATATGACGATTTTGAAATATATGTTATAGTATAAGGTTATGAACGTTTAATAGTACCAGTAAAGAAGGAGGATGTAAATATATAAAATAATATACATATATATAATTATACATTTATATAATTATAAAATTCTCCATACAAAAAAAAATCTAAGAAACAGGAAAGAAATTATTGATCTATTGACTATTTATACAAGTACCATAACGACTTTTCATTTCCGTTATCTTAAGATATCTGTAAAATATAAGAATTTTTATTAGGTACCAGTAGGAGTTTGATTACTGGCGCTTGCTCGTTGCGTCATCAGTCGTAATAAGACTACCGGCTCTCCGTCATTTACGGCATTGTTAGTTTATTACTCTGTAGAACTACTTACAAGGATTTATTAATAATAATTTAATAATTAGTTTTAAATACTAAAATAGTTGATAAAGTAATTAAATTAATTTATATATGTACATTAGCAATTGGTATCTTGATCCAGACAAAGCTTTATTCTAAAATTCTTTTGTAATAAACGTTGCTAGTTTTCCACTCGATTTGCTTTGAATATTCGTCGCATAAAATTCAATACAACGTACTACATTATTTTCTTACAAGCTACTAATCATTATCAATATTTTGAGAATATTATGTTATTTAATAAAAGTAAAAGTAATAAATAAAGTGCTAAATCAACCAAATATTAATATGAAATATTTTTTTATTCCAATTATACATAAGTTAAATAAGTGATTAAAAAATAGTAGTAGTAATTATAGTATTTTACAGGTTTTAAGAATTTAAGAGATAGTTACATCTTTTGCAATATTTTCACGGTCATATTTTATATTATATTTATAGACAGCGTTCTTTTAAAAGTAAGTTTCGTTTTAACATTGTTCATTATGTGATATATCAATTATAAATATATTAATTGTAATTTAATTGAAATCTTCTTATAACCTATATTTCCCATTTAGAAACACACTGCACTCTTTAACTACACTTAAATAATTAATTATTCATATTCTGTACTAAATTTTACCGAAAGCAACTGTCAAATGTTATCTTAAATTTATGAATGGGTACAATATAATACCTTTCTGATTATATTTAGTCGTAGAAAACTGCTTGTTGAATCTAAAAAGAGCCGTGAGTGTAACTATGGACAATGGACCTGCATTATGAATTTCATTACAACTACTTGAGACTTGGTACAAAAAACACTGCAGAGTTCCTCTGACAAGAAAACTAAACCACCAAAAAGAAAGGAAGTTTGAGGGTTATTAAAATACGTGCTTCGGAACACTCCCTACAGGGTAATCCAATTTCGATGCAAACATTAAATAAGAACTTTATGTTGAAACTCATCTAACTAAATATAGATTACACGAGTATTAGACTAGTGATGTTCACGTATATGCTGAGTTAGAAACCAAAGCAATTGATACAACTTTACACAGAGTATGTTCAAGGGTTGTTGTGGTTTTATATAACCGAGGTTCTATAAGGTTGCAGATACAACGTAATAGCAACTTCAATAATATAAATATAATTCTAATTTTACTGTATATTTAATGTTCTTTTAGGTCGGAGTTATATACACAATACAAATATATGATATATTGATGATCAATGTAATGACTTCAAATTCACCAAAACCCTATGCAATTTTGTTTTAAGGACCACAAAAGGCAATTGATTGAAGCGACATACTTATCTGAGGGCTGGCCGGCACAAGTACTCCACTAGGGTTATGAGCTTCAAAAGCAGCTTACGTTATTCGTATTACAATATTTATTAAAATATAATGAACAATTTTTACCTTCACTACTAAACGTGTGTAATAAGATATAATATAAAGATTATTTATTTATTTATTTTAAAACTGGATTAGGTTTCCTTTGTTTTCTTAAGAAATATATTTCTATTTGCCATCGATTTATTTATATATTTAATAATTAATCATGCTTGTCAGTTACAGACAACTCAGTTCATTAATACCTTTTATGCTATAAAATTTAGATTCCTTTGTTAAAATGCAATAAACTTTGCGATATTAAATTTCACATATCCATTTACTAGGAATAATATTTTATACTATTTTGCTGCAAAATTCCTACTTTGTTATTATAATATTAATATTAATATTAATATCGTTTATTTAGTAATATTTTGTATTTACAAAGTCCTTAAAACTATTTTCAAAATTATAATTTTGGCCAGGCAAGCTCCAGTCCCAACCGCTGCGTACTTTAAACCATAACCTGGCATTTCGTAAGAGTTATCTGCTAAAAATTTCGCTCATCATAATCATCTTATTCCTACTTTAAGAAAATGGATCGAAAATTTGTTCAAAATGTCAATGTATGTTCCATTAGAATTGTAAAAATATAAAAGCTAAACCTGGAACCGGCTTCTCCCCTTATTCAATATACATTTTGTATCGACTCGGGCGAGAGCTGAATAATGATTGAATGGACCTAGGGATTGGATAAACTGAAGGATTGTTTTACTCTATAAAAACTAAAATACAAACTATTTTTAGAACTGAACTGTACGACTTGATATATAATTGAAGAATACTGCTTATAAATAAATGGTTACTATATTAGTTTTTGATGATATATATTACAAATAGATTCTTATATAATAATAAATTATCTTAGGAATATTAAGTTAGGAATATATTATGTTAGGAATATTAAAATAATACAAAGGATTCCTTAATTACATTTTGTATATATTTCTATTATGCCTTTCCACTTTTATTACTCTTTGTAACCGGAGAGATATATACAGGGTGGGCCAAAAATGTTTGCAAATAGCACTTGATTTCTCCAAAACCGTGAGAGCAAGGGGCGCGCGGGTGGCGGGGAATTGTGCGTCGTTTAATGCAATTTTAGTCACGATGGAGCGCTTCACGGGACAACAGCGTGCTTTTTGCGTAAAACAATTTTACAAAAACAACGATTCCTACGTTACTGTACAACGCCTCTTTAGAGTTGAATACGGATTATAACGTGTAAGTGAGTGTCCAAGTGTTAATTTGATTAAAGCTTGGGTTAAAAAGTTTGAGCAAACGGGATCGACAACGAATATTAAACAAACTGGGCGACCACGTTCAAGAAGAAGCGAGGAGAACATTCGGGAGGTTGAAATTTCTGTAAGGGACGATCCATAATCATCTACGCGTAAGCGGTCGGCGGCTCTTGCTATACCAAGAACTAGTCTGCGGCGAATCTTGCATTTGGACCTTAAACTGCACCCATATAAGCTTCAAATTGTACAGGAGATGTAACCAAACGATTACATTCAACGCAAGTTATTTGCCGACACTATACTGGAGCGATTCTCTAGCCTTGAGAATGTATTGTTTACGGACGAGGCCCATTTTCACATTAATGGTCACGTAAATAAACATAATTGTCGATATTGGAGCACGGAAAACCCTAAACACCAAAAGCCTCTTCATTCACCAAAAACGACAGTGTGGGCTGCCATATCCGCAAAGGGCATAATCGGTCCATACTTCTTTGAAAATAATCAAGGAAATAACGTAACTGTGAACTCAGTGGAATACGTGAAAATGTTGCGAGAGTTTTTGACACCACAGTTGCATGAATTTGAAGGATACAATAGCCGGACTTGGATGCAGATGGAGCAACATGCCATACACCAAACGTGACTTTACCTTTTTTCTTGTGGGGATATCTGAAAAGTCGAGTATACCTTAATAAACCGACGACCATATCCCAATTAAAAGAAAACATCCACGAGGAGATAGCCGCGATTCCTCGCAGCATGTGTCAACGAGTTTTCCAAAGTTTACGTAGTCGATTGCAGGAGTGCCAACGACGAGAAGGAGCACATCTCGACGATGTCATTTTTAAAAATAAATTGTAATGAATGATAATTACGTTAAATAAATCATAAACAAAATAACATTTGCACTTTTATTTCTAGACATGTTGCAAAAGTGCAAAAATTTTTGGCCCACCCTGTATCATTATCATGGGTGTATTTCATTTCATTTATTTTTAAACAAGTATTGTGTTTAAAAAAGTCGATGTACCTTACAATAAGTCTTTCAGTAAAGATTTTTTTTATAAACCCTAGTTTTTCTTGAATCGATATTTGAACGTTTATCCTAATATTTAAATAATAATACATGGTGTACATCAGCATACGGATTGGTTAAAGTAATAGATACTGAATATATTAAAGTCTTCAGAGAACAACAACGGTACAATGATATAGTGTTTGTACTCGTACTGCAAAGCGAGTGATACGATTTATCACACAATTTTGTCTTTTATTTGTATTATAATTGTCATATCAATATCATTGTGAGCGATTAACATAATTGTAAAACAAATATAAAAATAACTGTTATAATATTTTGTTTTCTTGGTTTAACGGTAGAGTATATTCAGAGTACTTCAATGACTATTTTATTTTCCATAATAATAAAGCCATAAAACAAGTGTGATAGTCAATTTTTGTACAAATTCCGAAATTTTATCTTCGTTCACCGTTACTTGTAAATAAACAAAAAGAAAACTGGAATAAAATAAAAAATACTGAAATAGCTTTCGAAAAGTATTTTTTTTAAGAATTTTGCGATACAAAATAAGTATGTGATTATTTGTGAATGAAGTAAAGGCATCGATCACTTTGAAATAGATATCTCTGTATCGCAATAGGTTTAACTGAATGTGTATGTATTTGTCTGTGGATTAAGTATTAAGTATTCAGTAGTTGTGTATTCATTATAGGTTTGTTGCAGTTAATGTATTAATGCCATAAAAGAACAAAGTATATATTATGTGTTTGTTTAATTTAGAAAATTGTAAGCTAATAAATAAATAAATGTAAATGCTAAGTAAATGTTAAAACTAAGTTAGTTACTAAGTTGATTATTACAGACCGAAAAGAGTACCTTGTTTAGTCAGGTCGAAAAAGATTTACCGTTAGCTGAGATTTTATGCTTATGATTATATTAAAAAAAACATGCAAAGAAATACGTATTTTATTTGTAGTATTTGTATTAATGTGTGATTAAGATTTTGGCTCTGAAATAGTTATTGTTAAAAATAAATAATTTAGCCATTGCTTGCTCCGACGTTTCTTAGAAATCTCAATCCTATAATAATTGCCTTACTAGTTTTCTCACTGAGCGGCGCATACATTTCGTCCTCGACTTTTATTGCTCAAACCTTAAGCCCAATGAACGCTCGTGTACCTCAAGGCTATGTGCCATCCCCAACTCTATTCCGCCTGGATATCGATGATATATTAGATATTTCCAACATACATAGTTATGACACACTGGGAACGCGGGCAGGGCTCTCTCGGGAAAACGTCGACGAGTGCCGAAAGATACTAGTCTTTTATAGACACCTCCTTGAGGGTGGTCTCAGCATGGGGTAAACGGAACCTCTTTCAGTTTAATCTCAATAAGACTCAATTTTGTTTGTCTACCACAAAAAAAAATCATTTGTCGTATCTCTCTTCGGCTGCACTGTTTCCATGCTTTGCCAAGTATCAGAATACTGGACCTCGCAGTTTCGAGGACTGTCGGTTTTGTGGTCGTCTTCTCCGATGAAATTGGGAGTGATCAATAGAGAAAGAAGAAAAAATGAAAATAAAGTTCATCACTGCACAGCACGTCATCGTCTGCGATACCATGCGTACTACCTGGGTGCTTCGCGATCTTCTACTGTGTAAATTTCAAGGATCTTTCTCCCACATACCGCAATTTTTTTATATTGTCTACTTAATATATATCGTTCATTGACCATTTTATCATCAATGTCTCTCTATCAATACCTGACACAAAATAACTCAATTTACTTCCGAGTAGAAGGAAAAATATTTCTTCTTTTATTCAAGACAAATATATATAGTTTTAAAATATAGCTTTTGTAACAGTTTAGAACCGCATTAACAACCTAGTCAGGTAGTTTTATGCGAACGTTGTTCGAGAACAATATACCTGCAATGCAATCACAACTTTAACAGAGTTTCCCACAAAGTTAAAATATATCCTGAATAGTAAGTATAAATTTGATTTTTGCGTTTAAAAATATTATTATTCGACACTGTTTAACTTCAAAGAAAAAGATATAAATGTAATACCAATGGCAACATATTGAAATATAATAGATACATACATACGTACAGGTTATAATAATAATTATTAGGTTATTTTTTTCTTTCATAAAGAATCTAATAAAATAATTTGTATTTACTACTTATAAACATATAATTTTGATAAATAAGTGCCTTTTTACTACTTTGGATGTCAGCCAGCCGGTCTACTGATGTGGACGACTATTATTATCGCTGGAGGCAGGCGCACCTGTGTCGACCAGCTGGCCGTCTATTGTTTCCGCTAGACGCGGGCGCACATCAGTATTTTTTTTTTTTTTTTTTTTTTTTTTTTTTTGTGTCTCTGCTGTTAGCCCTACTGGCCATGACAGTGTCACCGGTGGAATGGACGGGTGCAGAGACCCGCCCTTGAAAAAGGGGGGCCTGAAGGGCCCCAGGGGAACGCGCGTCCTGAGGGCGCGTCCTGTGAGGCTCGGACCACGGCTCAGGACGCCGTTAGGTGGGAAGCGAGGGTTGGATGTGGGTTAGGTTTTGACACTAACGTCCTCCGACGGCAGAACGCCGGAGCAACGTGCTTGGATGGGGGCCTCGTCTTCGCCGGCGAAGACGCTGTGTGTGTGTGTATCTGTAGTATTTATGTACGCTTTGCCGCTTTTACGTAGCGTTCCCTAACATAATCGCGTCATCCGGATCGAAAAGTACCGACTTGGGTCTTCTCTTTCTGACTTTAGGAGTCTTACGGGCCGTGTATCCTGTGGCCTTAACCACCAGCGGGTTTGGGAGTCCCACAGCATTGTCAAAGTAGCTTTTGGAGAGCCCCTTGAAATACTGTGCGATCGTCGGTAGGTCTAAGTCTCTGTGCAAGTAGATATTACGCATAAACCACGGTGCCCCAGTGGCGAGCCGCATGAATCTGTTCTGAAGCACCTGAAGGGGCCTCAGGTTTGCGTGAGCGAAGGCAACGCTTGCATAGGACATGACGGAGCGTATAAAGTGAAAAGTGTGAGTAGGAATCATCTTAAATGACTTCTATATAAAAAAATAACATTCATAAGTTAATTTATTTTCACGTGTAAAAGTAAATTAGTCCTTCAATTGCAGTCCTTTATCAATCAATTCACAAAATTATATTGCTTTGATAACCTATAAAATGTTCTTCCTCCTGGCTTATTTTGTTAGAAATATATCGGTAATATCACTCACACACAGAGTCCAATAAGGAAATATCATATGCTTTTGTCTGAGGATATAATCACGTCCTTTATAGCAGGTAGGAATCAGCCTGCCGCAATAACAGCTTAACATAAAATGCCCTGTATGCCAGTTTTATTACATGTGCTACAACTGCTACTGCTGACGATGCCATGATCAAACACGAGTAAAAACGACAATCAAATCGGACAAGCCGTTCCAGAGATAAGCGTTCAAAAAACCCAGAAATAAACAGAAAAAATATGAAAATATTTTCTGGTTTCTATTAAGTTCTAGTAATGATTTTTTCTAAATAACTTTAATGTACAGACAGCGATCATATACTTACATATTTATTATATGTATAGACTTTTGTATGTTTATTAGTGTATTTTATGCATTATATGTGAATAATAAGTTAATAAGTAGAAAAGTAGAATATAAATATTAAAAAAATATATTCAGAAATAAAGCCTAAAATTGTATAGAAATTTTCAATTGAAGTTTATTAAATAAGTATTACTTGTACATCTATTATCATTAAGAAAACAAAATACTTATCATAAGGTAAAAACAAAAATAATATACTAGTATGTAGGCAGATTTGAAACGAGTGTCCGAGGTCTGACATTTTACAAGTTTAATTATTCAAAAATTATATTAAACAGAGAATCTAGCCGCCAATAAGTTTATTAAAATTTGGTTTTCCATTATCTGATTACTATTTTTTCTTCTCTATTTCAAAGTTTTTCATAACTTTACATGAAAATAATAAAAAAATTTACAGTAAAATAAAACAATATTATTTAGTTGTTATAGTATTTTTTACTTTGTATAAATGAGAAGAGGAACAGTTCTAAGTTCCACAAGCACAATCAAATAGGTGTTTACTTTACGCAGTTTGAAACACGCGAGGACGCTGATCTCTTTTATTGGCTATTTAGAACTTTTTTTTCGTATTTCTCGCGTTCTTACCTTGCCTCATAACTGTATCTCGAAAACGAAATTACGCCATATTGGTAAAACTATTTTCCATTTCATATTTCCCACAACGAACGAAAATATTAACCTTTTTATTAATATCAATATTTTTTTCTGTATAATTTTGGAAAAATCAATAACCACTAATTGATAAATTTTTTATACTTTATCCGATTTTTTGAGTGATTTTTAGAACTAGTCTTCCAAACTCTTTCCTTGTTTTCTTAAAATGGTATAAAATATAGTTCAATATGTATTTATATATTCTAATATATAAATATCTATATATTGAACTAAATTTTTATAAAAAGTGTCTTTAAGTAAATTTATTCACTCTTAAAAAATCGAGTGCTCTTAAAAAGCGACTAATTTCCGAAAATACAATGTTACCAAAGAAATAAAAGGATAAACGAACGTGATGGTTTTATATATTCGCTGTGCTCTGAAAAGTAAATTTTTCTTTGTGTCCTAAAAATTATCACATATTTCAATTGAAGGCTATTTATTCAAGTAAAACATTTAGAATAATAACAATGACTCTGACTGTATATAGATGTTTTATCAAATTTCTAAGCGAAAATTGAGTTGAAAATGGGAATGGATGTCCACAATAAACAATAAATAAGATTTATATAATATGATTTTTTGAAATCTTATTTGTTATTCAATCCTTACATGTAATATAGTGACATGGAGTAAATAAGTAACATGGCAATATCTACATATTTTTAAATCTATTCATCTCAGCAGTCATAGAAAGAAGATTATTTTGCTAATATTTACCTATTACATAAAGAATAAAAATAATTATTACATATTTATTATACTTATTTGAAAGGCAAGTAAAAGTAGTAATTATATCAAGTAGCAGCCAAAATAGAAGTTTTACAAAATTGTGACGTCAACGATACAGTAGGTACCTATGACTACGCGTACGAGTATTCGTGGTGTAGGAGTTCAATTGATCTCGCGAATACTTCTTTATAAATAACGCCTCAACACTGTTTTCTAAACTACAATATTATCTTTTTGTATTGGTTGGATAGTCTCATCGCCATAACAGTTATTATATATGTTACTTTTTCTTCTGCTGGACTTTCATTCATTTGTAACAAGTTATTTAGTATTTAAAAATGGCAGTGATTTAAAAGTAACGCTAAAACAATTTAAAGAAATAGGTTTAGTGTATGTAAACCAATATTTTAGTGTGTATAATGACCAAATATATTTAATTATTTTCAAATTATAAAGTTTTTTGGGGATATATTTTTATATGAAATATATTAACTCAGATAGGTGACCTATGAATTCAAAGCACTCAAATGAAACTGATTCTGCAGCATCAGCTTGTCATGATATGTTTATCGTAGAAAAACGGAAGGCAATCCTTATCCCCATTAGCTTTTTTTGAAATATATTTAAAAGTCAAAAGCAAAAGTTGAAATGAATATAACCAATTATTCTTCTTAATTAAATTACCAGTGTCAGTAGAGACATCTTTACGAGTATAATAACTTTACGGAGAGCATTATGACTTGTTTTATTTTGTCACCCTTATGAACAAACTTTTCACATTAAATCAGAAATAAAGCTTTTGTATGGTTATTTTATTTGTAATGTTATATAATATAGTCTGTATAGGCTTATATAACATCAAAATATATATTTGTGCAGAGAGCTTTGAAATAAGTGTTTTGGTTTACATAGTAATAAATCTATCTGGAGAACAATGAGAGTAGCCGCTATAAGTGTCGCTTAATGCGGTTTTATTACCATTTTACCCTTTCTAATTACAGTTTTTTCTTGCCTCGATTTCTAGTGAGTGACTTCAATACAACGTCGGCAAAAAATATTAAGCATATATTTTTTGGTTGGTAAAGGTTTGTTACATTAAACATGTTATGAAAATATTTGGAAAAAAAGTAAATACAATATAAATTTTAGCCAAGTTAAGTTCTTACTTGCTCTAATGCACATTGATGAGTTAATTTAAATTAATAAGGACCTTTTTCAATACAAAATAGATAATCTAAAAAATATATTAACGGTGGTCCTTCTCGGACCTATCTCATTTTATTTATATGTTTTATTGTTATTGCTTTTCGTAATTCATTAGTATATGAGAATGTACAAATGTACGTTCGGAAATTACATGTTAAAGAAAATGTACCTAAATATAGTCAATATGATATGAACTTTACTAATGACACAATTTATTTTCTTTAACTAATATTGTTCAATACAACACATTTTTAGTTTTAGTTGTTTGTTTTATTGGGATTTTGGTATTAGGTTAGGCAATAGACGAGGAATTTAACTCAGATCATACCATTATATATTTTGTTCAGAGACCGCCCGAAAAGTAAGGTAGGTGTGCAACCTATCTTACTTTTAAAAAGGTTTTAAAAGATTTAAATTTAACGACAATCGTAACTTGAACATTGCAAATGAAATTATGCATACAATTGTAACTATATAAATGTTTATTTATTTAATTTAAGTATTTTTGTAATTTTTGTGGGTTTGTATCAAAATATATCGGAAAATGTTATTTTAAACTCTTTTGACAAGAAATTATAATATATATTATTTCTATACAAAATATACTTTGGTATAAGTTGTTATAACAGTGTAAGGTTGTAAGAATTGGTTTAGTTTCATTTAATATATTTTACCTCTCGAATATAAATACATAATTCACAAGTATTATCTTAAAGACAAATATTAATAATAAACCTTATTACACAATTGTCTTACTTAATTATTAACTGTAATTTCAACCATTAAAAGAGATTTGTAATTCCTTTTTAATTTGAATTAGATTTTTTGGAAAATTTGAATTTGAATATGAAAATTGAGTAAGTTTATTTTGGTAAGAGTGACTTTCTGTTTTCATAAATTGATAAAGCAGGTAGAAATAAACATATAATCAGTAAAGGTCTAAATAAAATGTAGACGGAATATTCGGAATACACCAGTGCACTTTAATTGTTCCTACTCCTACAGTTCAGGATTGTTAACATTAACATTAATGTAAGCCGGGGAGATAAATAAATAATAACTAACTGACTGAGTATCCGTAGCGATCGCCGCCGACGGCTTAAGAAGTCATGTTTATTCATAAAACTCATATTCATATAAAAATAGTATAAAGTGAGAAACAAGTATTAAACCGTTGAAATAATAATAACTTGACGTTAATATTCTTGATTTAATTTTAATAGCTATAAGGAGATAAATTGTAGGTGTTTATAAATGAAAAAAGGATATAAAAAATAATGATGTAATAAAAATATATAAATATACAATACGAATAATTGCTGAAACTTTGTATAAAATAATAATCAACATTTATTATTAATTATCTCAGTCACTAAGGAAGAAATATATACTTATCTAAAATTTTAACATTTGGTTTTGTAATAGATCACACGAGAATATTGTTTTACAATTGCAATATGGTTTTTACAATTTCTATGATTGAAAATAGTGATGAAATTTAAAAAATCTTTTCATTAAGTATTTATCTTCAAATAATGTACAATTTACTATTTTCTATATTTTTGTTTATAAACATATATTTTTCCTGAAATATTAAATGAAATTTTCCGATGTAATTTGTTCCGTTTGTTGAGATATGCAAATTTCATTTCAAATTAATTAATATTTGGAGTTGAAGTGAAAACTTTGGGAAATTCGTTCGTGACGGGTCCTCCACCACATTATTAAATTGTTATTATTTGTTTTAATATATTGGCTTAAATAACAAAATATATTCAAAGATATCTCATTTACGTATAATTTAAAAATAAAATCTTTTTTTAAGAAAGTGGTTGTAAGCAGAAAAATTGTTAAAAAAAATAACAAAATTCTTCTCTACTTCTACTACTCTTAAACAATATTTTTTAGCTAACTTGATGACACGAATAAACATTATATCCTGATTATTCTCGCCAATTAACATTATTTAATTATAAATGATAAAGGGACACATTCTATTATTTTAAGAGCGCAGCCACACCTTTGTGAAAAATTTTTTTTTGCATTTCAAGCTCTTTTTTCGCACGGAAAAGAGCTGAGCTAAATCCCTCGTTAGTGCAGACGCGGCAAGACAATATGTGCTAATAACTTAAAACACAACAACTGTTTTTGTTTTCAATAATAATATTTATTAATAAACACATCAACAACGTTCTTTACCTTATATTTTTATTATTAAGGTTAAATATTTATCTTGGGGGACATTTAACGCATTTTGGAGAAATATTATAAGTACCTGTGTGCTTTTTATGTTAAATCGTATACATAATGAATAAGACAAACTAGAATTTTCAATATTTTGAATTTACAATACCTTTAATCAAACTATGCATTGGGTTCAACTGATATGATGAATAAATACCACCTTCAGACGCTCCGTCCAAATGTTATCTTGTACGCCATTACACAATTATTTTTATAAATACATGGCGTGTACATAGAATAGAAAAATAACTATATTCATTCTTATCATGTCTTGTGCTTAACAAAGTGTATCCATCACTCACTAATTAGCATTTTGTATTTTATATTTTAGGTTTTCGTTTTTCATTTTATAAAAGTACTACTATGCAAAAGGTTTATTAAATCAACCAATCTGTTAATGATAATTGACATAACACTGGACAGGACACCTGTAACAAGACTAACCAATAACCTAAATCCATCATACAATTAATTATTGCATTAAATACACTTTATTTAATGATCAATCAATCAATCAGTTCAGACGATAGTTTCAATCAATTGTTACCAAAACAATATTTATATCAAACTGACATCTCTTATCGGTTTCTAAAGCTGAAGTAATAAATATCAAAGTTACGATTCTTATCTAGTAATTTTTTAAATTGCAAACTTTTGTGAAAGCTGGTTTGGTTTGGTATGTTTTGCTATTACATAATGTACGGATATTTTGTACACTTTAAAACAATACAAACTAATAATAAAGATACGTTCACATCAATGTTTAAATTAATTAATATATTACAATATATATATTATTAATCTCTCTGTAGTTAATATAAAAATTTGTTGGAGTGACCTTTATAGTTGTTATTACTTTACACACAGATAAGTAAGTATACGGTCATATCAGATCTCCACTAGAGATAGCGATCAACCATCTTAAATATAGGATTATCGATAACTTCATTAATTAACATTTGTTTAAAATATACACGAGTA
Organism: Melinaea menophilus ssp. n. AW-2005; assembly: GCA_918358695.1. Lineage (NCBI taxonomy): Eukaryota > Metazoa > Arthropoda > Insecta > Lepidoptera > Nymphalidae > Melinaea > Melinaea menophilus. Next base: position 8,720,432 of record OU911045.1, read on the forward strand.
TTTATTTATGTATAAAATTTATTAATATTATTTAATAATTTGTAAATGTACCTCAATAAAATATTAATTTGGTTTTTGAATTAGTTATTTGGTGTTATTTAGTGAAGAGAAGACTACAATACTTTTATTCTACATTAAAACTAATCTTTTTAAGAAGATATTTGTACCAATATATATATGTATATATATTAATGTATATATATATTATTGCTGATATAAATTAAATATATATATATGTATATTTGAACAGATTACGTGTTGATCTGAGACGACATGTGGAAGATTGAAAGATGCCATCGCTTCATTGATGTTTCATCTAACATGCCTTCACCTGCGGCGTGCACCTTTACCCATGTCGACGGGTTGTGTTAGACTTACGTCTGGGAATATGAACTTTTACAATTCAATCACTTTATACGTACTTTACTATATACTTACGTACTTTATATATCTTATCTTTATCTATTTTCGTATAATTGTAATTTATTCAATTTACTATTCTCTCTCACACTAGTCGTTCTGACGAACCGTTTACAAATGGAACCTATTTTGCAATGAGCACAACAATTTTGAAATTGGAACGTTTTAAACACTTTTATTGATTTTGTTTTATTTTGTTTTGTTTGTAAATATTAAAGCGTATTTGAAGCGAATCCTCAGGATCCTGATCATAAATAGCTCATACAGATATTTTTCTAAAAAAAAACTGTTTTTTATTCCGTTCCTGATGTATGTAATAAGTATGTATGAATTGTGTCAGAGGGTATTATATTAAAAAGGCATAGTAAATTTTTTTATTTTTTTTTATTTTTTATTTTTTATGTAAGAGGAGGGCAAACGAGCTGGCGGGTCACGGATGGACGTGATCACCGCCGCCCATGAACTCTTGCAACATCCGAGGATTTACAAGAGTGTTGCCGGCCTTGTAGGTAGGAATAAACGCCTTTTTTGAAGGTACCCATGTCGTACCGATCTGGAAATACCGCCGAAGGGAGTTCGTTCCACATTCGAGTGGTACGTGGAAAAAATGTCCTTGAGAACCGCACAGTGGAGGATCGCCACGCATCCAGGTGGTAAGGATGGTATCGGAGGCGATGGCGCGCTGTGCGGTGATGAAATTCGGCGGCAGGCATCAGATCGAATAGTTCTTCGGAACACTCCCCGTTGTAAATGCGGTAGAAGACGCACAAAGAAGCCACGTCTCTACGCAATGCCAAAGAGTCCAGACGTTCGCAGAACACCGGGTCCCCGACAACTCGAACGGCTCTCCGTTGTACGCGGTCAAATGGTAGAAGCTGATATTGGGGTGATCCGGACCAGAGATGAGAACAGTACTCCATGTGTGGCCGGACCTGCGCCTTATAGAGCGCAAGTCTTTGGCCAGGTTTGAAGTACTGCCTCGCTCTATTGATCACTCCCAATTTCATCGAGGCCAACTTGGCCTTGCTCTCCAGATGACCACGAAACTGACAGTCGCTCGAAATGTCGAGACCCAGTATTCTGATACTTGGCGAGGCAATGAGGGGAGTGCTCTCGAAGAGCGGTGATACGACAAATGGGGTTTTCTTAGTGGTGAACGCGCAAACCTGTGTCTTTAGGGGATTGAACTGAACAAATAACCGACTTGTGCTGATATTCGACATACATTAGACAGAACCAAGTAATAATGGAACATTTATATTTATCTGCTTTATATATAAATACAGTTTAAGATGTTTTGCTTTATAAATCGCAATTTAGTTGGATAAAAGTCCCTAAAAAATAAAGATAATAAAAAAAAATCGCAATTGTATTTTATTCGGATATCAACAACAATAAGAATAATAATTAATAAATAGTAATAGTATCTTTTACCGCAACTCATAGGTACATAACCGTTTTTACTGTTTTATTCTTTATCTCTCTTCTATATTCCGTCCTTGTCAGTCACAATATAATATAAGTATAATTGAACCGAAAGAAGCCGATGAAGGTTGATAGAAAATGTTTTTACATTAATATATTAAACGTTTAGTGAAATTTTCTTTGAGAGTCGATATTGAAAAAGTTATTCCATTATTTAAATGTACGATGTAATATTTTAGCACAAGTATAACCTAACTTTTTTATCGTGCTTAAAATGCTTTTTAAATATTGAAAATATAAACATTGTTATTATGTACAAAAAACAAAAGCATGTAATATCAGATATATATAAATAAGTATATATATATATATATATATATATATATATATATATATATATATATACTTTACTCAGTCTTATTTACTTTAATCATTCTTATTAATGAAACTTCTAGATACGAATATAATTGATTGACGGGCAGGCTACAGGCTAATTCTTTATTTAGTCTAGTCGTTATTATAATATTATTATTAGTCATTGTAATTTATATACTTGTTGCACAGCTTCTGTGATGTTTATTACTTCGTATGGAATGGTTTAATTAGAATGAAAACATTAAAGTGTTAGTGAAAACCACACAATGTATCCTGTGTGTTTGTTAATCTGAGTGGGGTTGAGTGAATGTCACAGTATGTGTCTAGTGTAACCACTAACGCGATGTAAAGTTAATATTACTAATTAGTGTTGCAAACATTTAATCAAATGTCCAAATTAAAATTAATATCAGGTAAAATAGTTCAAAAATCCATGAAAATAACAGTATCAGTGATTGTGTTGATGAAACATATAATTGTTATTGTTATAAAGTAGTCACCAAAAAAAAGTAAAACAGATTAAATAATGTCTTCATTTACGTTATTTATGTAATTATTTATTTCATAATATAAATACTGTATAAAAGGCGGGCTTAATGCTAAAAGGCATCCACTACCGGGATGTAAAACCTTAGGATTTTAAAGAGATGTCTGTAGGCATGCAAAAAGAATAAAAACATTAACAATATCAAAATATTAATATTAATAAATGTATTATATAAGTTATATGTTAAGCATTACAATGCAAAAATGTTTTTTTTTTCAAAACTTTTTGTCAATAAAGACTTGATTTTTATTTTGATACCTACCTAATATTTTGAAAATAATGTTACGTTGTCAGAAGAACGGAGCGCTTAAATAGGTTCGGCTGTATATAGAAATTAATTAGTTGAATTATTGTCGAGTGACCCTTCAAGACCCACTCAAGACTCCATAGTACCCGTGTACCCGAAGTACCCTGCCAGTTGGATTTACTTTTACTAAAATATGAGACCCTCCTTCTCTTGTCCTTTTTTTATTTAAACTCAACTAATAGTATAAATATTGCAAGTTACAATTTTATTTCTTTATAATGTTTATTATTTTAGAAGTAAATTATTTTACATCCTAGAGGAATAGCGGTGGTGAAGGATCGGCTCTCTTACTCGCAGTATAAAATGACACCATAACAGCTACTTTCTGTTTTCCATGCAGAAATATGAGAGCCGCAATGATCTGGACAAGCCATATTATAACGGATAAAAACATACAAAAAGAATATCAAATAAATCCAGTATGGTTTTAGGATAATCTTTTTATTAAATAAACTAAATATATTATACTGTTATATATTAAACAATATTATTTAAGATAAAAGCAAATTATTAGTATTCTCTAAAACCATTAAACTTTTTGTATTTACTAAAGTTCAGACCCGACAAATGTAAATATTTATAACACAAAAATATTGTCAATTCAAAGATGTGCCCTATTTATGAAGAAATAAATAATATTTAACAGAAAGAAATTATTATTACAAATTATGACATATAGTATTAACATATACATACACGAAACTATAAAGTCAAGAAATAACCATATATTATTGACATAAAATGTTATAGCGAACCCTTTTATCACTAAAAATTAAACCAAAAGATACAAACACAAAGAAAAAGAAAAGTAAATAAGAAATATAAATTTAATAGTCTAATAAAACAGGTGTAAAGTACGCCACGGAGTCAATCCCAATGTGATCTTCCGAAGGCAGTTGTCGATATGTTCTGTACATAAACACTAAAACTTCATCTCGATAACAATAGCGTAGTAATGTTGGTTGACTTTTCTCCAAACTTAATGCAATAATAAATTAATTGCTACTACATATGAAAACCAGCCAATTAGGAGTAACGTTTCTTTGCAGTGTAGAGTGTGTCCTCGACTATGATGGTTGCTCGTCATATCAAACCGTCAGTCCAATTAACGACAGTACAGTTTATAATTACTAACCTTATTTATAATTAATTAATTTAAAAGCTATTAATTTTTTGATGATTTTCTGAGAAAATTTACAAGGCTCATGTTAAATCGTCTCTATTCAATAAAAATATATTTAATGAGCTATTTTCAAGAAAAGCTTACAAGAGAGAAGAAAATACTTGGAAATTGTTATTTATATATACAAGTAACTTTATCAAAACATTTTCTCTATAAAATCAATAAGAATTCTTAATAACCAATATAATATTACCTACAACGTCAGTCTTAAACTTAATTAAAAATAATTACTGCTTCTTCTACTATTTTTCTTATAAAAATACCACAAATAAACATAAATAACATTCTATTCATATAATAAATTTGTATCTCATCGCTGTCAGTACGCATAAGACATAACTTAGAATACTGTCTGTACACAGAAAATTGATAAGTTACTAGAACTTAATTAAATAAAATATTTTTAGTTTTTTTTTTCTGTCTGTCTGTTTATAGATGCGTTTCTGAGCACTAATATCTGAAACGGCTTATCTGATCAGAATGTCGTTTTTACTGATATATGGTTGTAATGTTAAATTAAAATTTAGTGTTTATTTTATTTAAATTTATTAATATTTAAAAGATTGCGTCCATGAATAACTATCGTACTTCCTTTTTTTGTTTTTAGTTTTGAACCCTGTACACAGAACAGTCAGAGGAACCTGTTTTAAGAAGCTAATGAACAAACGGTATAACAGTAAGTTGTTATATCTGGCGTAATACAATTAGAGTAACGCCTTTTAATTACAATATATCGGATTTTAAGGAACAATGTATTATATCAAAGGCATTGGTACCTATAATAAAACTGACAAACAGGGATTGCCTTGATAACATATAAATAACATAGTATTTTATGTTAATTCTTATGGACGATTGCTCCTAGTAACGAGGATATCTTCAGTAAAACACATCTGATATTTCCTTATTGGACTCTATGTGTGAGTGATATTTTATAGGTTATCGATGTGATATAATTTTATGAATTGATAAGGCGCTGCAATGACTAATTTGTTTTTATACGTGACAATAAATTTACAGATGTTTTCCAATTTTCTTATATTATTTTGAATTATTTGTTAATCATGATTAAAGATTCTTCTTGATTAACTGGTCCGTAAGGTCACAGCTTGATCCAGCAAAGATAGAAGCTTGACACTTTTACCGTAGATTTCTTTTAGTCAAAAGTCAGTAAGGCAGGATCGTTATCGATATAAGTTTCACGAAACAAAAATAAATACGACGTTTATTATTTACGAAATATCTACCTGGAAAACTGAAGAAGTTTTCAATGAAACTATGTTAGCAACAAGTCATCTATAGAAAAAGAGTTGAAGCTTTCGTTGTCAATTTGTGACAACAAGAATTAAATCCGTGGCCGGTTTTATTATCGGAATTCAATTACTATTATAAGTTTTATGATATTAATGTTACGAATTTTAAATAACAGGTTTTAATAAAGAGCTAAAAACTATGTAAGAAATAAAGACAAGATCAGATAAATGGGTGGTTTTAGTTAAATGTTTTGTTTCTCAAATCTTTGTTATTTTGGTAAATGAGCAACATTAAAATGGAATAGCCTGAGTGCTTTCATTTATTCAAAGGAGTGCGGTCTTGGTGTAAACAACACAAAAATTCTTTGTTGTGTTTTGTGACTTTTATTTACTTTAGGTGTTTTTATGAAGACTCAACTTAGCATAGTTGGCAATGTAAGTTGTACTTTTATTTATTTATTTATTTATTTATTTATTTATACTTTATTGTTCCAAAAACAAAAATTTTACAATGGGCGGACTTAATGCTAAATAGCATTCTCTGACAGTCAACCTTGGGAATGTGCAGAGACCTTAAAAGACGGTACAATAAAGCAGTATTTCCAGAGTATTAATTATTATTATTTCAATTTTAAGAAAAGGCTATACACAGATTATAAATATATAACAAATATAGAGAGATATAAAAATAAAAACAGATAATATAAAGGACAACACTATTAAAAAGAAAAAAGAAAAAATAAAATAAAAATATTAGTATTCAATTTTAATATAAAAGTTTGTCACTAAAGTGTCTGTAGACTCTTCTTTTAAACATAAGCTTTGTGCTAGATTTCTTGATATCATTGGGTAGAGAATTCCAAAGTGTAATACATTGAAGTGTGAAAGAATGGGATACAAAACCAGAGCGGTGAATAGGAAAAGCTAAACGGAGACAATTAGGAGAACGTAGGCACCTCTCGTGTGAATCACTGAGATAATGAAAATTGCTTTTTAAGTAATCAGGGGAGAGAGGATTGACTAAAATAGAGAAAAGTGAATTAAGCATATGAGACTGTCTACGTTCACGAATAGGGAGCCATTTAAGCTGGCGACGATAAGAGGAGATATGGTCAAATTTGCGTAGACAGAAAATGAAACGTATTGAGTAGTTGATGAGACGATCTAGCTTATTGAAAAGATTTCCAGTTAAGTCCGAGTAACACACATCCGCATAATCAATAATAGGAAGAACAAGGGTTTCAATAAGATATTTTTTTGTAGTGGTAGGTAAAAAATTCTTAAAACGGTACAGGGAGCGCAAAACTGCAAAAACCGACCGACTTATTTCGTTTACTTGTTTAGACCATGTAAATGATGAGTCTATATGGATGCCGAGGTTCTTTACCGTTGGTGAGAACGGTATGGTCAAAGTACCAAGCATGACAGGAGGAATAGAGTCTAGATCTATTTTACATAATTGACGTCAGCTACCTAAGATTATGGATTGACATTTGGACACATTGACGCAGATCCCAAATTTTTCCGACCAAGAATGTCTTCTGCACAGGTTGTTGTTTATCTTTTTCAGACCAACATCTATCTCTGAGACAGGAACCTGTGTATAAATTTGCAAGTCATCTGCATACAAGTGATAAGAACAATCAAGAAAAGAGGTAATAAGATTAATGTAGATAGAAATTTTTCTGTTTATTAAGCACGTTATCACATTATTGAACGCGCTGATTCAATATAAATTAACTTAAAAGCGGAACATATTATTATTAGTTGGTAATCCGATTGCTTGATTGCGTTTAGAGATTAATCCGAGGTAGCAATTAACACTTGTTTTTATAAAAAGCTCTATCGACTTTTATAAATTATTAATGTAACACGTTACTCCTACTCATACATCTAAATGTTAATTAAATAAAACAATACAATATACAAAACGTGTAAATTTCTTAAAGAATAAAGTAAGTATATAAACTTGTATATTTTACGAGGAAGCTTTTCATTATTATGGGTTTCCAGCCGTTTATACGAATATATACAAAAATATTTTGTTATGTACTTAACAAATCCAAGAACTGGAATATATCTCTTATATTTATTAGATTACATTTATGTTGTTAAAATACATGGAAGAATTGATAGTCTTGATGATACAAATACTAAACATAGTTGTCGTTCTCACAGCAACTACATTCTTTAACTAGTTTAGTTATTACATATTTAAATATATTATAACAAAGCAGACACCACCTGAGTGTAAATCAAGACAATTCAGTAAATCTTTATAAATTGTACAATATTTAAATCTTTAAAGGTAAGTAAGAAAAATACATAACTCCTCAGCACAGGCCTTTCTTAAGTTAGATCCGGAAAGAAATTAGTCTTATAAATAAATATATATTTTTAATCCAATTAAAACATGTTTATCGAACCTTAACTATCGCCATTATGATTACGGGGACTTAATTGTATTGAAAAGATTTATTAATTTTGCCTATAATTTTCAGTCCTTATATATAAAAATATACAATCCATTTTTAGGAATACACGATAAATATAGACAGGAAACTAAACTATATTAAGTAAACTAATGAAATTGATCCATTGCTTGACCATCACTCTAGCCGAGACACTGAATGAAGCTTCTTACGACTGCATTTAAACCATTTCCCCAAGTAAATTTTCCAACGTCTCACATCTTAAATATGACTGAATCTGTGATAAATATTAGATATGAAGAACGTTATTTTTCTTAGCGTTATGTCTTAATATAATGAAATTAAGTTTTTTAATAATTATATTCAAAACTGAGAGTATTTTTATATCTATAGGTTATTTATTGGATATACCTTTCTAACCCAGTCGGTAATAGTCTTCTGCAAATTTGAGAACTTTCTTAAATCAAAATATTATTACTTTAATTTAAAAACTATCCTCCAAAATTTTGTTATAAAATAATATGAAAGAAAAATACTTTTAGACTTATTGATTGACTAAGACGGACGATTTAATGACTTTAAGGCAACGTTCAAAATTAATTCTGACTACGATTAATCTTCATCCATTATCAATTCAGTTACAATTTAACGTTAATATTCATAAGATTATTTATAAAGAATAATAATTAAATAAATTTAAAACAGGCTTTAGAAGCAGTCATAAAAATTATCTGAGTATATATACTAATATAAATATGATACGGTTATTTCCGGTACAAAAAGACCGCGCTTGTTAAATTTTATGTCAGATCTCGTGTGCTTCAGACAGCTTGATAAGGGTTGATGACAGTAAGTACAAGATATGATAACATGTAACCCTGTGATATCGCCGTTAACTATTAAATCCTATTTTTCTTTTATGCCATTTTATAACTTATGTTTTACAGGGTACCCTAGAAAGAATGAATAATCAGTGAAAAATGGTGCCCAGTAAAAGAAGTTTAAAATAAACAGGTTTTTATTGAACTGTACTTTCAAGTACACCGCGGCCGCAAATTGATGAAATATGTTGCACTTTTGGTGTTATCTTATTCCATACAGACATTCTTATTAGAAATTTAGTAACTATTAAGGTTTTTTTTAAATAAATGTCAATTTCAATTTTTAAAATGAAATTTGATGTAATAATTATTTAACTTATATATAAAAGTTTGAGAGACTTTCGTGAAAAATAATTAAGAAAACCTAAATGACCATTTTATTTTAAATATATTTATGTTAATACAGTTTACAAAATAGTATTCTTAATGCATTATTGTATGTAACGTCAAAATGCAATGCATACTATTAATATACAAAAAGAATAAATTCGACTGAAGAAACATTGTCTTAAATTGTAATATGTAACAAAAACTTTAAGTTGTATATAAATCTTTATATCATAACTGGTGTTCGAATTGTCTGCTACCCTATTATACAAGCTCGAAATCTCCTAAGATGTTGTACGTAGCGCTGTTCAATTATTTTTGAAGCAGGCTGAACACGGCTGCGTAATTCCTCCAAACTTGGAGTACACCTCTTCTTTTAGACGGCAGTGGGATTGTCTAACCTCCACAGGTACCTCTTCCATTAAATTGGGTAGATCATTTTGCAGAAAATGCAAATAACTTAGGCCAGATAAATTTCCGGGCGGTTTAAATAGACCAGTGATTTTGGCGTTTAATATACCAGTCTAATAATATATTTGATCTCTCTTCTCGTATTAGACGCGGATTCGAGTTTTGTCAGTTGTATAGATTACGCTTGTTAAAGTATCCGTCCTTTTTAAGAGTGGATTCGTTGGACTCCATTGAATTTTGTCGCATAATTGAGGATCATGTTGTAATTTTGCAAACATTTGTCGACACCATACAATCTTGTCAATCAGTCAAATAAAACTAATTATTTGACTGATTTATTTATTTATTTATTTATTTATTTATGTGTTTATTTGTTATTATTAACACTTTTATTTATCTGCTTGTAAATCAAAGATAAAGAGCTCACACCTTGGAATTTGAAATAGAATTAAATGTTGGAAATATTCAGATTATTCACTCAATTCATTATTTACATATCATACATATACCAGTATGAGTAATTAGAAATAATGCAGATGCATTCAGGGTCGGCTACACCACATGTACAATTGCTTCAGAATGTTCTATTTTCCTGAGTATATGTACTTTATAATTATTTAAAACATTTTAAAATGTTATTTTTATTAATTAGGGAATAACTATGGGCAAATAAAATATTTAAACACTTTTATTTCAATTTAGTATTATATTTGTACTCGTATTCTTTTTATTTTCAAGAAACATTGCAATAGATAAAGTAAATACGCAGCACAAGATCTAATTAGATTATGCCATTAAAAATTAAAAGTTCCCTCTCATATTACATTACACACAATACATGTTATTTAACCTTTATGCCCTAATGTAATAAATTATCTGTAGATTTGAGTCAATTTTATGTTCAGTTATTACACTTTAAACATAAAAACGTAGTAATTGTTCATGATTTCGTTTAAGTCCATAGAACCAAGGATAAATAAAATACTTAAAAAAAAACGTATGTAAAATATTGCGTTAAATAAAAAGTGTTGCGCACAGAAATTCACTAAATTAACAAGTATAAACGAAGTATGCGAGGAAGTTTCATAATAAATTATTATAATTAGTGGTAAATCAATTGTTTGCTCTTTCGTCATTAGCTAAAAAAAGTTAAATTAAAACATTTCATTGTTATCTCCGATATTTTACAGCCATATAAGTATTTTGGTATAAAATTACTCGTATATTACTTGTAATGAATGGATTGAGATTTGTGTTTTACTCACATACATATATATGGTTCTTTGTATTATATTAACTATGAGGAATTAATTCCATGTAATCACAGTAAATGAGACTTTTTTTTTATTGGATATTAGTACATACTATTTTTAACCGATTTAACTCATGTTCAAAGGACTAACATTTTATTATTTTTTACGCTTCACCTTCACTTACGAGGCTATTTATTTCAAACCATACATGTACATTATCTGTTGATAAACCACTCGAAACATGTACGAAGAAAGCAAAACAGTTTAATAATCTACTCGTACAAAGCTACTTATTAAATATAATAATTTAATAACTAAAATATAAAAAATATCTACAATTATTTTTTCTTCATTAATTATCAAGTAAATAAATTAAAAACGCTAAGGAAAAACAGTAATTTTATAAATATTTTATTAGTAATGTATATATAAAAGTATATTCCGTGTTGGCAAAATTGGTAAATAATTTTCTAAAATATTAAATTAAATTTACATTAAAAAACATTGATCGTAATAACATTACTTTTTGGCTTCAAATGTAAACTAAAGTAAACCAAAGTGTTATTACGTATATATTTATTAAATTCAGCTAAATTCGTGCTAGTTGTTAATCTTTATTCTGCTGAGTTGGCGCTATGTACTCTCCGAAGACCACACACCATGTAAAACGTGTGACAGACATGTTATAAAGCTGAGTTCATAGTTACTTGGCTGAATTTCCTGATATTAAAGTGACATTCAATTTAGTACACTCGTACATTTGTTTATGTCAATTCTCTTATTTACAGAAAGTTAATATGAATGTCTGGTTTGAGTTTACAGTATGCGATCTTACTTAGATCGCTACTAAATTTAAGTCACTAGCTCTCTAGTGTCATAAATTTTACAAAATCTAATTATTCTTCAAACATTTTCTAAAATAATAATTTTCAATTTTAATTTTGATTAAAAAATATATCTATCAATCTTAAACTTTGTCAAACAATTGGGTAATAAAGCTAAGAAGGTCGATAGATTGTCTTTAGGGTTTTAGAGTCGCTGTTGTGCAATTTGTCCTAAAGTAGAAATTATTGTTGCACTTTCCTTATGAGTTAGATATATAGTTCATTTATTTGATGTAAATCATATTTGTTACCAAATAACTTCTAGAGACGTCGTAAGATAACTTTTTGAAAATACGAATAGACCACGTGCTGTTGATAATAATTTATCATGATTTATTACTTATAATGGCATTGATGACTTACATATATGTAACTGTACTAGAAATGATAGTCAAATGTAACATAACTTAGAATTAACTATTACAAACAAAATGAAATTGGTAATATAATAAAACCTTTCTATAACATAGTATTTTAATAATACGTAATATCATACAAGAGACAGACAAGCAGCGTCCGTAATGAAAGAGTTAGAAGTACCTCGTAAAACGACTGCCACGCTTATAAAGAACATAAAACGTAATGGAAACAAGAAATACAAAAGACTAATAGAAAAAGAGAATAAAACAAGAATAGTTTGCGTACAAACCATACGCTTTGTCTATTTAAGGACTTTCTTTTAATTTTATTATTTCTCCACTCAAAGCTATAAACTATAAACATTAAAAAATATTTTAAACACAATGAGGTTTTTATTACAGGTTTTCTATCTAATCTATCTATAATAGAGCATGAAAATGTCCGTGTTATAAGAATTTTATACATTGCTTTATAAAATTAATTTCCAAAATGCAAGATGAAAAAAAATAGCAAAAGAGTGGCAATTTTGATATAGGCATTATAAAAACAATCACAATACAATCACAATATATTATATTATAATTTTTACTTTTATTACCCATTCTACCCGCAGACTCACTTTACGTGCATATCTCATTATTTCAATAAATTTAGTCTAACATTGCTTCGAAGGAGTTTCTTGCAGTAATTTAAATTATAACTTGCTACAGAAGGTCGCTGTATCATTATGTGTAGTTACAGAATTCAGGCAACAATTTCTGCATCTTAGAGTTTTGCCTTTGACACGTAATATATGCAGCATCTTCTACACCTGAATGAAATTACACATTGGGATAGTTGTTAGTTTGTCAGTAGTTTTTTTCACGTTAAAGGGAATTAAGCGTCGATATAAATGTTCTTTGGGCCATATTTGTGGTGTAATTATTTGTTTTAAACTTTTACCACCAAGGCCTTTTATATTATTTTATTTATTATATTATATTTTATATTTATGACTTAAATTTAAACTAAATTTAGATTCATTTCATTACAATAATGATGGTTTTAAAATACTATATTTCAATATTGCTTAGTATAATCGTATTGCCGATGTATTTTGGCTTGACCTGGATCAGATCAACTCTTATATCACAGGACGTTGCATTATATATGTTGTAAAGGAATAATTTATATGTTTTAATTTGTAGTAAGCCTTGATGCAGGTTTAAATATAATTAAGTTATATTAATTTAAGCCATAAATAAAAATATATATATAAATTAATGTTGTTTCAAACTTAGTGTATTTAATAAAATACAAGACCCTTTTCTGCTTGTTACATACAAGCAGAAAATATTTGCGAAATTTACAAAAAAAATCTTGAAATTGGTATTTTTAACGACGTAAATTTTTATGACCATACAAGGCACAATGGCAAACGTAATCCTAGTCAAAACTTAGCAAATACACCGTAAAAACAGAGTTTACTGTTTACTGTTTGCACTATACTCCGGTTCCGGTTGCCAAAAAAGTAACAGTGCGATAAAAGTGCTCCTGTATGTTAAAATAATTACTAGTGAAAAACCGCAAATATCAACTTGAAGTGTTAATAAACTACCGAAGCTAAAGTGCACAATATTAGATTGGAACAATACACAGGAAAAAAAAACAATTAATTGCAGAATTATCACTAATCGTAGCACAATTGGAAGGTTAGAATTGTATCATCATTCATCATTGACATAACAAGCACAACAAATACGAAGTTAGCCGCTTGCTGTCAATAGTGCAGTACTACCAACAGTTGTAAGTAAAACGTTCGGATACACGCACTAAACTTACTGCACTATGGAAGTTAAAAATATGTCAGAAGAGATGCTGCAACTATTTGAAATGATGAAAATGGAATTACAAAAACAAACTGCAACGATTACACAAAATATTAGCGACACTTTAATGCGTACTGTCGATGAGAAAATACAACCAATAATAGAAGAAAATAAATACCTTAAATCTGAAGTGGAAATATTGAGCAAAAAAATTAGTACTTAGAAGACGGAAATAGAAAAAATAACATAATACTACACGGTGTAAAGGAGATTGAAGACAGTTATGACGGATTATACAAAGTAATAAAAAATAATCTACAATTACTGGATGTAAAAATAGAGAAATTTGAAATAAATAAATACCACAGACTGGGGAAGAAGCAAGACGCAAACAATAATAGACCCATACTGATCTCCTTCACATCCTATTACAAAAAATCAGAAGTCATGAAAAATAAAACCAAAATGCTACCAAATACTTATCTCACCGAGGATTTTTCTAAAGAAACGCTGGAAATAAGTAGGAATTTACAACAACAATTAAAACAAGAGCGAGAAAAAGGAAATGATGCTTTCATTAAGAACAACAAACTTATCATAAAAGGAAAATTAGAGTCTGAAAAAAGAAAAAGAGAAATTTCTACATCTCCCAATTGCATACAAACACCACCTCACCGTGCAGTGGGAAGTAATATTTTAGCTCTGCCTAAAATGCAAAAAACTGATGCATTTGCATACATGAGAGCCAGGTCTTTTTCACTGACCGAGAAAGCCTCGAAACAAGATAAGGCATAGGAATTAGCAGACACCGGAATCGAGAATATAACAAATAGAATAAGAACAACAGAAACTATAAACAAACAACTTCCCAATACGGTTGGTCACCGCGGGGAGTTAGACCACACCCCCCCCGAATTTGCAATAAATGGATATTACAAACCCAAACATATGAAACAAAATACTGAAATATTTAAGCACAAGAACAGATTTAGATTTAACATAGCTACTCTTAATGCAAGAACATTAAAATCCCAGGAATCTTTATTAGAATTAGAAGATGCATTGGAAACTGTGAATTGGGATATTATAGGCCTGAGTGAAGTGCGCAGAGTGGATGAAAAAATTGAAGAGCATGACAATTATATATTTTACTACAAAAATGTAACAGCTGGCCTTTATGGTGTAGGATTTATAGTAAAGAAATATCTCAAAAATGAAATCTTAGAATTTCGAGGAATATCAGACAGGTTAGCAATTTTAAATATTAAAATACCTGGCCATAAAAAACCTACTTCGATAATTCAAATCTATGCTCCAACGGAAGTCGCAAAAGAAGAAATGAAAAATGAATTCTATAACAAACTCAACAACGTCATGCCAAGCTTGCACAAAACAATAATTATCATGGGTGACTTTAATGGACAACTGGGAAAAAGAAGACTAAATGAGGACAAAATACTTGGCCGATATACATCAGGTAAAAGGAATGACAATGGACAAAGACTGGTACACTTTGCCTTGGAAAACAACCTAAACATCATGAATAGTTACTACAACAAAAAGCCCAACAGGAAGTGGACCTGGGTGTCTACAAATGGAAAGACAAGGAATGAAATAGACTACATTGTAACGAACAAACCAAGAATATTTTCAAATATAGATGTCGTTAATAAACTTAACTACAATACAGATCATAGACTACTTCGTGGACATCTATACACAAAAGAACCGAAAAAATCAAGAAAGAATATACAGTGTACACATAAACCAATACCCTTACCACTTTCAGAAAACTTATTGGAATCCTTACAAGCAAACTTAAAAATAACAAATTACTGTAGTATCATCCAAGAAAAATACGATGTCCTTGAGAAGGAACTAAAAGAAATCGAAAATAAGTATAAATTAACAAAATCAAGGAAAGACAAATTAGGAGTAGAAGCGAGAAATTTAATTATGCAAAGAAAAGATATGTTTACAGACCGGAAAAAACATAAACATGACATAATTAGATTGAGCAAAGAAATTGAACTACAAATACGTCAATACAGAGAAAAAACAAGAACAGATACAATAACTCACTACATAGAAACATCAGGCGGAGTAAAGAAAGCACGGTCAGAACTAAAAGAGACCTTACACTGGATTGATAGTATGAAACACCACAGAAACAAGAATAATAAAACAAATAGAATAGAAATATTAGATGTAGCAACTGAATACTACCGAGAATTATACAGCGACAATGAAACAACAAAAGAACTTATTATCTATGATAAAACTACCCGTGAAGAGATCCCATGTATATTAAGACAAGAAGTTATTAAAGCTATAAAATCACAGAAGAAAGGAAAATCACCAGGAGAGGATAACATATCCAACGAACTGCTTATAGGAGCATCTGAAGCAATAGCGGACACAATAACTGTCATATTCAACGAAATCTTGCAGACTGAGAATATGCCTCATCAGTGGACTACGTCAACTATAATACTCCTGCACAAAAAAGGAAAGAAAGATGACATAGGCAACTACAGGCCTATCAGCCTTATGTCTAATATATACAAAGTGTTCTCAAAAATAGTCCTAGAACGACTTACAAAGATTCTGGACGATAACCAACCCAAGGAACAAGCGGGATTTCGAAGCGACTTCTCAACAATAGACCACATCCACACTATAAAACAGGTTATTCAAAAATGCAACGAATACAATATTACTTTTTATCTTGCTTACGTGGACTACAATAAGGCCTTTGACTCGTTAAAACATACAAAAATATGGGAGGCTTTAGTAGCACAAGGAGTGGAGGGAAAATATATACGTTTGATTGCCCAAATATATAAGAACATGAAAGCAAAAATAAAAACGGAAATAGTCGGCGAATATTTTCCAATAAAAAGAGGAGTGAGACAAGGGGATCCCTTATCACCCAAACTTTTCTCAGCAGTCCTCGAACACGTGTTTAGGTGCCTTGATTGGGGTAATTTCGGGTTAAATGTCAATGGAGTGAAATTGAACCATTTAAGATTTGCAGACGACCTAATACTAATATCTGATAATCCGAAAAGCTTACAAGAGATGTTAAAGCAGCTTGTGTATGAAAGTAACAGAGTTGGTCTCTCAATGAACACTGCAAAGACAAAAGTGATGACAAACTTCGAGGAAATACCGATAACCGTTAACGATAATGCAATAGAATATGTAGAAGAATACACTTATCTAGGACAAATAATATCTCCAACGCACTTCACAAACAAAGAAATAAACAACAGAATCAGTTTGGCATGGAAAAGATTCTGGTCTTTGAAGGAAATAATGAAAAACCCTCAAGTACCATTAAAAGCTAAAAGTAAAATGTTCAACTCATGTATATTACCAGTAATGACATATGGTTGCCAGACATGGAGCCTTAATAAATATAATATACACAAATTAAAAACCTGCCAACACAGTGTGGAACGAAGTATACTAAAAATAAAACTTAAAGATAAAATAAAATTAGGAACTATAAGAAGTCAAACTAAAATCACTGATATTACATACTGTATTAAAAGACTTAAATGGAGATGGGCAGGCCATATGATTAGGAGTAACAAAGATAAATGGTCAAGGGATGTAACAGAATGGTGTCCAAGAGAAAATAGAAGAAAGAGAGGGAGACAACATCGAAGATGGGAGGACGACATAAGAAAAATCGCGGGCGTTGCTTGGCCAAGACAAGCACAGGACCGTAGTTCGTGGCAAACTCTGGGGGAGGCCTATGCTGGACAGCAAGACAATCTTCACGTAGCGGTGTCAGATATATAATATAATGTGTTTGATACTTATTTACAAACATGTAATAATATATGTAATAGGTTAAGTTACGCATTTGTGAGATTGTTAAATAAAGGCTATTATTATTATTATTATTATTATTAGTCCTAGACTATTAGTATATGTCACGGGTGTGCTCGCTCCGCACTGATATGTTTTGGTAAAACCATGGAAGTCGGTACAAAAAAAAAGGTATAAAATTAACTTATAACTAAGAAGTTCTTATTTTACTTTAATTTTTTCGTGTAACTTATTTTAGGTATGTATTAAATAAATTGTTTCTTTGTGCTTTTATATGTAATTTTTCTGTAAATTAATTATTAAATAGTTTCCAACAAATCTGATTGATTGAAGATTGATTGAAGTAATGTCAATACGTCATCAGAGTCCTTCCTGTACTTTTTCGCCCGATTCCTGGACCTATAGATACCATAGCCAACATAATAAAACTATAAAATTTTATTGTTGGGTATATTCTAGAAAAAAGCCGATCTTTGGTATTATAATATAAACAGTAAATGTTTAAAAAGGTAAATTTAATTTTAGATTGCATAAACATTTGTAGACCTTATTATGATACTTTTATGTTCCTGGCGATCAAAGCCTGACGTTTAAATTATCACAATTACAGAGAAAATATTAAATACCAAGTTTAATTCGAAGAAATAAAATCAAACTTAATAGAATCAAGCTTACCTGTAAAAGATGCAGTTTGTTTTTTATCATATAAAACTAGGCAAGTTATGCAAGAAAATATTTGAGTTTAAGGCATACAATTGCAATTCATATAAAGTGATAAAATAACAAGCTCTTAGTATTCATTTATTATACTATAGTAATTAATTAATACAATATTATCAACCGCTTTTAATAACTGAGGAATTTCACGGCTTGTTTGAATTAAACATATTTTAATGTAGCCCTGTTGTAATGCAGGCATATTGTATATTTTAATTAACGTTCATAAATTTTATTATTAAAAGTTATACATTTTAGATATTTATTATTTTTGGACAAGTGAGTAAATCATAAAAACAGTAGTGTCTGATTTTTTTTATATTAAATACATTCTCATTACGTTTCACAAATAGTTTAGAAAACACGATGTTTATTTGGTGCCGTATAATATTTTACCCAAAAACATTTTCCTATCTCAAGAAGACATTTGAGTTTATTGGGTTGCTGGCCGATGCACGATCAACACAATATTTTAGCATTCGAATGCTAATTCAGAACACAACATTGTTAAACACTCCTTCTTAATACATGTCATAATAATATTAAACGCGCTGTCTTTACTCACACGTTAATCTAATCTTGAGCAATATTTTAAAATCTGTGAAAGGTTAACAGTAAAAAACTGAGACTTCTTACTTAAAACTGTAGCATGATGTGCGTAATACATTATAATACATTATATTGTGTATTAATACTATGTTTACACAAATATTAGTTGTTTAGTTTATTACTTGCTGTCTATTGTACATACTTTATATCATATGTTACGTATAAGTGTAAATATTTGTACGTATGTTTGTATTAATTATGTTTCTAAACACCTAGGCAGCTGTTTGAAACGTTCTGACTCTAAGGTTGTCTAGAAGAAATCACCGTTAGACGACAAGATAAGCATTTTATAATTCCTTTAATTTTCAAATAAAAGACATAACAATTCAACAAACGATTAGTTTTGAGATAGTCGACATATGAAACCTGCTCACATCAAACTTTACAAACCGCAATAATGCCGAATTGAAATTCACATTTCTCGACCCTCCAACACTTAGAAAATATTAACTGCTTATTGCTCTAGTGATTAACAATATACTATTTTTGGCCGCACACTATTTTAAATTTTGTTTAAAAAGTAAACTTCTAAAATGTTCCTCATTCTTAATTTACGAAACACCTTTTAAAATTAAGGACTTTAGAAAAGTTTTGTTAAGTACCTAACCTACTCGGAATACCCTCTATTCTAAGTAAGTTAGGTACTAAACAAGTATCATTTTTAAAAGTATAAATATTGAAGATATTAAGTACTATCGGTGGAACCTGATTTGCATATACCTGTAAGTTATGGTATAAAATTATTTTCCTTTCTACTTAATTACTAGTTGATAGAATTATAGATAGATAGGAATTAAGATATAGAAACACTAAATTTAAAATATAGACATGGTTTTCAACTTTATTGAGGCGATAAAATTTATGTGAATAACAAGTTAGGCAGCAAATGTAAGAATAATAAAATGCGCATAATAAAGTAGATGTTTATCATCAGAAGTTTGAAACACGTGAATTAGCTGATCCCTTTTATTGTCTCTTTCAAGCTCATTCGCATGTTATTTGAGTAAATACCGTTACCTCGTATCAGTCAAAATGCCAGAACGTTTGTAGTAAACATTGACCACGAGCCGACAGTATGAGATTTCTAATTAGAACAATATTTTTTCTTTTTTTTACGATTCGTAGCATTACAATGTATATTTTTTTTATTATTATTTTGGCATCATCAATAATTACTAAGTTCAATATTATCATAATATTTTATGAATTACTTACCATTTTGTTTTCTATTCTATTTATCCTTAACTTATTCTACTTTTGTCACAGACTGGAATCTTTGATTACTCTAAACGAAATTAAATACACAGGCACACAAAAAAAAATATATATCATGAACCAGAGGGAAGACCCCATTATTCTTAGGCTATTGAGATCGCTGAAACCGAATATGACAATAAAAACTAATTTTAAATGCCCGTTTTCCCGCTAGCACCCCCTTACTACCTCTTAAGGGGTGAATATATAAATTTTTGTATAAAATCAAGATAGATGTGTATTTCTACGTTTTTTGGGATGCTGAAACCGAAAATGATAACAAAAAATAAATTCATGGCCGTTATCACCCCCTACCACCCCTTACAGGGGGTGAAAATTTCAATTTTTCTATAAAATCAAAATAGATGTATATTTCTACGTTTTTTGGGATACTATAACCGAAAATGATAACTAAAAATAAATTCATGACCACTATCACCCCCTTACCACCCCTTAAAGGGGGTGAATATTTCAATTTTTCTATAAAATCAAGATAGATGTGTATTTCTACGTTTTTTGGGATGCTGAAATCGAAAATGATAACTAAAAATTAATTCAAGACCTCCATAACCCATTAACACTTTCTTACTACCCCTTATGGCGGGTGAAGTTTTCTATTTTTGTATAAAATAAAGATGAATGTGTATTTCTATGTTTTTTAGTATGATGAAACCGAAAATGACAACCAAAAGTGAATTTGATACCTCTATTACTCAATACCACCCCCTAACCACCCCTAACAGGGTGGTGGGGGTAGTTTCAATTTTGTATAAAATAAAGATGTATGAAGAAATTTTAACGATTTACAGTAAATGACATGTTTATCAAACTAGTTTGAGGTTACTCTTAGCTCTTATATTAGAAATTCAAATGCTTTATCGATCAGAAATATCTGATATATATTCATGATTTAATTCTACTCTTAGCGTAACCCAGGAACAACGGCATGGACGTAGTAGATTTCTGTTCCCTTTTGGGGTGCTGGATTAAAGTGAGTCCCCTTGCCTCTCACTATCCGGGGTGCTGAATTAAAGTGAGTCCCCTTGCCTCTCACTATTCAGCGTCTACTTGTTTCTACGATAACGAACTCTCTTGTTGTCAAAAGTTCTTCTAAGTGGTTTCCTTTTATTGGTTCTTTTCTGTTCTGGCAAATCTCTTTTTAAATTCCAACAGTAGTCTGCTAACATATTGACATCCCATTTACCCTGATAGCGCTGTTCCATTGTCTTAAGATCCTGTCTAATGGAACCCTTCACCTTGTTCCTCACTGTAGTCTCCTAAATTGTCAGGAAAATAGTCCCTTCTATTTCGGAGGCATAGAATTAGGTTCAGCATCTTTTAGCCTCCTAAATTGTCAGGAAAATAGTAACAATTCTATTTCGGAGATATAGATTTAGGTTCAGCATCTTTTAAGCGTTTTAAAAGACTGCCGGATGGATAACAGTATAAGTAGAATTAAATAAAAAACAAAAAAAAACAAAAAAAAACAAAAAATTAAAAAACTTGTTAAGACTAAGACAAAAATCACGATTCAGTCTTATCATCATAATAACAAATATATGCATACAATAAGGTTACCTATAACCATTTTTTCTCTCAGCATCTTGAAAAACATAGAAATTCACATCCATCTCGATTTTATATAAAAATTGAAAATTTCACTCCCCGTAAGGGTTGGTGAGGGATGTTAATGGGTGATAGAGGTCTTAAATTTATTTTTAGTAATCATTTTCGGTTCCAGCATCCTAAAAAACGTAGAAATACACATCTATCTTGATTTTGTAGAAAAATTGAAATTTTCACCCCCTTTAAGGGGTGGTAAGGAGGTGATAGTGGTCATGAATTTATTTTTAGTTATTATTTTCGCTTCCAGCATCCCAAAAAACGTAGAAATATACATCTATCTTGATTTTATAGAAAAATTGAAATTTTCACCCCCTGTAAGGGCTGGTAGGGGGTGATAGCGGCCATGAATTTATTTTTAGTTATCATTTTCAGTTTCAGCATCCCAAAAAACGTAGAAATACACACCTATCTTGATTTAATACAAAAATTTCAATTTTCACCCCTTAAGAGGAAGTAAGGGGGTGCTAGCGGGAAAACGGGCATTTAAAATTAGTTTTTATTGTTATATTCGGTTTCAGCGATCCCAAAAACCTAAGAATAATGGGGTCTTCCCTCTGGTTCATGATTTTAATTTTTTTTTGTGTGCCTGTGATATTAATCAACTAATTAAATATGAAAATATCATATTTCATACCTACGGCGTTGGTTTTGTACATATCATTGAAATATCAAACAAAAAATATGTATCATTGATGTTATTTCGACATTCTAATCAAGGCATGTTCAAAGGGTTGACTAATTATTTCTCTAACGCTTGGAATTCGTAGTAGATATAGTTATAGAGGTGAGATATCGCTTTGAATTGGCATGTAAATAAGGCAACTTCTCATGTAATCCAAATTTGTTAATTATAGGAAGGAAATATACATATACATATACATATAAATATATATATATATATATATATCTATACATATGAAAATAAAATGTATATATATTGTCACGCATGAAGCTTGGGAATAAGTGTTAAAACTTTCTCTTCAATACTTTATGAGTTTAAGTAGCTAAAATGTAGAGTATAATAAGAGTAGTCGTTGAATAAGTTGTATTCAAATTTCGTTTTACATAGATTTATTACAATTCTGTCCTTTCCTCTTAAAAGTTTTTCCTTCTTGATTCTCAGCGAGTGATTTAAATACAACGCTTGTGAAGTATATTCCAAAGCAGTAGTATAAAATTACTTTTTGTTAATTATCATTTTTAATTTATGAAACGATAATCTAAAAGAAGCTGCATTGCATACATACCGCGTTCAATTTAATGCAATGCAGCTTCCCGTGGTATTAAAAGAAAATTTTTTTTTTAAGAAATTTTCAATAAAGATACAAATTGCTCTTTTGTATGTTTGCATTGCCTGAATAAATTTAACTTATGGACTTTACTGTTTCCAAATTTGTAATATTTTTTAATATTTATTTTTTAAGGATTACGGAAAATGTTCAAACTTGGAACTAATTATTCAATTAATAATAATAAAGTTTTATAAGCTTTTCCACAGCGTAATGTTCTAACGACGTCGAAAATTATGAAGAGACGAAAGTCTTAACATAGTTGATAGAGATATCAATAATAAAATACCTAATGAAGTAGGTGTCAAGACTATGTTAAAGCTATCGTCACAAAAGGAAAATTTAAAGTTGTCAGTGAATTTCTTTTCCCGTTTACAAATATATTAGTATAACTGTAATAACATAATTATGATTACACAATGTAATATAAAACCATAGCTTTGGATGTCACTTCATTTCTCTTTATATTATAATGCGCTACTACTAATACTGCCGCTGAAGCAACACATCTTTGCAACACAAATAGGACGTGTTGACTTCCATTTTTTGCCTCCATAATACCATAGATAGATAAACCTGATCTGTATACTCATGTATAGATAACGGACCTAAATATATTTTGTATGTTTTATAGTCTGCGGTGCCTTTTATTTGTGTAGTATAATTGATAAGATAATGACTATTGTACAAATCGAGTAATGATTACTCTAACTACATTTGCATTAGATACAACATTTAATAAAATACTATATTTCCAAGCAAATAACAATTCTATTTATTTTTAAATTGCATCAAAATTCTAAAGTAAAATGCAAGTAGGTTTTATTTTAGAATTTTAAAAATTAGAGTTGACTTAGTTAAAAACAATAGTGAAATACAGATCTCTTAACTAGAAATCACACGAGAAGTCTAAAAGAGTATCAATTAAAGAACGTTAAGTAAGTTCGTTTTCAATTTTCCAGAAATCGGTGTTAGACCTTTTACCATATGTAGTTTGGAGATGTTTTTGGCCTCGCTCAAGAAAAGAAAATTTATTTTAACTTTTTCATTAATTTCTTAAATTTACTGGTTTTCCTGGTTTTGAATTATTAAATGAAAAATAGTTGTATTTAATCAAAGGTAGAAAATAAAACATTATTTCTTATTATCATAGTTAAATGTTAAATTAAAAAATAGAAGAAAAGATTAGCAAAAGAAAATAGTATAGGATAAATTATATTTTATTATTCGTATAATTTATATTATTGCTATTATTAAAGTAAATATTATTATTAAAGTAAATACTTTTTGTTACTGAACTATATTTTGGTTTAATTCTTTTTATATTTAAATAGATTTATTTAAATTTTTAACTAGAGGTAGCCGTCTGTCATGGTATGGGTATGTTATGAGGAGGGATGAAAGGCACATGACCAAAAGAGTGCTATGTATGGTAGTGGAGGGATGGACAGGTAGAGGACGGCCGAAGAAAAGATGGATTGCGTGAAAGACCTTATGGAGAAGAAGGGAGTGGGTACAGAGATGACGAGTAACAGGAGAGTATGGAAGGAAAAAACATACTTTGCCTACCCCAAAATGGGATAAGGACAGGAAGATGATGAGTTTTATTTAAGTTTTTAATTTTATTATTATCCACAGGCGTACATCTTTATTAGTAGACAATTGTAACTAATGACCGGTTGGCCGTCTATTATATCGCCGGTCTCCTCGCCCGCTACGGTTCCCCCGCGAGCTCCTAGGGAGCTCCTAGGGACATTTAAATGTGTATAATTTTATTAAGTTTTTCTTTCTACAAACGTCAACACATCGTAACTACATAAAGTGCTTCACAAAAATAATATGCAAAATGTTCAAACGTTCCATACGAGTCCATGTAATTGGTACATTCATAAAGGGTTCTCATAATGAACACGTGTCTTTGAGTACAGAATGTGTATCACGCATGGAATGTCTTCAACATGATATTGCACACATGACCGTACACTGTTTGTACTACACACTGCACACTACACATACACACACACACACACACACATTTATTATATTATTATTATTATATATTATTTTATTATTGGAATGTAATCTTCAAATGATGTAACACTTTCACAATTTTCATAAATCACAAGGTAAAAAGTTAGTTTGTGCGCCAGATTAGGAAGTTTTTTGGAAATAAATAATATTAATCCTTATCTTACTATTTAGTCCTTTACATTAATCATATTTATCTTAAAATGTAGATAAATTTTAATATTAACCTTTATACCATTCATTCTGTACCCACGTTAAATGTGTATCCATATTTCTTAATAATTATTTACATGACATTAATTAGTTCCGATAGATATATAGAATAAAAAATACAAAACACTAAGTACTTTTTAAGCCTTAATGAGGTTCTATTAGCAAACTGCAGCTGTTTGAACATGGGGCGCATCGCTAGCAATTAATATGTAAGATATATTTTCTTATAGGCTTTGCAATTGGATTATTAAATAACAAAAATATAAATGACAAAAAGTACTACCCCAATGATATTTAAAATTTTAATTAATATATAATAAGTGTTTATATACGTACCTTTTCCTCATGACGGCAGCCCCGTCTATGTAGCTTGGCAAAACCTCTTCCCGTAATAGTAATAGTTTCCTAAATCGCATAATTTCGACTCACAAAGTAGCTTGTCTTTTCCCGGTCCCACGGACTTTATGTAAATTACTGTTTTAAATGGTTCACATCTGAATATACAAAACCTATTACACATGTTTTTTTTTAATTCGACTTTTGATGATTGTACGCTGATGAATATAATATTTCAAGGCATATGACTGAACTTTTGTAGTACATCTTGCATGAAGATAGAACACAATGGCTAACGAAAATGTACCAAAAACATTAATTTTCTGATCTATTTTCTATGACACTTATATAGTATTTTTTTAAAGATATATTATAAATGGCCAAAACTCTACACTGGTATTACTGTATCATCAGACGTAATATAACACTATTTTAACAAATAATAAAATCAAAATTTATATGTTATCTTGTTACTGATACTTGTTGGTAGAAATAAGAATAACACTTCGGCAATAAAATTTAATAATTACAATAAATGAACTAAAGTGGGGCAGTTCACAGTGCACATACTAATGCCATCTAAGTAATAAATATATATACACATTATCATTTATATTTTCAATAACATCATCGATGCTCTAAAAACGATTACAATATTAAAACTTAATTAAATTGTTAATGTCAATAAACAATAGCTAGTGGAAACTTAAGGAAAGTAAGCTTCATTACAATTAACATATATTCTAATTCTACATAAAACTTTGAATTAATACTGGTATATAGAAAAGCAATTATTAAGTATATCATTCTAGTACAAGTTATATAAAATGATATTTCACTTTTATATTACATCTCTTGTGTTTAGATAAATACTTAGTTATCTTATTAGTGACCAATTGTAAGGTTTTTATCTATACTAATTATTTTACGCTTCTAATAAAAAAAATCTAAAACAAACAGTAACGACTTCCGTATGTAGCAGAAGCATATTTTTTTTTGTTTAAGGCTTATTTGTTATTAAGAAAAAAAACATAATAAAATATTAATAAAACTGTTAATTTAGAAAAATGTGCCAATTATTAGTACGGACAAACTTTTCTCGTTTTGAATAAAATTTGGATAAACTTTTTAGCAACGTTGCATGCTTCATGTCTTGTATACGTACATAGGTCACTCAGACAGTTTTACGAACAAAGTTTTTTAAAGAAGAAAAAATACTTTACTTACTGAAATCACGAAACTATCGTTTGTGATCTAAAAATGGATCTGCGACAGGAACATTTTCGTACAAAGGTTTTTAAATTACTTTTTATGTTCAAATATACATAAGTGATAAGTCTTGTAATCGAATTCAATTATCTTTTATGTACGAGGCGCCGTCTTAAGCAAGCGTCTAAAGCGTCGGTGTGCCGCCGACATAACGACCTTAAAAGCATTCTCTTAAATTTCAAGGGCGAAGAAAGAAGTGGTCGTCTTTTAAGGTCTATCAGAAGAAACAATACAACAAGTGAAAAATTTTATTCTGCATTTGAATTAACTTAATTTTACAGATTTACATACCATTAAAGTTTAACACATTGTAAATATTTATTTTGCAGATAAATATGAATATTAGTATATATTTAACTTTCTGTTCTACAACATATAAATTAAATCTGAAAGTCTATTTATTTAAACTTGAGTTAAGCCGTCGCAAAAACTGTATAAGCTAGTAATAATTATAATAAAAATCATTGACTCACTGGCTGTCTGCCTGACTATACTGTGGCAGGAATTACGCCATGTATTTTTATTTACCAGGTGCAAGTCATTATTAAAAAGTATGGAAGGTTTGATCGGGGCTACTCTCCAATAACCATTGATGTACCTCTAGACAAAAGTAATAATAATAGTCAACGCGAAATTAATTTTATAATTTAAACTTCATATAGCATATTTATACTTATATACTTCTTGTGAGATTTAATTTTAATTTGTTTTTATTATGTTTACATGTGAGACAATATACGAGTAACATTAAATGTAGTAGAAATAAATGGATATGTTGATATAATTATTCTGGTTTCAGATCTGACAGATTATAATCGATTGAAGTTCGCGAGTCGGAGGGGTGGACGTCAATACGAAAACTTTATTTTATTGCTTGGCTGGGATTGTAAATTTTTTTAAATTACTATACACAATGAAGTTTCAAAAACTTACAATATGCTTTATTGACACTGGAACACACACACACACACACACACACTGGCACAGTACATTCCAACAGTTTCATTTTTGCATTTAAAAGCATTGTAATACAATTTTTTTTTATTCGTTAAAATAATAACAATTAAAGGATGATTTTAATATTCAATTTAAGGATTATATTCAAACCCAGTAGCATTAAATATTTGACGACACGTGGTCTCCATTTCTGCATTATTAAAACTTCTCGCCTGCGATTGTTCTGGCGTTTCTGTCGCTCTTCTAGCTGCCTGCAGCTCAGCTTGTCTTTCTGAACGAACTTGTGCCTGAAGTGGGGTTTCAGCTGCTCTCAAAAAACTTTGTCGCGATGCTTGCTGTTGTCTTCTAGTATCTGCGTGAACCGAAGATTCTTGATTTCATGCAACTTTTGCTGCACAGAATAAAAATAATTAAATCAGTGAGTAATATCTAAAAACAACAAAATGACACCCAACATCTAACAACAAAATTACACCCAACCTCAAAAATTCAAATAAATACAGAAATATTCTAAACATCTGAAACTATAGCCAATTGAAATAGATCTTGACGTGGGGAATGCTAGATAGCGTTGAAGTAGCCAGATTATGAGATTTATTGACAAATGATCTTTTTAACTTTCTAATTTTTTTTAACTTCACGCTAAATAAAAAAAATAAAATAAAAAGTATCTAGTAGTAGTAAAAGTCTAATGCTTCCAAAGGTATGTGTACAAAGTTTCATAATGATCGGTTGAGTAGTTTTCGCGTGAAAGCGCAACAAACAAACTTACATTCGCATTTATAATATTAGCAGAGATTACCTCATGCATAAACGCCAACTTTTCGGACATTGATACAAATACACGCAAATCAAGTAACAGCGTTGTTATAACCATATAAGTTACAATGATGGCATATCTGTGAACTGTCTTTGCATCTCTCTAATTAATTATTGTTTTTATTTCAATGTTTTAAAGTACTTCATCTGATCGTTTATGATCTGTGATTAAAGATTCCCGTCTATCGTTTTTGATAGGTACTAGAGTCAATGACCCCATATCAAAGGACGGGTGGAGATCGGCACAAAATCGAAGCCGTATTATTGCGGTCCTCTGGGTTCAATGAATCCAGAGAAAGAATGGTCATTTATTTCTTATTTTCTAAAGCTTATTCTTTAAACGTGAATGTCTCCTCAGTAAAAATCATATTTATTCAAGACACAATATACAATTTCACTAAATATTTTGACTTCTGCTATAAGCTTAATTTATCACTATAGTTTATAATAATCTATTTTCGTTGTCGAAGGGTTTGGTTGTAACATCATAAAATAGCGGACTACTGCTTGTTTTTACCAAATACTTATTATATTTTATTCAGGTTAAATAATAATTTAAATTCACGAAAAAGAAGATCGCAAGTAAGACGCGGTGCGGTTAGTTTAACCTTACCATAAAATGGTAAGAGACTAATTAGTAAGCTTATATTATATGTTATACTATGTACATATATAAAGTTATTAATAACACATTGTTTAAATACTTAGTTTTGTATTTTTGTTGGAGAATCATACTTAAATTCGCCACTGATTTAATTATGATAGATATGTAAAGTCTTCCACAACCACATTATACTGTAATTACTTTGGTGTAAGTCGTTCATAACCTGACTTTCTTTATCATGTAATTAAGCTTTCTTAACGACTTTTCGTTAAAGTGTTAAATTCAAGACAATCAGCGCAGGCGAAGCGAGTTAACAAACCGCTGACATGTTAAGATGATTAGCATAAAAGAACAATAATGTGTTATTTACTTTGAGATTTATGAAGATTCTATCCCATTTGTTTAATGTAAGGAGAGGGAACTTCAAAATTTATTTAATTTGTATTAAATAAAAAGAACCCTTCTGTAGGCAATAGATGTTATATTATTATTAAAATACGTAATTAACGATGTCATTGTTGTTATTTAGGGTATAAATCATTATGAATTCATTATTTTTTTGTTTACTAAAGTAGTGAATATAACTTACGTGTATATATCTACTCTATAGCTGAATGAGTATTTTTAAAATGAATTTGTGTTTACAAAATGTGTGTAAAATCTGTCACGTCTCAGAAAAATTATATTGCAAAAAAAAAATACATTACCGTCTTAAACGAGACCCTATCCAAAACTAACTTTCATCTCAATTTTACAAGAGATGTTACAAAAACACACAAAAGTAACCAATAGAAAAATAATAATTAAGCCTTGGATTATTCTTGGTCTCCTAAAATGTATTAAATATACAGATAAAACATACTAATTACAAAAATACACCCTAATATTAAGTCATAGGAATCACTGCAACAACTTATTTAAAATATTTTAAAAAGACTTTAATTTCCTAAAAACTAATATATCAACAAAAAACTATGGGCAATAATAAAGAAGATGACAATTACTCAAAACAGTGATAACAGCATCCCTTAAGAATTAATGTATATGGAACATCCTAAGGATGACGTTATTAATATGTACTTTTCTGAGATTCGTAAAAATTTTGCTAATTCAATACCTTTAAATTCAAACTACTACATTTTAGTTTAACGAATAATTCATCTTTTTTGGTTTTATTCCCAGCTACCGAATCAGAAGTAAATAATGAAATTATGAAAATTAAAACATCTTGTGCTCTAGGTATTGATGGCATATGCTCAGGCTTTCTAAACCCTTACAAAAAAAAAATTACTACCCGCTCTATAAAAATTACTCACGCTTGTATTTTGGCACTTTCTATGGGTATTTTGCCGTCACCTTTTAAAAAGTTTTCATATTTTTAAATCTGTTGATCGATCTAACTTAAACATTAGAGCTGACAAAGTGACAACACTGGCTCAGGCAAAATGTCAAAAGTATAGATTCCATATAATTAATTAGTATAAAATATAAATAAGTATTATTTGAGTAAATAAAGTGTGGTTACTTGTAAAATACGTAATTAAATCTATAAATAATATTTTAAAGTAAACTTGTATCAAGAAAAGTGTTTAAAACAGTAAACTTCGAAGCTGTCACTTCTTCAACGGCAGAATTTAAAAACTTCTAAGAACCCGGGTACATTACTCACAATAAACTTCACACTACTTATTGTACACTGTACTCACAGTGACGTTCATCTATACACTCAGGCAAGTTATTGACTCACTTTGACAAGTTTGATGCTAAGTTGAAGACGAAAAACATTGGCCTCATACAAAACCTTTAAATTACTTTTATTTTACTTTATATATAAATAATAAAAAAGCATTTTAAAATCGTTCCCATAAGCCATTATTAGCTAAGTGTTAGTAGTAACAGCTATTTAATAAAATTATAATACCTTACAATCATTCTAGTAGAAAAACTTATAGTAATTAGTACAATTATATAATATTATTTGGACAAGTACGTATTAATAACTCAACTAATTCATTGTTAAATTTATTTTTATTAACTTTCTTACCCCATTGTTTTTATTTTTTTTATTTGTCTATTTTATTATTATTATTTTACTACTTTACTTTCCTCTTTTTCACATTCATTAAATCTTTCAGTTAACAATGGAAAGAGTAGATATGACTCACAAGACCTCTGCGAAGGAGTCAGAGCACAAATTAAAACCAGCTTTAGAAGAACTAAGATTTATAAATTTGTGCCAGAAACTACTGCAGGAGCAAGAGAATAGTGAGGAGGAAATAAGAAATTGTAAAGTGAAATACTGATCTTAAAGATCGCTGAACTACATATCAATTACTTGCATATTGTGGCTCAGCGAGATCAGTTGAATAATATAGTAACTGTGTTTGACTAGTGCAGCTATGAGCATGAGAGAGCACTAGAACACATTACAGAACTTTAGTCTGATTTGATGCAGACTAGGAAGTTATTTCAGACCTGGGAAACTGCAAATTAAATGTAGATAGTCAGCGTACCCATAGCTTATATGAGGAGCTGGTTGAATGAAAGTCACAACCTTCTCAATCAGATTTAAATAATGAAAATTTTGTAGTCATTGATTCAACTAATGATGATTCAAGTATTGTGCCACCATATATTTCCCAAGCCATAATAAATGGAAGCAGTATATAAAAGTAAACAAATTAATAAAAAAACTTAATAAACTCATAAATAATAAGTTTTGGCGAAGAAAATAAATGATATAAAAAAATGTGTGTTTATATTACTTTGTAAATCTTTAATTTTCGTATTTGAAGGATGACTTGTATTACTATATTTTATTAATGACTGACTTGAATACTGCTGTCATTGTTTATCACGAGTTTGCTTTCTTCGCTTTGTTTGTCTTACAACTGAACTTATCTCCAGTGATCAACTGGTTTTAAATTATAGGAAATGGAGGGTTTCAGAATAAAGCCATCTAATCATTGGAGAAAGAAGTACCTTGTCTTTGAAGTATCTATGTCGTCTTGAGTTGAACACCCCGCCCGGAATAAGTTCATTCCATTTTTGATAAAAATCAGTCAACATCCAGATGAGGGGGAAGGTATTGAAGCCGCTAGCGTTCATTGCGATAATGAAAGTCAGCGGTGGGAATCATATTAATAAAAAATCATCAGAATACCTGGTGAGGTGGTCCACAATAAACCTGATACTAATTAATGTAAAGTATGTTTGTTTTACTTTATTATTATTTCAGGCTGACTCGCAGATCACCATCCCTCTTTTCATTCCTATTTGCCAATATGTGTAACAGATCATGTAGTTATGCATTATAGCAATTTAAATTAATTTTTGTTTTGTATCAAACAGTATAATATAATAAAACTAACACAGTTAGTTATTGCTACACAGGGATTTGGAAAGACTCCAGATTTAATAAGAAGACAGAGTTCTCATTCCCGCAGTGACTTCACGCAGCAGCCGGCGCAGCCGCAAGTAGCGGTGTTATTGGTTTCACACTTACTAAACCAATCACAAACCTAGCGTATATCTACAAATACAGAAATACAATTGTGTAATACTATTTTATTAAATTCTTATAAATATACAAATATTAATTTTGTAATTCAATTTTTGTTTTAATTATCTTAATCTTAATATCTTGTTCAATATAAAGTTAAAGATGATTAATCGACTATTTGGAACATTTAATTCGGCAACTACAAATAGTAGTTCCCGAACCTAAAAGATAACACAAGTTAGAATCGAAAATTCAGATCTTAATGTGCACTATTAATCTTAAAGCTTTCCAACAAGTTAAATATACGAGTATACAACGATACAATAGAACCACGCTAACTACAATTATACAACAGAATTTCTTTTAAGCGACTGTTAATTAAGAATCAGTTATTGTTAGAATTGTCTTTGTTAAATTTAAAACTTATTACAGTGTTTATAAAGGTAATGAACTCCAGGTTCTATTTATGTTTATTGAAAGATGTGAGTTATAATAAATAATACATTATAAGAATAATCAGAACAAAATATAAAGTTATCGTTTCTCACAAAGCTAACACAACTCCTATCTAATGAGACCGCAAGATAATATCGTTGTGTTAGTGTCACACGAGATGATGCAGTTTATTTATATTCCATTACACTGTACAATCATGAATAATAACAGAAGTTAATGTAGACGTTAAATTACCATTTTGAATATTATTTGTAATTAGAAATCTTATAAATATAATTTTAATAGTTGTGAGTACTGCTACTGTTAGACTACATGATACAGTATTGTGTTGTATATACAAGACAACCAGTCTTCAAATATGGCGATACTGATTATATCTATTAACTCTCCGTTTGACAGATTTTTATTAATTAAATAATATCAAACTAAAGAGTTAAGCAAACATATAATAAACTATTGTAGGCGAATTGCGATTCAAATAAATTCACATTTACCCTTAATATCCTTACTATATAATAATGACCTAATTGACTCTGTATGCACGCGCATCACTTATCACCCACAAATCACACAATAATGTGTAATACATCAATAAAAAGCTATTGAATCAGGCTACAAAATAGGGTGGGTGCCAACCTTATACGTGACATTTGACCCTTTCCGGCCCTTCGGGCCGGGAAGTTCCCTCGTTATAATATATTAATATTATAAACAAATAACCAATTGTGTATTTATAGTTTTGTTTGTGTTTATTTTGTAATAATATAAATTAAGCAAACAGTAAAGTAAGCAGTAATAAGTTTATAATTTGTTAAAATCTATGTTAATATTGTAGGAGTAGTCATTTTGTGTGTTAACAGTGCGTAATAGTAGTCACGTAGATAACACACCGGGACTTTGTTATAATATATATTGTTGCTACAAAATATATTATTTGTCTACATTTTTGTGTAAATAAAAGAAATACCAGGTATATAAAATAATTTATTTATTTCAGATATCTCTGCACATATATTAAGGGGTTGAATAATTATCAGAACAAACAACTCCAGTTCGTAAAAATATATCGAAAAATAATAATTTGCCTATAAAAGATAGTATTGATATAATTTTTACGTTTTGAAAAGCGGTACCAGGTCACCGTCACCAGACGCTGCTGAATTGGAGATCTGAGTAATCCAGTCGCGGAATGTATTATGTTTATCCAGTTTTTGAATTATCTATTATTTAATATTTTAATTTGTAGCTTATATCAGGAAAACACGGTTTTTATTATTATTGCAATAAAAAAAACCTTTTGATTATCTTTTGAACATAACTCGAATTTCTACTTTTTTTTTACTTTTAACTTTACTCACATTTGCCGAGGTTTTATGACCGTACTTAGAAATAAATAATGGTTCGTGGTTTTGTCTGCTGAGTGTGTTTTGCTCGCTGTTGCTGAGCTGGAAAATAAATGAAGTAAACCAGGAAAACAGTTTCAAAAAGAGATCGTTACAAAAATTGTGACAAGTAGTACCAGGATATTTGAAAGCAGAGTACACTCCGGTCACTAATTAGTTAGTATCTAAAGCCACAGTGCGGAAAGTCAAAAAAACTAATCTTTAAGGACAAAAGGAAGGTAAAAAAAATATAAAGGATCAACAAAATTTCTATTTAATTAAAAAGATAATAAAAATGGGGAACTCTTAACTATATAGAAGTGTCTGATTATGGCAATAAACATTTAGTCAATGACTATTTGTTATTATCTTACCTATACCAATAAGAGCAATCAAATATTACATTATTTATCACAATAAACTATCTGACCCGGAGAACTTCGTACCGCCTAACAGTTGATTCTTTATTTTTTATATTTTTTAATACGTATTTTGCTATTCAGGACATCGGGTCAGCTAGTAAGATTAAAAAAGATAAAAGAAAGAAAAAAATATAAAACATTTAAAATTCTTTTCATAGTCACAATAAAATTACAATGAAAATTACAATTTCGGATTTCTCATTATGATACCTACTTATTATATTTCATTTTGTTTTTACTTATTCTAGATTTAGTTTCATTTTTATTGTAGTACTTTATCCCACGTGACGGTACGCGTGGCGGCTTTAAAATGATTATTCAAAATTGAGTGCTAATATTTGAAAATTATATTTTTGTGAAAAATACGAAACCGCACCTCCATTCTTGTGTACTACTATGGTTTTATATAACTTTAAAAAATCATTTCAGTATCAACAAATGTTGTAACTATTAATAAAACTAGAATCTTAGTAACCTTATACCTACTTCTGGTTCAAGAAACAATAGTTGACAATAATTCCTTCGTCTTTCTTTGTGTTTTTTGAGTCATTTTCCAAAATATTATACGAGCCTCCAAAATCTTTGATAGTAAAATTAATCTGTAGGTAAATGGCTATCAGAAAGGAGACAGAACCTCGAACACTATACTAACGCGGTTGGTTTATCGGCAGTGCCATAAAACGGTAGGAAAGTAATTAGTAATCTTATATTAAATGTAACTCTATGTACATGTTTAATCTTATTCATATCAAATTGTTTGTATACTTGTCTTTATATTTATGTTAGAAAATGATATATACATTTTTAAACGCCAACTACTTTTGTTTAAGTCATCCGTACATAACTTGACCTTCTTTAGTACGTAATTAAGAAATTTGTAAATGTGTTAAATTAATTACTCAAGGTGAAGTGGGTTAACAAACTGCTATAACAAGCTGATATATTAATAAGATTAGCATTAAAATGTAATAATGTGTAATTTACTTTGAAATTTATGAAGGTTTTATCCCATTTGTTTAATATAAGGGAAGAGAATTTTACAATTTATTTAAATTGTATTTTATTTAATACTTATGAACTTATGTAGACAATATATGATTTTGTTATATATAAATATTTATAGATAGATAGATAGAAATAATTCTTAAAAAGATTATTCTTTGCTTATTTTTTTTATTGTAAAATTGTAAAATTTTTAGTTCAATAAAGTAGTGACTACATAAACATTATTTAACTTTCAAATGTTGGGTACCTACGCTTGACAAATATTAATAACCTGTGTATATTATTTGAATGTTTTTAAAATTTTATATTGATGTTTAAGAATATCAAACTTACAAAATATAATGTACAGCCAATTATTTTTAATTTTGTAAAAGACGTGTATCTCTGACCATTCTTCTTTCATTGTCGGTTATAAAATATATTGCATTTTAAACTTGCCTTTTCTATAGGTTAAATTCCTATTTATTATTCCTATTTTATAGGTTTCCTTTAAATTTGGTTAATTTCAAATTTTTAGTCAGTAAAACTATTTCTGACCAAACAATAAATCAACACTAAATTGCATCAAACATATCAAAAACGAAAAACACAGTATCAATGTTACTGGAGGAAGGTCACGTAA
Organism: Melinaea menophilus ssp. n. AW-2005; assembly: GCA_918358695.1. Classification (NCBI taxonomy): domain Eukaryota; kingdom Metazoa; phylum Arthropoda; class Insecta; order Lepidoptera; family Nymphalidae; genus Melinaea; species Melinaea menophilus. The sequence continues at coordinate 8,757,248 of OU911045.1, forward strand.
AAAGCATGAGGACCCCCCGGAGGGCATGTATGAAGAGGTTGATGTCTGTGGCCGAGGCGAAAGAGGTATGCAGAGACCGAGCCGAAGCGAGAGAGCGTTTGGCACTCCGTCGTCTTTGACTACCCCGCAAGGGATATGGCGTGAAGCTAAATAAATAAATAAATAATACAAATACTTAACACACTATCATATCATATTCTTTTTGAATAACAATGAAATCAGCTTCATTTTCTCACTACAGTAGGATTGAGGAAAATAACAGTTTCAGTTCGACATCAGGTCTGATAGATTTGAAAGAGTAGGGTCCGGTGAGGTTTAGAAGTCGGCTATCGACATATCTAAAGCTAACCATTTCATGATGAATGATTTTATTGTATATTAGTTTACGGTTTTTAGAACTAAAAATATTGGAAGATCAGATTTAATAATTTGTTTATGAACTCTAAGTAATGAAAATCGAAACATTAATGCAACACCAACTCACTTCTATACAAAGAATGACTTATATATATATTTTTGGCTATTTTAAGTATATATGCCCAAATTTGATTTGTGACGAAGGTCTAAAATATTTAAGATGTTTTCTGGTTAATTTAATTCAGAAAGCCGCAAACAAAAGTAATTTTCTAGTGTGGTTGTATTCACAAAGCTGTGTTTTTAACTATTTTGACTTCCTTATTACAAAATGTTTTTCTTTGAACTTTGAATAAAAATAAATCAAATATAAAAAAGAATAAACAATAAGTAATTGTAAGAAAACACAAAAACATATAATACATCTAAACTTTAATTTTGGGGAGTATATTACTACATTACTATATTCCTATAGAAATAATAGAATATACAAGAACACAGGGTCCATAAGACTATCTTATATACTAAATATGTATTAAAAATAGTGTTTTCTGACCTTTCCTTCAATTTGCTTAATTCTGTCTGTCTGTCTGTTATATGTGACTTAATTCGTAAAGAAAAAATACGTATGTATATATTTTAAGTTCACTGTTTTTTAATAAAAACATCATTACATAAAAAAACAGTTGCTAAATGTAAAAATATATTTATAATCCTCTTCGCCCGCCTCTCGTTAACGCGGGTCAAACCCGAAATCTGAAGTTTCTTATACGATTATACATATATAATTCACATCCATCCGCTCATCGACGTTTACAGGCTGTTTGTACTTACGGATAATTTGAATAAATAAATTTGAATTTGGTTCACAGGAACAATAATATAAAGAAATACTTCTAATATATTTTAGAAACTTTATTATTTTATTTTTATTTAGTTCTAACTTGAGTTTAGCGGTGGACTCGATCTAATATCTGTACCTATAGTGACTGTTATAACTAACACAGTCTATAGTTTTCTATCTAAGAAATTGAATATTCCTTCTAGTATTGAAGCGACGTAATCAAAGAGCACGTTACCGTGTACTCGTTTAAAGCCAATCTTTAGCTGATTCCGCGTCAACGTCATTAACGTCGTTAACGTCATTGCGTCATTACCACCACTAAGTAGTTTTGTATATATTACATATTTTTTAATTTAAAAATTTTATTTTACAGTTCATAGGTTGGATATCTATAAAATATATTTTTTTACAGATATCTTGTCTCAATATCTAAATAGTTTATTTTGAAAATGTTACAAAATATTATATTAATAAAAATATTATTTTTTCTATTGGGAGTAATTATAAACATGCTACTACTCTACTCTACTAGTGTAGAGTAGAGTAGTAGCATGTTTGTTGTAGAGTAGTCTCTAGCAACATATATTAAAAATAAGACGCGATCTTAAAATAAGATGCTAGATTATAATTTATAACGAAGATATATAGATATAAGAATTTGTATTTTTATTACATATATAAGTATGTATAATGTAATTTTTTTGTCTCCCGCTAACACCGATATAGCGATATCAATAAAGCCATTCCATATTATATTTATCCACTTGACCTCTTACGAGAATAATCTGGAGAAATATATGTTAAATAAAGAAATGTTTATTTGCTTACGGATAGCTATCCGTAAGTAAAGCTGTGCTTTTTGAAAACTCAACGGAATACAAGTACATTGTGTGTGTAACATTATATATTTATCAATTGTCGACGTGAATCCTGACGTACTTTATTATTTTAACTTTTCAAATTGTGTAAGGAGCAGTAGCAGCAATTATACACATATATAATTTATATCATTTCATAACTGGTAATGTGTATTAGACGCTTTTCCATAAGTAATATCTTAAAGTTACAACGCGGGTTACAGATTAATCAATTATCTATATCTTTTTAAAAGTAATTTTAAGTCACAATTATTGCAAAAAAATGACAAACGCGGTGATGAATGATGATGCCTCCTCCTCCTCCTCCTTTTATAGCCATCAGTTAAATATATACTAAGATGGAATTAACCGACTGTTATCAATAACCATATTAATGATAAGTTCAGATTCATTTATATTATCACACAAACTATTTTACAAGAAGAAGGTTTTAATTTTATCATATTAAATCCTCATACTAAAGTTGTATAAGAATGTTATAAATTTTCTATAAACATGTTTAGTCATGTTAAGTATATATAAATTTAAAAAATAACTATAGAATGTCAATTTAACCGATACGGACAGGAAAAGAACATGTTCCATCTGCCTGAAATTTTTACTTAAGTTAAAAAAATATGTTTAAGATAATTTTTCCAAAATTAATCAAAAAGAAAAACAAAAAAGAGTTTCAATCAGATGGACAGTCCTAATTTAATTATTTCCTAAATTAATCTATTTTTTACATATTAATATAGTAACTGAATCTAATAAGTAATCTAATTGAATGGAATTATCCAAGTCAGAAGTTCAATAAATATAATTAAGTATTTATAACACAAGCAGATACAAATTACTCGTAAGTTTTATCTCGCCGTCGGTTATGATATTTTGTTATTTCCCTTAATTTTAATACTCGTTAGTTCACCAGGTACGTAATTCTAGAATATTGTTAATTGGAGTCAATTAATGACTTACATGACTTTGCTAGATCTTTTAACGTGCAGTATAAATATATTTAAAATCATTTTCACAACCTGTTTTCTCTGCTATTAAATGGGTTAAGTTTTTTAACTTTATAATATGATTGTGATTTATTTCTTTTTATTTAAACATAATATTAATATCTTGCTGTCTTCAATAAAATTAATTAAAAATGAAGAGAGAGAACATTGTCATTTCTCGTTTTTAATACTCTAGTGGAAACTAATTCATTCAATATTACTCTCACAGGCGAGAAAGACATGAATATAATAATTTTGGACCTTGAAAGCTGCCCGTGATTTCGAAAGATTTAATTAAATATATATACTTCTATGTGTTAAGAATACTTCAGTATTATATATGATAATGTAAATTGTAATTACTGCCATAAAAATAAATAGTCATTTTTAAACGATATACATAAAAATTAATCAATAAAAATGTATTTATTATTTTAAATCATCTACGAACGAGAATTAAATAAGGTCTCACTCTAAATCAATCCATCAAATGAATTATATTGAATAAACATGGCAATTAAATTATCTATGTAATGCTTTAGATACTGATCTTTGATATGAACAGACACTAATTTTAATTTTTACATAAAATTTATCAGGTTCAGATTAACCTAAGTTTACTATATTACCTTCGGATACTGCTATTTCATATTATTATAATATTCTATATCTGTTACAAACTACTGTCTCTATGCAGAAAGGTTTTCCATTTATATTATCTTCAATATTATAACATTAATAAAAACTAATGATTACATCTGTCAGTACTTAGATTATTGACTAATTGAAAAAAACATTTTTCATTAATAAAATCATTCACCCATACCTTATTATACAAAAGGTTTGCAAATTCTCATAACATATAATAATTATAGCTTTTGAGTTACAGTTATTTTACAATCCTTTGTTTCGTTTATATTTTAAAGACATGTCATGGCAGCTACGTAGCTTGTTAAAATGGTATATTTTGTGCAATGGCAACACATATTTTGTGTGGTCTCTGAACAAAGCAAAGTAACAAATTATATGTAGGGTCTCAGTATAATTAATTCCTAGTAAGTGCTGAAAAAAATACTTTATAATAATAAAAAACATATATTTGTTTTAATTAAGTAACATTACAAAATAATTTATTACTATTAATTAATATCAGTTTAAACTCAAGGAAATCGTGTAAAGATTCCCCTGGTGTTTGTTCTGCTTAAATGGGAGAAAGTTTTGACTTTGAAATATTAAATTTAATTTCAATAGCATTACATAATACATTGGCAATTTTATATTGTTTATTTTAAAAGATTGCAGTCCTTGTACATGCAATGCAAACTTTCTTTGTGACATCGAACTTACTTGTAAGTTGTTAGTATGAGTAGTTCGTGTAACACATCAACTTTCTTACTCTAACTTTTTCTCTGTGTAAGTAATAAATAGGTTATAAAACTAAATCTACTAAACTGTCAATAAAGATTTGCTAGATCTGCTTTATATAAATACAGGAATAGCCTCATTAAGGCAAAACTATATGTCAAATATTTAGCTTTTGAAATATTAATATATTTCCATGATATATTTGATAAAGTTATTGTTTCTAAAGCCTTTGTCGGTATAAAATGATTACAGCTTACTATTATCACAAAATAGTATGCGGGTGATTAAAATTTTAACGCCTGATTTAGAAGTTATAAGTAAAAATAAAAACTAATAATTCATATTGTCTTGTACATGGTATCGTTAGGATTTTATATTTGTTATGATTAATGAATTTTATTGTTACAACTAAACCTATTTCATGGGTACCTAAAAAACTGTTTTCCCCTTCCCCCGTGATAAATATTTTATGATGTAGATCATAGCTACACCAAAAATAGATCATAGCTTGTACCCTTCGGCTAGACAGTGGTTGAATCATGCTTGCAAAGAATTTTTGCGTAATCTATGTATTATGTATTATGATGATGATGAAAATGTAGACTTACGAATATAAATTAAATAATTTTTAAAACAGATTTAACAATAATTCGAACACTGAACTATCGGACAAAATATAAAGCTTACAATCAACGCCAACTGGGTATTCAAAGCCTATTATTAAGAACGATGGTGGTGACAGGGACGCCATAACTAAGAATTTTGAACATATTGATTCAGCACTTGTAAGGTCTCTATAATTAGCAACCTTACTCCAAAACTATGTACTTATTGAGCTGAGCGAAGCGAAGATCTTTACTGGTCAGATCGCAAAAAATGCGAACTCTCTGTTCTTAAAAACTATTCGAGCTACGTTAACGAAACTCGCCACAACGATTGCGAGTATAAGGCGCTAAGCATATATTTAATTTTATTAAAATCGTAATTCTAAATTCAGTATAATTTACTTATTCAGTTTAGGACAATTTACGTGCTAGCTCAGAAACTACTTATATCATAGTTTTGAAACTCGGCATGGTGTTTGATGCCACATTGCTTTATGACTGTGCAAAATTTCAGATAATTTCGATCGACAGATCTTGAACAATTAACAGAACTAATTTAGTTCGATTAGTGATTCACCAGCGCGTGCCTGCTCGATGCACGAGTTACGAGTGGATTGAAGTTTGTAACTACTCTCATACATAGCAGAACTGACGATAAATTCGTTAGAATGCAGTTCACATTGAGCTGGAAGCACACTAAAAGAATGGTAAGTTTACGAATTACAGAAAAATTCAATTCACCAGAAAATTGTCCATAGACTTATCATATGGAACGTCTCATACCGGCGCGCTCCTCAAGATAAAAGAATAGCAAAATAGAAAGAACAAACAAATGAACGAACACTTCAGTTGCGTGTGAGGGTTCGAACAGGCAAGGTTCCGTCCGAATATTTTCTTTCACTTTTATTATTCCAATTTAATATTTTATAACCACTCGCTATACATTTCATCGAGTTTAATCAATTTAATTATTGCTCAATCTTATTATATCATCCCATTATAATAAAATGGAACTTGGACGAGGCAGAGGAAGAGGCAGACGGCGTGCAAATGGTATATCGCGATACACAGCAACTTCTGTCCGTTCATAACAGTATCGAGATAGTGCAGCCACACAAATCACACTTCCTAATATCGCAGCAAATAAGCGTCGATTCAATAACGAATTAGAAAAATTGGCATATGTTTCCTGTTCTAAATGTTCAAAAACTGCTTTAAAAGAAGCAGGAGTTCCCTATACTTGCTCTGCATGCTGTTCCATTCGAACAACAGGAATGTTCACCGCAGAAAATTTTATGGATCCTGGGGCAGTGCCACCACAATTACAAGGGCTGACATAGATCGAAACTATGCTCTTTGTACGCAAACTACCAATTATACGAGTGTATCGCCTCAGGGTAAGCGATGGGCCCGGACAGTTTCGTTATGCAGGACATATTTGAAACGTCGAACAAGAAATTCAAACGATGACAACTGTACTTCCTCAACGATTTGCAGATCTGCAAATAATCATTGTACGACGCGAAGCAGCAACAGTCTTTCAAGACTTTCGTGTAAGACGACAAAAAGTGCTCGATGCTCTCCGGTGGCTAAAACAAAATAACGAATTCTATCAAGACATTCCGATTGATTTGAGAGAACTGGACAGGCTACCGTTTGATGATACAGATGTAACAAGCCTCCTTACATATGCAGAAGAAGGAAACAGCGAAATGGACGACGTTATCAAAGATGATGACGCAGTTGAAACTGCAGTTATTAATTTGCCTTATGTTACAACTGATCAACAAATAACGAATCGCTTAGCGTGGCTATCGTCAACTGCTCAGCCGAACGAATACAGAGAGGAAGGCTACATTGCAAAATATTTGGTCTCGATCCTGGTCCCGATCGGCAAGGCTACTTTTAACTGCAGTAGATGCAGTAGTTTGATGCATTATCCAGACAAACGGTTCACCCAGGATCCCAGAATTCGGTTCTTTTACCTGAATACTGATCAAAGGCATGATAGTGCTACTAAGTGCTCAATATACGCAAACAAGTAACACTTCTCTGGAACTGTTGAACAACCAGTTGCACTTCTTGAACTGCAGCCTTCGCTATTCAATAACCTTCTCGCTTTCAATTTAGGAATCAGAGGCACACCACCTTACTGGTATCAAAGGAGATGCGAATTAGCCTGCCATGCACAGAGCAATAGTTAGCTCAGCTCACGACCCCGCTTGCGTGACCTAGTATTCTAATTATTGTAACTGTTAACCAACGACGCAGAAGCAAGGAGTGTTAAAATAGTCTGGCGTCATAACTCGCCAGACATGCCCAGACCATTTTTAGCTATTGTGATAGAAATAAAAGCAGTCATGTACGAGATATTCAGATGTCAGAAAAAAAAAAAAATTATATAATTAGCGCGTTTTATATTAAACTTAAACTTAAGAATCATAGATTTAATAATAATTTTATAATTCTAAAATATATTTCTTTTATTACATTTGTCATTTCATGCACAATTAGATATTATTATAACAAATTGGGTAACCTTAATAGAAAAGGGTGGCTCGGGTGAGTTGAGGGCAGACCAAGTGAAAAAACGGATTATCGGTAAAACCACATCACATCATATTTTTTTATTGATATTTCTTCAGTTTATATAATACATATAACTCACATATATACATTGAACTGAATGAAATGTAGTATAAAATCAGATTAATTTTGGATATTAACGCTAACATAGCTTAATGAAGATAAAGCTAATGTTTTAATGTTATATCGTTCGGAGGATTACAAATAAGTCGAATGCAAATTACATAAGAGTTTATTTCTCTACATGCTTTCCCTAATTTAAGTTTGTTGTGTGTGTGTGTGTGTGTGTGTGTATGTTCTTCTCAGACTAGGGCGCGTCTGGAACCCTCGTAGCTTTAATTTGAGTTGGAGAGTGTCTTTACAGAAGGGATTATTTCGATAAGTACGATATCAAAGTAGGCCCTCCTGTCACTTCCATTTGACGTTCACAAGTGATCATTGGTATTGATTCAACGTGGAAAGATATAAATAAATAAATTAGTAAAATAAAGTATTTGTAAATTTCCTAGGAAAAACTATTTTATGAACACTTATGTTTTTATGAAATATTTATTGAACACCAAGTCGCGTTAAATAGGTTCTTAACATGCATTCATTACAGTCCTAGAGTTGAAATCAATTCCACGCTGTTACGCGTCCGCGACGATATTATAATGAACGAAAATAGTTTTATAGAAAATTTTGAAAATTAAATATATGTATATAATACTGTAAAAGTTGACTTTGATGGAAACTTTGTTTTTTTATCTTAAATAAATAATAATAAGCGATAATAAGACGCGCAGTATACATAACTGAAATTAACTATTTATATTTAGGAAAATAAGCGGATAATAGGAAACCTTAAATAGATTTTTATAAACGGTATATGGAACTAAACAAAAACTGCATAGAAAATTAAAAACATGTAGGTAATACTATCTCTCTGAATGTGTCATAGGTTAATTTAAGCCACAACAGGTATGATTGGTACTTCAATAAGATATGCGAAGAAGGTCGAGAAGACTAACCGTTTCTATTCGACATTGCAGTGGTCTGCTTTGACAGGGGAGGGCGGAGGAGGGCGGCCAAGGCTTAGATGACGACTATCTCAAAGCTATGCCGAACTGCTTATCTCTATAATATATCTCTGCTTTAGTAAAATACAATATTGGATGCTGTGGACGATGAAACCGCTTCTGATGAGCCATTTAAAACCTATATTCTATTAAAATATATATATTTTTTAATGATACTAAAATGTAAAAAATATAATTTTTACGAAGAAAAACTAGTTGCCTGATATGATTATATAAATGATTATATATACAATATATAATTATATATATATTTATATATTTTGATATAAAACAGATTGTTGAACATAAACATAAAACTACCAAATTAAAATAATTACCGTCTATTAGCAGTACAAATCTTTATTTTTTCTTCACATTCTTATAAAGCAGGCTATTTTCAAAAAAATGTGCTTTTAAGCTGTGAGGCTGAACAGAACAGCTATGTTAACAAATTAACCTAATCTCAGAATTGAATGCAACATCCAATCGTTTGAAAAAATCTTTAAAATTTTAAATTAAAAATACTTACGATGACGGACTAATTCTCAACAACACTTGCACAAATATGTGTAATATGGTTTGATGCGCTAATAATGTTTACCTAAAGTTTGAATTACTGTAGTCCGTTTAATATCGAATTAGTAAATATCAAAAGCTGGCTCTGGTTACTACCATTATTTTCACTGTTAAATAACTTTATTAGATAATAAATTCATTTTCTTTCTATGAAATATTCTATTGCAATTGTACTATAAATGCAATAAAACTAATATTTAAGAGAAATTCACTATCAAACCTGGCTTAAATATATACAGATTTTGGTTTCTAATTAAATAAATTTTTTATACACAAGTATAGATTGTGATAATTTATTATGCATGTACATTTTGATCATCCTTTCCGCCATACCGATCTCCTGTTTCGAACCCATTTATTTTTAATGAACGGAGTCACTCTGACGTCATCAAGGGTAACTTGATCGGACAATCTGTATTTGGCTATCAGTATTGTCTTTTATTTAGTATCTGATATTTTCATTACAAATATTTCACTTTTATATGTATACTGTGTGTAATTAAGAGATACTCCGTTTAAGAATAACCATAACATGTTTACTCACTAACACAGTTGCAATTGTTGTCAAAAGGATAAGATAGGCACAAAGCCAGATCAAGAAGTAAACTTCTCCTCTTTCATGATCTGCAAGAGACCACTGATGGGACGACAGAATATATAATGAAGTCTGTGGTAATGGAGAATATTGATATCTAACTTCTTTTCTGCGGACAATTCTCAATGGCCAAGAGCCATTGATGAGCCTAACTTTGAACAATTTCGAAAAATATGTAAATTATTGGAAAAAAAGCCTACAAGACTTAAAGAGGTCATAAAAAAATCCGTGCCCGCAGGGGGACACGCTTGGGTAGACCTCGCGTGTAACTCGTTTAAAATATAACTCACTACCTAAGAATAACACATGATGCCGTTGTTTACATCAAAAATTTTCAAGCAAAAAGTGGTTTTTATTTTTTTTCTCGGAAAAGGTATCTTTTTTGGAAATACTTTTGATACTTAAATTTAGAGTAAAAAATAACCTTCTATTAAAAATATTTGCGAGGAGGGAATGTTTACCAGAAAAAAGTTGCCGTGGTTTTACCTACCTAAAATTTTCAAGCTAAAAGTGGTTTTTTTTTTTTTTTTTCAAAAACGGTACCTTTTACGGAAAAATTTTTGGTATTTAAATTTAGAGGAAAAAATAACCTTTCTATTAAAAATACATGTAATGTAAGAATGTTTACCAGAATAAAGTTATGATTTTTTTTCCAAAAATTTTCGTTTTTTTTACCCCCACCCCTAAGTTATTGAAGTTTGGTTTTCGGTTTATCTACTTTAGTTATAGGTATTCATTAAAGACATCATATAATATGAACGCGATTGATCTACTTTGTATAGGTAAAAAGTTATGGTCGAAAAACTGAAATCAGAAAAAGTGAGGCCCTAGCGCCCCCTGTTGCCGGATTTCTCTGGTTAACGAACTTGACCTTTATTTTTTAAAGGTTGATTTTTGTGCAAAGTTTGAAAGCGATCCGAGCGAAACTGCGGCCGCTATCGTGCTGACAAAAGTCGAATCTGGACGCACGCACGCATATATATATATATATATATATATATATATATATATATATATATATATATATATATATATATATATATATATATATATATATATATATAAACATTTTGACCAATGGTCATTTCGGACTCGGGGGGTTATAAGAAGACCTCCTGTGAAGAAATTTTTCCAAAATTCGAAAGTCGGCTACAAATGAATGGGCAGACCGAATTCTTCGAGGTCTACCCAAAAGCTATAACAACGAGTATAAAGGAAGTACATAAAACTGATTTGCCTACTTGCCTATTATACCTACTAGCTCTATGTAATTCTTTTATTTATCTCACTTTATGCAGTGTAATTATCATCTTTGTGGACCCACCGGTGACGCTGTCATGGCCAGTAGGGCTAACAGCAGAGACACACAAAAAAAAAAAAAAAAAAAAAATCTTTGTGGATGTATGTATGTATGTAGTCATCATCACCCTTACGATCTGGACCCATTCGCAGAACAACGTCCTCGCGGCGTAAGTTATCGCCTGGAGAGCAGCAGCAGCAGTACGAAGCACAGTACCGCTCAAAAGACCGCAACCTCAGCTTCAACTGCGGCAGCAGGAGAGATATTAGAGAGCCGTTCAAATGCGATAACATTAAAATATAATCGTCCAACAATACAAAAATCTGCCCTCAATGGATTTAACGTATAAAAGTATTATATTTTGTAAGATTGACGAAAGTTATACTCCTTAAAGTATTATTTATTTACGTCATAAGATGTCCTCGACATATTATATCAAAGCAGTTTTGTGATAATTATCATGGTCGCTAAAACGTAAAATGTCTGGTCGCCTCAGTAGACCTCGTACAGTCTTCATTCGTGATTGCGTCGCGTGAAGTCTGCAAATTGTGTAATTTTCATATTGATAACAAATTTCAAAAGTTTTAAAAAAATTATAAAAAAAATATTCATACATTTTAAATTTTAATTTAAAAGTTCGTTCAAGTACTTACTGAAGATTCATACTTTCTTACTTCTATATTTAATAAATAACTACTTACAGTTTTAATACTATATACCAGTGTCTTGTAGCGGCATGGTGAGCTTTAAAGTTATAAAAACTATATAAAAATAATACTACATAAACTAGTATTAAAATTGTTTGTATCTGTTTTTATATTACTCTATTTTAATAATACCGTCTAATAGTGTATAATTTTAAATGATTACAACTGGTCGATGTAATCTCACTAACATATATTTGCTTTTAGCATCAATTTCCAAATAATTTAGGGAAATGTTCAAATATACTACTATATTTACTCCAGAGAACTATAAACATATTCACAAACTGCTTCTAAATACCAGAACTTTATGTTTTTACGCATAATTAAAAGGAATCCTAATTTGATACCTATACAGAGATGTATTTAACAACTACGCTCACTTTAAAATAAACGTAAAAAATACACTATGTACTGTTTAGTCTCTAATTTATTACTTTCCTGTCACAAAGGCACATAACATATAGAGGAAGAAGTTTCCGAGGTTGTTTCTTTAAACATTGTGAATTGATTCCTAACCCAAGCCTACAAAACTCTCAGGTTAACTGCCAGAAGGTCTAATCTCTGCAGTAAGTAGAAATAACATAATATTAATATTTATAGAAAATATCATCATATCAATATGCGTTTTCACAACTTTTAAAATTTTTTCTAACATCTTTAGACTAACATTTTTTCTCGTGATGCATTACATTTTGACTTTTATAAGTTGCAACAAATCTTTATCGTGTCTGTTTAAGAAGAAAAGTGGTAATGACTTGTGAATATTTTATACTCTGTTTGAAAAATACTGAACTTTAAATGTTGTTCACCCTGAACACAAAATGTATATTTTATAGTATTAACGAAAAGTGCTGCTTTCTAATAAAAATAAATCATATTTTTCCAGCGTGGATGAAGCAGTGGACAATCAACATATATTATATTATTTTTGTACTTTTTACTAGTTTTTAAATATTACGTGAATGAAATATCGTAACTACCAATGCACTAAAAAAATCAATTCATTCTGTGTTTCGACCTCAATATACGATCGCCTTCGAGCGATATTTACTTGTCCCGGGCCGTGGCGTGTTATTAAATACAATGAAACATTTTGTTGATTTCATTTGACTCTTCATATGACCAGGGGCGATATTCCGTAAATAGTAAATGTAAATTTTACCTAAATAGTTACGTACTAGTCTCTGTTGTAGCATTATCAAATATAAACGTGAGTTTAGTGTAAAATTCTAAAACAAAATTTGTTAAATGGTAACGAGGTTTATCTGCAATATATTTATTGTCACAACTTAACGATGGTTATAATGTAATCATATTATGTAATACTGTAACAATATCTTTCCTAAATTCTGTTTACAGACGATGGTTATATGTCGTATATATAAAATTGCACGAGAAGAGCGCGGGAGATAATAAGACAGACAGTATTAGTAAGCAAACGTTATGAATGATTTCTCTTTTGATCGATATTTTATGTTGAATCGAGAAACACTGCACCATTTATAATGTTAATTAAATTTATTTATAATCTCATAATCAAATTGACTTCTATCGCGAGACTTGCATAGATAAGTTTACGATTTTATATTATTACAATATTATTAAATATGTTATTCTTTATTTTTGCGATCAATTAATATTGAGTACATTCTTGTAGGTCCTCTTTGACTAAAAAGATTACTCTATTTAGTCAGGTACAAAAAGGTTTACCGTGAGCTGAGATTTTAGGCTTATGAATATTTTTTAGTAACTTCAAATATATAATATAGAATTATCTGCATACAAAGAACGACATATTTTATTTGAAGTATTTATGTTAATATTTTTTTAGCTTTGAAAATAGTCAATGTTGTGATACAATTAACAATATTTATAGTTTCAATCTGTCCGTGAGTCTATACATTCAGTTACTAACTAAATGACCAATTAACACACTTCTTGCTTTTTATATTTCTTATAAATATGAAATCTATAAAAATAAGCATAATTTGTAGTCAGAGAGGTTTAGATCTGAGTAAGACAAGAGCCAATCTTAACCACATACTAAGTCCTGATTCTTGGGTTCATGCCAAGTTTGGGTAATTCGTGTCTCGTGAACATTTCCAGTCTCGCTTTAAAATAACAAAACATTTTTGAAAAGTGTAAGCTAAGAAATTTCAGAACAACATCCAAGACTGTATTTTGATATTGTTTGGCTGAACTCTTTACTACTTCATGTTTATTATTTATATTTCTTTATAGTTTGATGAGATAAGCTGTGTTGTGTTGATTATGTTATGTCTTTAAATACAATATGAATATTCAATAGTTACTCATAAGATATGAATTGTATATCTTCATCCTGTGGAAATAAATGTTCTCTCTGATCTAATAAGGTATAGCCAATAAAGTTTAAAATGTTCCAATTTACTCATAATTTATTATATACACTTAATTTATTTACTTAGTTTATATATATACTCACGTCTGTAATCCCGAATGGTGTCCACGTAGTAAATTAATCTTAAGACTGTGTATATTGAAGTATGATATTACTTAATATTCAAAGACAGTAAATACATCATGAATATTACAGAGATTTTAAAAAACAATTAAAGAGGAACACAAGGAACGAGGATATTTGATAAAGTCAACGTCGAGAAATATATTGTCTTATACATTCGTCTGTAAAATACTAAGCAGCTATCAAACAGATTATTTCTTTATAGGAAAAGTACATTTTGGTGTTACTTTTCAAAAATAATACATCATCATCGTCATCAATGTTTCTTTTAATATATATTAAACTTTGTTTTATACAATTATATAATATTAGGTCCTTAAATATGAAATTAGTGTTTGTTACGGGAGGAACAAAAAGTCGAATATTTATTAATGTAATTTATTTATTTAATCAAAGTATGAACAATTGTTATTTCTGCACTTTCGCCATCATAGGTAGTTGATTGTTCCCTTTACCAAAAAAACCATTCGGATGAGAACAAATAAATTATTTGAAGGTGATTTGGGCTGCCTCATTGGAGTTGTATTTTTTCTCTTTCAAGAAGATATCCACATTTCCAAAAAACTGGTAATCTGTTGGAGCAAAGACCAGGAAGTACGGTGGATACCTTAGACATTCCAATTGTAGCTCTTCTAATTTGGCAGCCGCCTGTTATGCAGTGTGTGGACTAGCGTTGTCGTGAAGCAGCAGTGACGTAGAGCGATTGGCCAGCCTAGGTTGTTTAGCAGCCAGCTTTTCCATCATGGTTTGCAATTGCTGACAATAGACGTCTGCCGTAATTGTCTGGCTAGATTTGAGAAAATTGTATTGGAGACACCAGCACTACTTCACCATACGCTCAAAAGGAACTTTTTTGAGTAAATTTTAACTTGGGGCAGGGTTTGAATGGCTTGCCAGGGTCCATCCATTGCGAGGAACGGCTTTGTTTTGTAGGTCAAACTTTCCAGAAGGAAAGCGTCGGAAGAAAAAACCGCACTGTGTTTTCTTTTGCGACACCACCGCCACTCACATCATTAAAACCTCAAGCCGTTTCCGCAGCACTGGTGCAACGGTGGAACTTGGACTCGTAAATAACGCAATATTTTATTTTGTAAACTGAATGACCGTTAAGACCGAAACACAAATACATGTGTAAAGGGCTCTATAAATATGAACTTGGAATTCCTAACCAAAATGAGGAGAAATTTGTGATTAAATTGGCCAGTACGACAGAACGCCAATTTCATATGTAAGGACCTAATATATATATTATACAGTACATAACAAATATTACTTACAGACGGTTAAAAAATATGTACTATGAAGGGTACTTCGTGATACATGGATAAAGTATCCGTAATCTATGTAATGAGATGAAAATACGATGAAACAATTATACTCGTCTGATAAAAAATATTACAATCGATGTACCATAAACCTATCCAAACTGCACTGTTGTTTATTTTATTTTATATGACAAAAATTTAATATAATATATATTTAAAGAAAAAAATAATTAATATGTAACACATCACTAAGTATTCAATTTGTTAGCGCTATATGATATATTAAAAAACGGAGCTTCATCTGCCTTTACAAACAATTCACCTGTTTTTAAATACCTAGCTCCAATTTTCAAATAAGACATAAAACAATTCAACAAAAGAATAGCTTTGAGAGTCGATATACGAACCCTGCTCACATCAAACCCAACAAACCGCAATAATGCCGATTCGAAACTCACATTCGACCTTCCCACATTTTGTTATTAAGTACCTTATTGCTCTGGCGATTAATAATATAGCATATACTCATTATTATTAATTGATGAAATAGCTTTTAAAAGCAATGACTGTAGCCCAGAGAGGTGTTCTGAGTAGGTTATAGGTATGTTACACTTGTTCAGTTCACCTTATGGAAAATGGGGTTAAGAACACGTCAATGTTTTTACAATGACGACTTGCAGTTTCCTCTCAAGAGAAGAATCGCTAACCTAATTTAAGGATCACGAGAAGTATTATAGAAGTTGTAAAGTAATAATCTCGAATTATGCTTAAAAATATAAATATTGAAGATATCTATACGTATATGTGATGATAATCACATTTACTACTGTTGGTGGAATCTGATAGCATTTTTATTTAGAACAATTTTATACTTTTCATCGATTTGTAACATTACCGTTTATAATATTTTTTCTTTTTATTATTTTGGAATCATCAATAATCACTAGGAGAATTATTTTAATTGAATCTTATCACTTAATATTCTTCTTCTAAGTGCTGTAAAAACTGATTGTGAGAAATAATTTTTTTGTCATAGAAATAATATATTGTCATGTCATAGTTTCATTCTGGCCTGAACAGCGGATGTGTTTTTTTCTTTTGTCTTAAACGTTGCCGCACTGAGACGTTTTTTAAACTGTTTATATTTTTTAATTTTAAATAATATTTTGTATAATGTATTAACCATGGCTGTGACTTAAATACATTGTTATTAAATTAAATAGATTGTAATGTAATTTTTAAGGCATTTAAATATTATAGAAATAAAGTAAAAAATCTTTGGTATATTTTTTTTATTATAGTAATTTTTGAGATTATTAATTTTTTTATTATGTTGCTTGATTCAATATATGCCATTGTCAAATTAAACAAAAAATATGTACCATTGAAGTTTAATTCAAATCCAGATACTTTCGAAGAGTTGACAAATTATATCCTTAATGTTGGTGATTCGGAGTTGAGAAGTTTATAGAGATGAGTTAGAATTTGAATTTGCATGTAATCAAGGTATGTAGTTAATTTACATCATATAATCCAAATTAGTTATTTATAGGGAGAATATATTATTATAATATAGGATGAAAATTAAAAAATATATTTTGTTACGTTTACGTTAGTTTGAAAATAAGTATTAAAATTTTCTGGCTGCAACACTTTTAAAGTTTAAGTCGAATAACTTCTAGAGAATAATGAGGGTAGCCGCTGAATAAGTAACATAAAAATTTTGTTTTACGTATTTTTTATAACCATTCTACCTTTTACTATTAAAAGTTTCTCTTCCTTGATTCTTAGCGAGTGACTTGAATACAACGTCGGCGAAAGACATTCAAAAGTCTCCTTAAAAAGTATTTATTTTAGTAACGATTATTGAAATAATAACTTATAAGATGATAAACTAAAATGCTGCGTCCAATTTTATGCGATGCAGATTCTCAAAAGTTACTACAACTTATATTTCAAGGAAATTTACAATAATTATATTATTGCACTTTGTTGAAAAAAAAGCTGCGTAAATACTTTTTAAATTAATTAAATGCTTATTTTTAAAAAAAAGCATTGAACTAGCGAGTTATGATTTTAGAATCTTGTGTTGGTAATGATAAAAGATTCATTTTGTTTAACTCATCTATATAGTTATATATCTATAAGATCATAGCCTTAAAGACTCACTAAGGCACAGTGACGGATAAAAGTTTCACGAAACAAAAATTAATACGATAAGTATTTAGTATTTTAGAAAATTGTATCCGTTAAATGTGTAGAATTAATTTACTACTTGATAAGGTATTACATCCATACCACACCACATACATTTCCATACGCAGATCAAATAGTACTAAAACCAGGCATTCTAAACTATCTAGTTAATAAAAATTCAACGCCGAATCAAGACAACGATAAAAACAACAAAAATATATAGCAACTAACGCCCACCTCTCATACGGATGAAACATACAACATACAAATTCAACAGAACTATAAAAACCTTCTTCCAAGACGGTTGGTCACCGAGGAAGAATATGACCACAACCCTCCAAAGATGATAACAAATAATACTACGGAAATAAATGATTTAAATAGAACTAAAAATAAAAACAAAATTTACTTATTAACTTATAACGTAAGAACTCTGGCATCTTACAGACACTTGTTAGAATTAAATGAAGCACTCAACAATGTGAAATTTGATATTATTGGAATGTCTGAAGTACGCAGAAGTGGGACAAATATTAAGGAGTACAAAAATTTTATTCTCTGTTACACAGGAATTACACAGGGAATGTACGGAGTAGGCTTTTTAATAAATAAATGCCATAAAGACAGCATAGAAAGTTTCACAAGTATTAGCGATAGAGTCGCACTCTTAAATTTAAATCTACAAAGTACTAAACTAACCTTAATTCAAGTGTATGCGCCCACGGAATCAGCCACAGAAGCAGAAATTGAACGTTTCTACACAGATTTATACAAAGCCATCAGTGAAACACATAAATTCTATATAATTATGGGAGATTTAAACGCAAAAATTGGCCAACCAAACCAAAAGCTGAGGAATATTTGATAATGAAACCATACGGATATGGCGTCAGAAATTAAAGGGGACAAAGGTTGATTGAGTTTGCACTCGAAAATAAAATTACGATCCTAAATACCTTTTTCAAAAAGAAACCTAACCGCAGATGGACTTGGCGGTCGCCAAATGGTGATTACAAAAATGAAATAGACTTTATTATTTCAAACAAACCAAAAAAGATACAAAATATAGAAGTTCTAAACCTCAATTACTCCTCAGACCATCGCGCAATTAGAGCAACAATAACCCTGGAAAAAATTAAGAAGAACAGAACTAGCTATACTGCCAGCCCTAATTCTATGCTAAAAACTTTAGAAGAAATAAACAAATATAGAGAAAATATTGCATCGCATCTACCAACTATACCTAAATTGCAAGACGATTGTTCAATACAAAGCTATTACGATAAAATTGTCAACATTATCTCCGAGAGCCTTCAAAACTCAAAAAATACCAACAACAACAAAACAAATATTATCCTATCAGAAAATACTAGAAGACTTATTACTAGAAGGCAGACACTGCAAAGGACCAAAAACAAAACAAGAGCCATGAAAAATGAATTGGCAGCGCTCTACAAACTAATAAGCAAACGCATAAGAAACGACTACGCAAGTTATAGAACAAACACTATCGTAAAACATATAGAGCTTACTGGTAGTACAAAGAGAGCTTTTAAAGAATTACTAACAAACAAAAATTGGATAGAAAGTCTCAAAAAGAGACAGAATATTCTGAACAACCGAAAAGATATAATTAATATAGCAACAGAATTTTATAAAACTCTCTATAATGACCAGAAGTACGAAAATCCTCATAACATAAATTGCATCCGCACAAAAACAAATGATTGTAGAGTATTACCATTCGATATTGAAGAGGTGTCCAATAGTGTGAAGCGACTAAAAATAGGAAAGAGTCCCGGTGCGGACCACATTACGAATGAGGCCATAATAACAGCTTGCAATTTACTGTCTCCACCGCTAACATATCTGTTCAACCGCATTCTCGAGTCAGCAGTTATACCTAAGCAATGGGCTGAGTCCAATATAATATTAATTTATAAAAAAGGATCTCCTCACGATATTGGGAACTACAGACCTATAAGTCTTCTACCTTGCCTATACAAGATCTTTTCATGCCTGATAAACGGAAGAATAAGAGCTATTTTGGAACCGTCACAGCCAATTGAACAAGAGGGCTTCAGAAAAAATTATTCTACTGTCGACCACATCCACACTCTAGACTTACTGATGGAAAAGTACCAAGAAAAACAAAGAACTCTCCACATCGCTTTTATTGATTACAAAAAAGCCTTTGACACTATTTCTCACATTAGCATATGGAACACGCTGGAAGAACAAGGAGTAAATACAGAGTACATAGAGATAATTAAAAGTATATACAGCAACAGTACAGGTAAATTAAAACTCGAAAAAGCTCTAGTTTCCCTATCAAGAGAGGCGTGAGACAGGGCGACCCCATGTCCCCGACTTTGTTCATTGCCGTACTGGAATCCATAATAAGGAAACTTGACTGGAAGCAATGCGGACTATATATTGACGGGTACTACCTTAACCATCTGCGCTTTGCGGACGATATAGTTCTGCTATCTGAATCATACTCTCAACTCCAGTTCATGCTACAATCATTAAACGAATATAGTAAACAAGTAGGCTTGGAAATGAATCTATCGAAAACTATGTTGATGACAAAAAGCAAAGAGAATAGAGCTATTTCTGTAGATAATATATCACTCAACTATACAGAAAAATACATATATTTCGGCAAACAAATGAGCTTCGACAGAAACAGTAATATCCAAGAAATAGAAAGACGCGTACATCTGGCCTGGAATAAATATTGGAGTCTTAAAGAAATATTTAAAAGCAATATGCCTATAAAACTTAAAACTAAAGTCATGACGTCATGCATCTTACCATCTCTAACATACGCCTGTCAAACTTGGAAGTTTACCACAAAGACAAGGAACAAAATATCTACATGTCAAAGAGGTATGGAACGTAGTATGCTCAGCATTAGAAAGGTCCATAAAATACGACATACTAAAATAAGACGCTTAACAAAAGCAACCGATGTTTTAAGCTACTCCTTGAAGCTTAAGTGGAAACGGGCGGGTCATGTAGCTCGTCTGCAAGACGGCCGCTGGACAAAAAGAGTGACGAAGTGACCGCTTACGAGGTGGTATGATGAGATTATTAGGACAGCCGGTCATGATTGGATACAGAAAGCTCAAAGTAGAGAGCGTTGGAAATCTTTGGAGGAGGCCTTTACCCGTGGAGGGGTTCTGGAAAAACCATAAAATGAAACCTAACTTTACAAATTCATAAATATTAGTATATAAGTTACATTTAGATATTGTGTATTAGATAAGCTAACTGTATTTATCTTTCTAGAAATAAAAGGCTTTTTATTTTTTTTATTATTATTATTATTAAGGTATTACAATTAATTTAAGTTTATGGTTAGAACTTATGTTATAATAAGTAATTGAAGTAAATCAAATCATTATTAACTACTAATCTTACTTTTATGACATCCCTATTTAATAAATATAATATATAATTAAAAATGTTTAACAATTTAAAAATGTTTTTCTTACAAATTAAAGAATAATAGTTTCTTAAAGTATAAATTTACTTCTATATTTTTTGACAAAGATTTTATTTATTATGGATTGCCAGCAAAAAGTAAATACAAAAAATATTATTTATATACTTAACAAATCCAACAAAGTAGTAAAGAAACTGAGACTTGGATATATATATTTTTTATTTATAAGATTATATTTATACTTTTAAAAAATATGGTTGAAAGAACAATATAAGTACAAGAAATAGTTACAGTGTTTAACTGAAGCAGACACCACCAGACTAAAAATCATGACGGGTCGGCAAATCTTGATAATTTTATAATATTTAAATCTTTGAAGGTTCATTATGACTAAGGAAAAAGAATAATGTACATACATATTATTCCTCAGCACAAACCTACCTTACAATTATGAAGCCTCACAGTGAATTTCCACTTTACGTGTGCCGGTTGGTTACCTACGTATAAAAATCATTCTAAAGATTTGCAGGCTACCCAATGTTTTTGTCCTTAACCAGTGAGATCTGGAAATTCAAATTCAGTTTATCTTTGTTCCAGTAGACACTTTTGAATCGAATTATTACATTAAAAAAGGTCAGTGTAGTCAGTCCGTGAGTGAAAGAAATGAGTTTTAAAAGTAAATATGTTTCCTATCCGATTCCCGCAACTAGATCATCGCTTTAATGTAACTTTAATTATGGTAATGTAAAAACACACACACCGTGATAATATAAAATACAACATACTTTAAATTTTGTAGGGTTAAATGAACTAGGAATCTAGACAAAAATAAATTAATGAATTTGATACAATACTAAGCTATCATTTTAACAAAGACACTCTTTTCGTAAAGAATATAAAATTGATAAAAAGAAATTATTGAAATGGACAAAACAGTATAATACTTATAAAACACTGACAGTAAAATCACAATAACCAAACTAAAAAATTAAAAACTACCCTCAAAAAGTTTGTTTAAAGATATAATAGAAAAGTCGTCTTCTTACCCTTTAAAGCTATTGGTTTAAAACGAAGCCTACTTTGTGATTAACTTGATGAAAGATTTAATGACTTGGTTAATACATAGTTCAAATTTAATTCTCTGTATATCTATCTATGTTAATTTCTTATCAGTTATTAATTCAGTTTTTAATATTTAATATTAATATTTATTAGATTTATACTCATATATACTCATAATATAAACTATTACTACTTATTTAGATTATCTATAAATAATAATAATTAAAGCAATATTTTTATAATGCTTTAATTAAAAGTAGTGATAAAAATTATAGTTTCTTAATATTTATATTTATATAAATTATTATATATGATGTTTTCGGAACAAAAAAGAACGAGATTATTAAAGTACATGTCAGATCTCGTGTGCTTCAGGCAGCTTGATGAGGGTTGATAGTAAGTACATGATACGATAACATGTACTCAACCAATGTCCCTTTTAACTATTACACTACACTTTTTCCATTATGATATTTCGTAATTTCTAGTATATTACGCATTAAGGATTGCTTCTACGCCAAGGGACTTAAGGACTTATGTAAGAGAGCATAAATAATAAGAATGGCAAAAAATTTAATCTGTTGTCTGTAGAAATGACGATGATTAAAAGTTCTAGAGATTTCTAAATTCAAAAATCTCTAGAACTTTCAATTGGTAGAAGAATAACGGTAGAATAACGGTAGAAGGTATTTACTGGATAACGTGAACTTTAGATCCTTTTGACCGTTTTTACAGACTTGAGTCAAAGGTTAAAATCATTAAATCACACCGGTCATATTTAAGCCTATTATTATAAGAGGATGACTAGTCAAACTTTCATTCAAACCAAAAAAATAAGGACAGAATAAAACAGTATGAGACGACTAAAGACATTTTAAAATCTACGTAAGATTAATAAACCAATAAATATATCGTTAAAAGTATTTTTGTTGGATATTGTCTGTGCTTGGTTTCAATATTTTTACTTAATAGTTCTTAATGTAACAAAATGTAATATTATTAAATAAGACTTACAGAAAATGTATATATTCATGCATATTTCCGAAATACTGCAGAATTGTTTGTTAACCAATACCGGTATTATTCTTTCCAACGGGATATATCTTATACCGTGAGTGTAAACGAAAATAACTTTGCTGCATATGTTATTTAAAAAAAAGTTATCTGTAAATACTGAAGGAAAGTACATGATTATATTTTTTTTTAGTCGTGTTATAAACAGCATATATTTTTTTCGAATTTCCGCTAAAGATATCAGGACTAACTTTTTTTTAGAAGACATTTTGCTCGTATTGTATATTGCAAAGATATAGATCATAGATAAAACAGAAACCATGGTATTAATTAAGACTAAAGTTGTACTAAGATTATAACTAACGATCAAGTTATTTTAGAATAAACATTTTAAAAGCTGACTATAGGTATTGACTAGAATAATTTATACTAATCAATAACTATAGTTACTATCACTGTTGAAACAAATCAAGGAGGATTTTAGCTCACAATCAGCTAAAGATTAGCTTTAACCGATTACGAGCTATTTGGTTAAGTCGCTTCAGTTACAATCAATGGCACAAACACTGACTCTATTAATTGTAGTGTTACAAGTTCGACTGTGTAGTCGCTAGGGATATTAATGTGAGCTCTCTGCTCAATTCCGTTTAGAATTATATAACAGTGAAATAACTCACATAATAAAAAATATAATTATTTGTATCTGGTATTTGGTTTATTTTATTTGTGTAGTGCAAATCAAATGCATTTTTTTTGTTTAGTTAATCGTAATTACAAATATTCTGCGGCGACGTGCGGAATGGACGTGAATAATATGTAATTAAAATATAGAATTTGGCTCCATGTTTGACCCGCGATAACGAGTAACTTGTGGCGGAGAAGTTTAAATATATTTTTAAATTGTCTAAAGAAAATTCTAATGTTAAATTATTTCTTTTTGTTTTGTATTAATGTTTTATTAAATCAAATTATATACTCATATTTTTACGACTAATTACATGTATATTTAGTGAAAGTATAAAAATGATTGATTTTGCAAGTAAGCGACGAGTTATAACGCCAGCCCTTGTCTTCTTGTACCTATACACAAATGAATAATGGTTGAATGCTTCATTGTAATATCCCGCGGTAGTATATCATCTCACATGATATCGTGTTGGTAATCGTAAATACTACGATGCTAACATTAGGTACATGTATATATGAGTTGCCAACAGTGGAACAAATTAAAGGTACATTAAAAGAAACATGTAGTTTTAATTCAAAATAACATAATTTTTATAAAGAAATAACAAAACTAGAAAAGTTATTATTATTTAGCAAACGGTTGTAACATTTAATTCATACCAGGATACACTAAAGGATGGATTGCAGCGGTTTTTAGATGCAACCTGACCTGAGTCAATTAAATAGCTTGGCTAGAAAAACAACCTTTTAAAGTTTTTGAAAATCGTCAATATTAAGTAATAAATTTATAGAAATGTACTAATAACTACAATAGATTTTTTATATTCTTTGGTTAAAATTTTTATTTTAAATTATATCTAAACGGTAATCATGCTAAGAGATTGAACACTGCCTTATTTTATTTATATAATAAAATATTTGTTTGGTTTTTTCTTACTCAAAAGACTAAGAAAAATAAACATTTTTTTTAACAAAATTTAATATAATCATATAATTTATTTATTTTAATCTATTTTTTAATTGCAATTGCAACCTCTCTAGGTTAACACTCAAATTAGCGCCGCAGATTCACTTTGAGGTGCCTCTTCCAGGCGGATGAGCTGGACTGCGGTTGGGGTAAAACTTTTAATTAAATCGCTCTGATATAAGTCATATTTTACGTTACATTAAAACCATTGCGACTTTTTAAACTAAAAAGGTTAATAATATTACTCACAAATAACATACCTACAATAATAGTAGTTTATGTTGGGAAAACAATACCAATGTCTCAGAGTAATTAAAATACATAATGATAAAATTTAGCTTTGATTCAATTTGTACCAAAGTCCAATGTATTTTCCTTTTCAGGTAGAATGCCAGCTGTCCGTGTCTGCAGTAAAGCCGGTCCAAATTAAAGGATTTAGTATAAACACAAGGTGTAGATAATGGAAATAGACAATAACCGGTCCCCACCTTCGTCAAAGCAATCAGACAGCAATAATACAAACAGTGGAATTCGTATCGACCTTCTGAGGTTCATCTTAAACGGTATTACTGACATAAATTGACAGCCCTTAACAATACCATAAACAATAAGAGAGAATCCTTAATGCAAAAGACAGTCAATTTAGTCAAAATTATGGTTTTCAAGAATCAAGAGAATTAACTATGGTCACTCATTTCTAAACCAGCAACAAAGAGGTTCCAGAGTTTGACAAAGGTTTGATAGTCGGGATCGTAGTTGTTCTTGTTTCTAATCTGATTAATAACATAACAATATTGTTTAAGTTATTATTCCATAAAATAATGGGATACAAGAGTTAAAAATTCAAGTTTAACTTGTAATTTACACTTTCTATTTTCTTCTGTAATTTTTTATATTCAACATTAAACGTTATATGTAGTTTTAATCGTAATGTTTGTAGTTTGTTATATTTTAATTTTAAAAATGTGTATAATTTAATAAGAAATAAATTATTTTGCTAGTTTAAGTAACTTCTTTAATAAAATGCCTTAAACGCAACCGTGGTTATTGACTTTTTGAAGTAACACGTACTCACCGATATAGATTTATAAAAGCGAAATTTATCCTTTTTTAATTAATATAATCCAAATTTATAGATATTTAAACAATTATAATATATATTACATTTCAGGGTTTTATAATAGGTCGAACAAATCGCACTAACTGACTTTAATTACTGCCCAAAATTGCCTAAAATACAGGAATGTCAATACTTCAATACCACAATATTGTTATTTTAAATTGAGTGAATAACAATATTTAAATACGGAAACCGATTTGTTCAAACAATCAGATAGTAGCAGTTTTTAATTTATTTACTTATTTGTATAAAAGACATTTTTATCAATTACTCAAGTGTTCAAGATCTATTATCACGTTTAAAAATAAAGTCCATTTAAGGTTTCTAGTTATTCGTTTAAATTTTTATTTAACATGAAAGAACCCAATATTGCCATCAAAATTCAACTTTTACAATATTGTATAGACTCAATTTTAAAACTTTTGTACTAAAATTATTTTATTATAATATCGTCGACGACGCGTAGCAGCGTGGAAAACCTTACAACTCTAGGACTTTAATGTAAGTATGTGAGAAGCTTGTTTAACGCGGTTTGGTATTGAATAAATAGTTCTTGAAAACTTGTATATTCATAAAATGGTTCTTACTTAAAATTTACGAATACCTTAAATAAGAAGAAGCATGTAGAGAAGTTAGGTCTCATATTATTTAGAAATGCTAAAAGCAATTATGAAGAAATGCTAAAAGCAATTTAATGAACGTTATTTCTACTACATCCGCATCTTGGTATATGTTAAAGAAACTCCCTTGGTTTTTGTTAACATACACATACGTAACATTACATCAATGTTATATATAATTTTTCACGTCCTTCTAATATATGTAAATAAATTTATCAATTTTACCTTATCATTTATACCAAACTCAAATTGTTTAAGCTTCCAAATTAAATAAAGTTTCCGGTACCGCAAGTAACATACTTTTCTCTTTATGTCGACTGTAATGGAGACATATAAAGCATCTGAGATAGAATACATAAACATTTGCCCAATTTCATAAAACTTTATCCGCATTTACCGCCGTTTGTTAACCAACAAAAAGACAAAATCAGTGTGTACTGATACGGTAGCACTGTTAGTATATACCTACATTGGTTTGTAAAATATTAATCTTACTTCTATTTATAAGATACACTCTTGTTAATTCAAAGTATTTTTTTAAAGGATGTAAACTTACTTACCCATATAACGAAACAATATAACGATATCGCTTTTGAGTCAATTTCTGAATATTTTTTTTAATTTTTTTATGGATATAGTCTCTTTAACTTGAACATTTAATAATAATTATAAGAATATTACAATCCGAACTCGCATATGTATTCGTGGTCTTTACTTATAGCAATAATTTAGATTTTATTATTAATATTATAAATAACTGTCCTATTTATAGGAGTAGATGTCATATTTCGAGAACAAATCAGAGTACATAATGAGGCGTCAGGTTGGTCGCATAATGGGCGGAGAAAAAGGGAGTGACGTCACGATCCAGTCGTATCAAGGGATAGTGAAGAAAAACAAAAGTATCGAATGACATGAGTCACTGTAACAATATTAATTACGTATTAACGTATCTCTTCTCGAGACACTTAGTTATTCAAATAACTTTATTTTCTTTTCCTAAAATATTCTTTTCCTAAAAGGAAGACATGGATATTAAGATATTTTAAAATAAATCTATTAATTTTAAATTGATTATATTAGGAGTACAATGAGGCCTCAAATTATGTCTACGGGTTTTACATGTAACATACATAGTTAGGATTTTTTATTAGAAAGTTTTTTATATAACAAAAAAGTACAAAAGGCGCTTCATTAAAATAATATAATACCGTTATGAGGGCATTTAAATAAAACATAATTGAAAAGTGTAAAAAATCTATATATTTTTTTAAGAATTTCTTATAATAATTGATAAAGAAACTTTCGTCAACGTACAATCCTTTTTTATTAAATTATCTTTTCGCCATATCAGATGGATGAGCTCGGCTTTAGTAGAAGTTATTGTTTGAGGTGAGACGGCGATGGAGTTAAAGCATAACTTTACATCACGAGCAATATCTATTATACAACGATGGAGTCGTAAGATATATCTGATAGATGTATAAATACAACACCATAAGTAGGGAGGCAGATAAAAATATATGTTATATTTATGTCATAACAGTTTTAATTTTAATTTTGATCAAAACATTAAAAAAAAAAGTAAAAGCTCGTGATTTCATATAACTATTTTAAAGAACTATAAGGGGATGTCCAGTTCTAAGAAAAATAAAACGTTTAGTCCACATGTTATCATCTTGCTGATTTAATCAATAAATAGGTCGACACAGGATTTTTAAAACTCATTTAAAATAATTTTTAAATGTTTTTAGGTATTTGATTTTTGATCTGAGTGTATAATAAACAATTGATATTAAGCCATTCTAGACAACAGATTTGTAAATTTAAGTAGGGAAAAACAGATACAATAACAACAACAAAATATTTATCAATAAATTTTACCTTAAAGACTGCTGTTGAAACGAGGTTTCGTCATCTATATAATACGAATTCCACCCAATCAGTCAAGACAGGATTTATAACATAGTGTACGCTGAGCGCTCTTATAAGACTACATATGACATCTCTCACTTGACCATTCCATTAACAGACGTGCACTGTTCAAGCGATGTGGCTACACACATTGTGCATCAAAATAATAATCGAGAATTTAGAATTTGTACTGCCTTTAATTTTTCTTAAGTAAAATTTAGGTTTAATTGTATGAAAAGAAAATAACTTGTATTCAAGTTTAGTTTTGCTTTATTTTATGACATTTTCCTCTTTTTATTTATTCTTTTTCTTTTTAAGTGGGGATGACTTAATTGGTAAATATCTGTAACGTGATAAGTTTGAAGGTAATTTAAGTTTAATAATTCTTCGTATCTGTTTAAATAACAGCTCAAGCATCACAGTGAATATCTACTGACTACTCAATGATTTACAAACGGAATCCCTAAACACCAAAAAGAAAAAGTTTGAAAGTTTTGAGTTTGAATAAACAATAAAACGATTAGCTCTGATATACGACGATTGGAACATTGGAGCTCAACTGGTTTCTAACGAAAAATAGACCGCAGTGACAAGGAGTTGTTGTTTCTGTGCTCACAAAGAACTGATTTAACAAGTTCATTGTATTATTTACATTTAAAAAGAGGAGAAAATAAAAGATTTTATATATAACTAGAGACCCCACTAGAAACAGTAATTTTATTGAAGTGAGTTGGATCGGGAAATTACTAAGCACTTTACATCTCGGATACACTGTAGCTGCGAAAGGATTTGACACGCTACAGAATGTATCGTATTTACTTATAGCAGTTATTGTTTTTATTATACTTACTTAGAAATCATGAAGTTAACATTTTTTTTTTATTTCATAATACTGTTAATTAATCAAATAATACTGTTATAGGAGCAGGTTACGAAGCTTTTAAGTGATGCGGTTACAGACAATAACCTATCTTACATATTTATTGGTACCGTTGAGCTTCAGCTGCGGACAGCCGTAGTCGGCTAATAAGGAGTTATTAAAGTTTAAAAGACGCTTAATGTCTTGCCTTTTTCATTATACATATCCATAGGTTATTTATGTAGTTAATTATTAGAAAAGGGTACAATTACAAGAAAAGTTGTTGTATTATTATTATTTTTAACTGAATTAGAACTGTAAGAATTCAAATTGAATGGTATAAAGAGCAAAATTAAGCTCGATATATATTTTAAGACAAATGTAAATAACGTATTGGGATATGTAATAGAATAAGGATAAATATTCTTTAGAATAAAACTCATTTCCTTTATATTTTGTGAACACTTATTTGAAATTAAAAAAAACCCGGTGATTAACATTTAAATTCTTTTAACATATACAGTTACAAATACAGAGATGAGTGTACGGACAAATCATCATACTTGTATGCGGTCATGTACAGGTAAGCAATATCAAGTTGAGGACATTCCATACGTAATATATATATATATATATATATATATATATATATATATATATATATATATATATATATATGTCCGATGTAAAAACTAAGAGTGTAACGAGGCCAGCTACATCCTCATATCTAACATAACATATCAAGATAGTATTATGTACGTTTTGAGATAATTTTTATATTCAAAGTAGTAAATAATAAGTTTGAATGTAAGCTTTGATAAAACGATCTCAATAAAACAAATTTTAGTGTCACTTTCCAATCCCTCTTTGTATTAATATACATCTAGCAGTTATATATGATATTACACAGTTACAGAACAACTTTAAAATAAATGGAACTGTTACCAGCTTAAAAATATAAAATTCCAGTAAATGTTAATTTCAGGTAAGAAATTGGCTAGCACGAAAACACCGTTTCATATTTTTAATTAATGTATAGTTTTATCTCATTTTCCTGGATTTTATCGATTCGATACTAAGAAAAATCTTTCAAAATAGATTTGAACCGGTTACTTTTGTAATTGAAGTCTTAGTTAGTAGTATAAATCGCATAATATTGTATCTACTTCAAGCTAAGTTTTTGAGCAAAGATTAGAAATTGAATAAAGTAAACACCCTTTCTCAATTTTGTTTTGAAATTCCAAAAGCACAAAATTCATAGTTTTTACTTTACGAAAACCTTATGTCGTGTTATAGTAATCAATAAATTATAATGTCTTTAGTTATACCAAAACAAGTGATATCAGGATTTTTTCTTATTATGTCATGGTATAAAGTTTTGGACGGTTAATATTACAAGTGAAGAAGGATGCTAATAACATATTTGAACAGCTTTTATATTAATAGAAAAATTGTTTTATTTCTGTTACGTTGTGTTCAAACTGAAACAATAAGCTTTTAAAGTATTATGTTATAAAATTGTCCATCACAATATGCATATAAAGAATGTCAATTTTATAGATTGACAATTAGGATGGAAATTTTTTTAAAGAAACAGGAAAGAAATTATTGATACTACAGACTATTTATACAAGTACTAGACGACTTATCATTTCCGTTATCTTAAGATATCTGTAATATATGAGAATTTTTATTAGGTAACAGTAGGAGTTTGATTACTGGCGCCTGCTTGTCGCGTCATCAGCCGTAATAAGACTGCCGGCTCTCCGTCATTTACGATATTGTTAAATCATTACGATGTAGAAAAGCTTACAAGACTTTATTATTAATAATTAAATAATTAGTGTTAAATACGAACGTTAATTCAGATAGGTGTTGTGTAGTCGTTATGAAATTTTGAAGAAGTAAGAAGTATTAAATAATACTTTGAAATACTATAATACTTGATAAAGTAATTAAATTAATTTATATATGTACATTAGCAATTGATATCTTGATCCAGAAAAACTTATTCTAAAATTCTTTTGTAACATATTGTGTTGCTTCTTTTTCAGTCGATTTGCTCAGGATCTTCGTCACTTGAAATTCAATGCAAAGTACTACATTATTTTCTTACAAGTTAATAATCATCATTAAAAATGTTGTATATTATATTGTAATATTTTTGGTCGAACTAGTCTTGCGTCTTGAGCTTCAAGTCATCGAGGGAGATAAATCGTGAATGTAGAAAGGGCAAAATTATAATACATAATAAAACGAAACTTGTACCCATTTAGCGGCTCTCTCGTTATTCTCTAGAATTTATAGCTACTTAAACTCTTATAGTATTGGGACCAAAAACTTTGAAGACTTTGAACAAATAAGTGAACTTTAAAAATTCAATTTGAATATCTAGCACATCTCTTCAAAAGTTTCTCAACTAGGAATCAAAAACAGTAAGAATTTGACAAACTTCTAGACACTTTTAACGTGACTTGATTTCCACCCTCACGACTTCAAGATTTTTATTTGCTTTTAGATTTAAATTTCTTAAAAGTACCCTACAAAAAGGAAAGAAAATTCAAACGGTTTTTTTTATGTTAGAGTTCAAACGAGCGTGCGGATAACTTTTCGAAACATTCCCCGAAACATTGTAAATGGGATAGAAGACGCACAAAGACGCTACGTCTCTACGCATTGCTAAAGAAATCTACCATTCACAGAGCACCGAGTCCCGACAATCGGAACGTGGAGCCGTGCTAAGCGGTCAAAGGTAGAAGAGTATTAAAGTGATCAAGACCAGAGATGAGAATTAATTAGGTACTTAATTAATTTAATTTAGGTTTACTCCCTGCAAGGCCGGCAGCGCTCTTATGAAGCGTCGGATGTTGCAAGAGTTCATGGACGGCGGTGATAACGCATCACCTGTGACACGCCAGGTCATTTGCCCTCCTCTTAGATAAAAAGAAAAACAGTACGCCAGGTATAAAACACCCGTTTGTATTTAGAGCCGTTGTTATAATTATATTCTAAGTATTTTGTTTGAATAGCCTTTAAAAATAGGATCAGTTAAAAAAACAACTAATCATGACAATCTTTTAGGCCATAGCGAAAGTAATAAGCCATCACGTTCGTATACAACCTTTTATCTTATATTATAGCAAAAATATCTTCACAAATTTGTGCCTTTAAGCCACTCGATTTTGTAAGGTCGAGTAAACGTACTGAAATACACCTGGACCCCTGTAATATAAAAATATATATTTCATTTTAGGTACACAAGAATTCCGTTCTATGGCAAAAGTAGGTTTAGTGAAAAAAAAAACACTTTAAAAGATAAGTTTTAATATATAAAATCTGTTTTTAAGCCAAGAACGGGCTTAAATTGAACGGGCTTAAAAGGAATGAGTTTTAAATATCCAATAAGAGAGATCAGCGTCCTCGCGTATTTCAAACTACCTTTACTTGTACCTGTAAGCAATAAAGTACACAATCAAATAATTTACTTCACTATTTAACAAATAACATTTACATTTTTTTTTTTTTTTTTTTTTATTTTAGAGGAGGGCAAACGAGCTTGCGGGTCACCGTTGGTATGTGATCACCGCCGCCCATGAACTCTTGCAACATCCGAGGATACACAAGAGCGTTGCCGGCCTTGGAGAAAGGAATATATGCCTTTTTTGAAGGTACCCATGTCGTATCGATCTGGAAATACCGCCGAAGGAAGTTCGTTCCACATTTGAATGGTACGAGGGAAAAAAGTCCTTGAAAACCGCACAGTTGAAGATCGCCACGCGTCCAGGTGGTATGGATGATAAAGGAGGCGATGGCGAGCTGTGCGGTAGTGAAATTCGGCGGTAGGCATCAGATCGAATAGTTCTTCGGAACACTCCCCGTTGTAAATGCGGTAGAAGACGCACAAAGAAGCCACGTCTCTACGCAATGCCAAAGAGTCCAGCCGTTCACAGAGCACTGGGTTCCCGACAATCCGAACGGCTCTCCGTTGTACGCGGTCAAATGGTAGAAGCTGATATTGGGGTGATCCGGACCAGAGATGAGAACAGTACTCCATGTGAGGCCGGACCTGCGCCTTATAGAGCGCAAGTCTTTGGCCAGGTTTGAAATACTGCCTCGCTCTATTGATCACTCCCAATTTCATCTAGGCCAACTTGGCCTTGCTCTCCAGATGACCACGAAACTGACAATCGCTCGAAATGTCGAGACCCAGTATTCTGATACTTGGCGAGGCAATAAGAGGAGTGCTCTCGAAGAGCGGTGATACGACAAATGGGGTTTTCTTAGTGGTAAACGCACAAACCTGTGTCTTTAGGGGATTGAACTGAACGTGGTTCAGTTCACCCCACTCAGAGACCATCCCCAGGGAGGTCTCTATTGAAGACACAAGTTTCTTTCGGCACCCGTCGACGTTTTCCCGAGAGAGACCTGCACGACCGGAATATACTGCATCCCCAGTGCTGTCATCCGCATAACAATGTATGTTGGAAATATCCAACATATCATTGATATGCAGGAGGAACAGAGTTGGGGATAGCACGCAGCCTTGGGGTACACCAGCATTCACGGGCTTGGGGTCCGAGCAAAAACCGTCGAGAACGACCTGTATGCTCCGCCCAGTGAGAAAACTGGTGATCCACTTGCATAAACCCTCGGGAAGCCCATAGGAAGGTAGCTTCGAAAGAAGCCCCTTGTGCCATAC
This sequence comes from Melinaea menophilus ssp. n. AW-2005, assembly GCA_918358695.1. NCBI lineage: Eukaryota > Metazoa > Arthropoda > Insecta > Lepidoptera > Nymphalidae > Melinaea > Melinaea menophilus. The sequence continues at coordinate 8,791,456 of OU911045.1, forward strand.
ACGATCAAAGGCTTTTGCCATATCCAGACTAACTGACAGACCTTCTCCCTTACTTTCAATAACCGCTGCCCAACGGTGCGTAAGGTATAACAGAAGATCACCAGCTGATCGACCATGGCGAAAGCCATACTGCCGGTCATTGATCAACTGGTGATCCTCTAGGTACGTTAGGAGCTGTCGGTTTATGATAATCTCCATTATTTTGGAGAGAAGGGAGGTAATGGCGATAGGTCTGTAGTTAGCTAGGTCCGAGCTATCACCTTTTTTAGGGATCGGATGGACAAGGGCACGCTTCCATGAGACCGGGACTACGCCTCTAAGGTAGGAGTACCGAAATAGACGCGTTAGCACTGGAGTCAACTCAGGGGCACACGTTCGTAGCACTAATGGAGAAATGCCATCCGGCCCACTCGACTTATGAACGTCCAAGGAAAATAGAGACTGCCTGATAGTTTTTTGGCGAAAAACTATTTCCGGCATTGAACTCTGACACCGCGGGATGGTAGGCGGTGTCTTCCCTTGGTCGTCCAAAGTCGAGTTGGAGGCGAAAAGAGTGCCCAAGAGATCGGCTTTCTCTTTTGCCGTGTGGGCCAGAGAGTCATTTCCCATGTGCAACGGCGGTAGGGAAGGCTGGCTAAAGTTGCCCAGAGTGGCCTTGGAAAGCGCCCAGAATTTGCGCGTGCCAGGCGGGTACTTTGCCAGCTGATCCCCAATTTTGACGACATGCTTAAACTTTGCTCTAGCGATTTGCCGTTTGAAGAATCTGGAGGCGCGGTTGTATTTCCTCTTCAGAACTCTAGAGTTCGGATCCTTAGTGACTAACGCATTAGCCCAAGCTTGATAAGCCTGCCGTTTGCCAGCTGCTGCTGCCCTGACAGACGCATCAAACCAAGGCCGCGGTCTGCCGCCAAGCGGTACCAAAGAGCTTGGTACAAATAGTTCCATGCCCTGAAGTATCACATCAGCTACAGCCGCAGCGCAGTCGCTAGGATCATTGGAAGGGAAACAAATCGGCCCCCATGGGTAGGATGCAAAAAAGGACCGCATTCCATCCCAATCCGCTGACTTGTAGTGCCAAACGCGTCGAGTCGCAGGTCTTGTGCGATCAGGACGTCGAATGGGCACTACACTCCGTACCAGACAGTGATCAGAGGAACCTAAGGGAGCCTCGACAGTGATCTGGTACTTTTCTGGACGTGTAGTCAGCAGAAGATCCAACAAAAAGGGCGTGTGGCTGTCCACGTCCGGTAGACGAGTGTGCGTCTTTACCAGCTGGGACAGACCATTTGCCAGAGCAAAGTCAAACACAGATCTCCCCGCGTAGTCGGTGGCACGTGACCCTAGCCAATCGGCATGGTGCGCATTAAAGTCCCCGAGGACTACGACTTCGGCGGAGAGAGTCTGTGAAAGCAGATCGTCAATCTTCGCCTGAACATGGCCCAAGAGTTGATCCGTTTCTGCATTACCACTATGGGACCTGTAGAGGCACGCGTAGACTCTGACATGGTCGTCCATGTCCACGCGTAGCCAGAGTACAGACAGGTCCCGACCTTCAAAAACCTGAAGGCGACGGTAGCAGATATCCTCCCTTACGAACACAGATACCCCGGCGTGTGGTATAAAATGATGTTCTAGTTTATACCCGGGGTATGACAGGTACGCTGTGTCGCTAGGTTGAGATATCTGCGTCTCCGTCAAAAACAACAAGGCCGGCTGCGCTGTCTCAAGGTGGTAGTGGACGGCGTTTAGGTTCGAGTGAAACCCCCGAATGTTGCAAAAGTCCACATCTAGAGTGGAGCGGGGTGCCGCTGTTTGCCGTCGTTTGCCCTCAGAAAACACAAAAGGCGATACTTTGCCCGCCCCAGATACGACGGGCAGCCCGAGCAAAATCCGAGGATCATTCCCCCGATTTTGCTCGGGGAGGGGGTCCCCGGCTTCATCAAAGCCGGTACCCTCCTGGGGTATACTTTTTGGAGGCATCGCTATCATGTTTGGCAGGGGGGGGGGAGTTGGGCTTCCGGATTCTCTCACTCACCGACGGAACATAACCAAATGAATTTGGTTACTACACGTCGGTCTTCTGTGAGAGGGTGGTCCTTCCCCGGTCGAGCCAGCCCAATACGAGCTGCAGTCGGAAAACTACAGCTAGGCTCTACCACCTAAGAGGTGGTAGAGCCTAGCTGTAGTTACCTGTAAGTTAGATGGCATCAAAAGTAGTGACAATTTTATTTATCAATGTTGGTAAGAATCTTTTAGCGACCTATTTAATGTCAACGTCACCTTAATTTAAGGAACTCTTATTTTCCTTAAGCGGAAACTGCAAGTCGCTATTGTATTATTGTTATTGTGTAATTTCGGAAATCGTTAACTGAATCTTAGAACTGAAGAATAAATATTGATTACATAAAAAGTTGGTTGCTACAAATTATGGATATTATATGTACTATTATTATATATGTTGATTAATTTAGATCAATAGTTCTTAAAAAATGCTTTATTAAAACCGTTTTTTTAGCAAATTATTATTTTAAAGTTATTTAAGGCACTCTGATTATTATAAGTTATTAATAATTTGATACACACATGTCACTTCACATGACTTTTTGAAACCTTTTAAAATGGTTGTATTTTTCAGTTTCGTAATTGAGTGAGCAATATCGCATAAAAGTATTTTTCGAATAGAACTATTTTATAATTATTATTTACGATTTTATAATATACAGGAGACTAATAATTTCTAGTCAGGCTGCAGCAAAATGAAACTTCAACAAGATATATATATTTTTTTAAACTTATTGAAAATATTACGAGCATTACCGTGTAAAATAATAATTACCTATCTCACAAAAGCAATCAGACCCTTCGCGTGCAATAAACACATGCGAATAAACTTGTGAGATCATTTAAGTGTGAAATCGCTCTCTTTGTTAGAAACAAATTACTTATCTTTTGGTTTTGAATTGTTCTTTGAAGATTTAAAAAGCTTAATATTTATAACGTCTTTTAACATATACTTTTTGCATTTTTATTAGAGTCTTAACGAAATTGTATTTAACGAACAAAGTTTCTATACATAAATTTCATTTATAAATTCAAAGTATTATTCTTATTTATTATAATCCGTATTATTTTTTACTTTCGAAATATATCTTTTCTTTAAAGTCCTATTTCTGTTTATAAGTTGCTTATGATTATCGATGTATGTTGATCGTTTGATCAACTAAAATCAGTGTATAGTTAATCAATATCACTACATATTACTTGTAATTACATACGGTTATACCGACACAATATCACTTCTATCATGTCGATAAACAAATTATTACTTGAGCCACAGCTCACTTTCACCATTTATAATATATTAAATATTTATGCAATTATACAATCTCGAAGTAAGTTACAGAGATGAATATTGTCCTAATAATTTCTTTATTCAAAAACAATTATTTACTTAAACATATAATAAATAGTTAAAAGCATGGTTTTTTTTTTCTATAATATATTTATAACATGTTCAAATGTGTATATGTTCTACTAATTTAGTAAATACTTTAATATCTTATGATGAGGAAGTGAGATTGATATTTATTTTTTAATTAAATTGTCGTGATCTATTACTAATATTATGAGTATCTGTCAATAAACACGTCAGTTAAAACTAAATGTCTCGGACTAGTTTCGAACCCAGTAGAAGTTTAAATTCGATAATTTTAAGAATATATATTTATCTTTCAAAAACTAGGCCTCTATATATATCTTAAGGTAATAATACAGTTGGTCAAAGTCATATAATGTATCGTGTACACTTTTATCATCAACCCTTATCAAATACGTATCTTGAGCACACGAGATCTGACAATAACAAATATGCTCGTCCTTTTTTCTATAAAGTATCCCACAAATCACATAAATTCGCTCCAACAATAATACAACATAATGAGAAAATACATATTTTATTAATATTGACTTAGTAGATTGACAGTAGAGAATAATGACATTTAATTTTTTATTGAACAAAAAAAAATATTCATATCGGCTTATCAACCCAAATGTTTATTTTTAAACGTTCATCTTCTACCACTCTATTAGTTTTACGTTGGCTGTCACAGTTTTCAATTTAATTTAGGCTTCTTTTCAAAAAACATGTTCCTATATCAAATATTTATTATAAGGTAATTTCCGCTGTATATAATACAATGATATTATACATACAGCGGAAATTCTATTCTTTTAATATTTATTATAAGGTAATTTCCGCTGTACATAATATATTGATATTATTTTCTAAATCTGTCACAAACTACTGGCTATATACAAAATGGTTTTAGATTAATATTATATTTAAGTTTATGTTATTAATAAAAGCTAACTTTTATGTCTGTCTTCTATACAATTAATAGTTAAATAAAAAAAATATATTTCAATATTCAAAATCATTAGCCAACACATTACCATACAAAAAAACTTTTTAAATTTCTTGAGTAAAACATAAATAAGTTATAGTTTTTCGAATTATGTAGTTCCTTTACGACCCTTTGTTTAATTTAAAGGTATTTAATGCTGCTACGGGGCTTGTTAAAACAGTATACTTTAGCAACGGCAACACTTCTATGTGCGGTCTCTGAACAAAGCAATGTAAAAATGTAAGTGTATATTTCAATTTAAACTCTAGTTAGTGCGATAATTAAAAAAAAATTGACTTTAAACTACGTTTAAAAGTAGTTCGTAACACTAATTTTATTTCTCTCTGTCTAAGTTTTATGTTTAAAAATAGACTACAAAACTACATCTACTAATCTGAAATAAAGATGCAAATCTTTAATTTGGATTTTTTTTGCCATGATATATTAATATTGACACTGATCATCTTCTCTCATCAAATATTACTCTTTGATAAAATGTATGTTTCCTAAGTCTGTGTGGGCAAAAAACATTATAATCTACTGTCATAACAAAATAGTAAGCTGCGCGGTACAATTTTTAAATTTATTTTAACTCTTCATCAGAAGTTCATATTATATGTCGGTAGATCCTAGCTGCAGCAAATAGATTACAACTTGTACCCTCCAGCTCGATCGTGGTTGAATTATGCTTTCACAGAAGGTTTGCATTATGTACTCGGCTGTAATATCTAAATGTAGAATCTCAAAACTAAAGTTAGTACTCAAGTTAGTTACTCAAGTATTTCATTCTCTCTGACTATCAACGATGTCATCTCTACTATAAACATGCAGGTTTTTATGTGTTATATTACATTCAAATTATTATTATTTTAAACAATCCATGCCTTGTCGAGGAGAGTTAAAAGTGAAATATGTGTGTCTGTGGATATGTGTATTTATATGTCCGTGTCGTCGTAACTTCTAAAGGATTTGAAAGTGATCTTTCTACTCAACAGACACGTCGATATTGTTCTTAGCTATCTTTGGTTAAAATTAAAGAATAATTAAATATTTTGAAATTAAATATATAAGAACCTCTCATAGGTATAAAGACACAGTATTCAAATTGATGTAACCAAAACAAAATACTACGGTAGCAGTTTCATTAATTTTTTTATTATAAGACAAGCACTGATTCGAGCCCGGGTGTTAGTAATTGTTAATCTGGAATCAACAAAATCTTTTTCATTTCATTGAATATTTCAAAACCAATTTTCATATATAAAGTTAATAACAAAACAGTGTATTTAAATAGGCTTTAATATCTGTCACAAATGTATGCAAATATTATGATTAATTAATTATAATTTAATGATTTGTATACTTTTTTAACATTTAAATCATACAAGTATAGAGTATAATAAAATCATTAAATTAAGAGCGTGTAACTTTAATTTTAATAAGGCCTGAAACCAGATGTCGCTACGATATTATCAGGAAAAGAATTATTGTCTTTACAACATTTAACATATATTGCAATGCAACAAATTTAAAATAATATTAAACTAGCTTTTAACCTGTTGCTTGTCGTGTAAATAACAATAATGAAAACAATTTAAATTCCACTACAAAACTCTTAGAAATGTCAGAAGCAACATACATAACAGTTGCTAAACATTAGAAAAGTTTCTCTAACACTTACACTAATTAAGCACACGACAAACAGAAATCATTTCATAAAAAAATATATATCATATAAATAAAACGTCGTGTTTTCACTAGAGCTATTCAAAGTTTTGCTTGACTAACTCCTCTAATCTCGAGTAACTAACCTCTGCCTTACAGTATGAAACTACGACAACATATTAAAAATGCATATTTTAAAAGATGTTCATACAATATTCTTGTACAAATACAAATATAATAACTTCTGTACTATGTAAATATTCTAATCCACTAACGAAAGGATAACTTTCACATAATAAACCGGTACTAATGAATACATACATCTATAAATCTTATCATCATCGTCTAAACAAAATAGATTTAAAAAAATCACTATCAAAAATCTTTATTGAAAGCCAGTTTTATACAAAACATTTTTCACTATCAAATTCACCACCAGCTGTGAAAATTAACTGCCACCGAACTTAACTTAGATTTTCTTTTTAAGCCATTACATTCATAATAAATCTTGAAGTAATCAAGCAGTAAACGCTTTGAAATAAAAGATTAAAAAGTTGCTTATTAAAACTATTACCTACCTGTGACAGGAATTATTTAAAAATAATTCCTGTCACCTCTTGGAAACTGTCCCATCTTTCTAATAACGAAAAAGATAAGTTTGATGACAGGAGTATTTATTTACAAGCAAAGAATTTTTTTTATGATGTCTGCAAATGATACCTCATTTAAACAAGTTACAGAATAAGCTGTAATATATTTTCTTTCTTACTATTTGACAGATGATTACATAAAATAATTAAGGACTTCGATATTTTTGTAGTATTTATTGACTAATGTACACATTCACTATAAAGTTAGTTATTGTAAATATAAAGATACTACTATAGAGTAGTATTCGCTTATTGCTATTAAATATACTTACAGTACTTTACAATATTTCTTTTACAAATTACTTTAAAATACTCATTTTATATTGTAAATTTAAAAGAAAACTACATTCTTAAACATTAATACATAGATTTAATAATCATTTCATAATTCTAAAATATATTCCGTATCTTACATCTGTGATTTCATGCCCAAATAAATATTATCATACTATGTTATACTCAATTTGTTGAGTAACTTAATGTAAAGAGTGCCTTGGGTGAGTAAAACAACTGAAAAAGTGTTTTTTCTTTCAAAAAATCCAACGGATACACTTACATCACAACCAATATTTCTTTATTAAAGTTTCTTAAGAATATCGGTACAGTTTATTTATCCAAGTTACTATATTTGTATTGACACTTAAACTCTAACCCACACAAGCACAGTCTACTATATGGAATGTATTTAAAAAATCTGATACATTTTGTATAAAAACGTTAACATCGTGTAATGAAGACAAAAATTACTTTGCAACAACGTTAGTTGCATTCTCCTTATCATACAGTGAGGAGATTATTCGTATGTTACTTTTGTTCTGAAGATATTACTAATTATACTTACGGACTCAATATTAACTTTCATGTTGTCCAATTAGTAACAATTAGTGAATAATTTTATCTATAAAATAAGCAATTCAAACCTAATTTATTTGTAGGTAAAGTATTTATAAATTTCCAGTGAAAAGTTATTCAAGTATTTATAAGCTTTCTTGAAGGAGGTTTTTATGAACACACACCAAGCCGCATTAAACAAGTTTATAACATGCTTACATTATAGTCCTTGGGTTGAGATCAATTACATGCTATTAAACGTCAACGACGATGTTATAATGAAAGAAAATAGTTTTAGCACAAAAGTTTTGAAATGAAGTATATATAATATTGTAAAAGTTAGCTTTTGATGACCATTTTGTTTTGTAGTTAGCGAAGAATATTATATATATATATATATATATACATATACAGTATACGAGTACTTAACAGTAAGAGTATTTATATTTTAGAATTTAAGTGTGTAATGAGAGATAATAAGTGTATTTTTATACATACCATAAGTAATTGATATAATAGCTTATATTTAACTAAGTAACTGAATAAAAACTCAAAGAAAGTAAAAATATGTGGAAAATGTTATCTCTCTGAATGTATAATAGGTAAATTTAATCAACAAACTTGATAGGTATTCGTATACGTAATTCGACATTACTGCGGTCTGTTAGGTTTGACAGGGGAGGGTCTGAAAGGTTTAGATGACGACTATCTCAAAGCTTGCTTATCTGAACGTGTAATCTCTGTTTTAGTAAAAAACAGTGTTGGATAATGTGGCTTTCTAATTTGAAATCAATATTATATTAAAAATCTTTTTGACGTGTCGTATTAAAAATATAAGAATAATATTTATTACAAAGAAAGTTATGCTGTATTATATAACATATATATTATATACAATATACAATTTATAATAAAACATTAAATAAAATATTTTAAAAGCGAAGGCTTAATGTTAAGTAATGTTTTTATAATCCTGAAGTTATAATATCATGACTTAATGCAACATCCAATCGCTCCAGCAAAAAAAATATTTTTCTTCATAGTAATATTATTATAAATGTTTCATAGTACTATTATTATATAAGTTTTATTACTTCTATCTGATTGTTTAAGCAAATGCTGTTTCTGTATTTAAGACGTCATTCGCTCAGTTTAATTTTTTAAGCGACCAACATTTCAATATTCTGTTTTGGAAGTATTGATGTTACTATAACTCTAAGCAATTTTGAGAATCAATTAAACTGACTTATCGCGATATCTTACACCGGGTATAAAACCCTGGAATATAATATATAATTATTTATAATATATGTATATTTATTTAGTAAATAATTTAAGTTTTATTAAATTATACACGATTATTTCATAAAAATAAAACAACTAAAAACTTTCGTAACGATTAAAGCTACAATGTGTAGAATGTTAAAAGTTACAAAACGAAAGTAGAAAGTATAGATAAAAGGTTTATCTTGAATTTTAGTATTATTTTATGGAATATTAACTAAAACAATACGGTCATGTTGTAAATCGGGATAGACGAGGACCCGGTCCCGACTACATAGAACTTTGTCAAGTCTGAAACCGGTGCTTGGGACATTAGTGACCCTATTGGAACCTCTTGTTTCTTGAAAACGATAGTTTTGACTTAATTGTTTGTCCATTTATCCGTCCATCGCATGTTGACGCATCAATTAGTACTCGACTTACTATCAAAATAACCCGACTGAGAAGAAATCTGTCGAGAATCGTCGTCGTCTAGATGTCATTTGTTTGCAGTTTCTAAGAGCCAGTTCTTTTGAGATATTACAATTCTCTCGCGGAAAATCAGATTTTAGTAATTAACTTTTAAATATTTAAATGTTATTTTTCTATAAAAAGTAGCATTTATTAAGTAAAAATTGTTTACGATTTATGCTTCTTTGATTGAGCGCTGATTTGAGTCAACCTCTCTCCGCATTGTTAATATATAAAATTATAGGTCTAAACATAATATTTAATCTTTTTAACAAAATATATGACTTTGACTAAGAATATTTCCATTTTTCATATTTTTTTTATTTTTTAATCTTTATTAAAGAGCTGAGTCGCATTGCAACTATGTCGCTCTGTAAGCCAAAATACAAATAATAGGTTAGATTACACAATATTCAAAATTATCTTAATTTGATAGCAAGTTCTACTAATTTATATAAAATTTTAGCATCATTTGATAATGGATGAGCTAATATATAGTTACAACCTCCTAGGTTTAACAAATACCTTTCATATATTGAAGATTGTATTCTCTTTGCTTCGTTCCTGACACATTCCACTATTACATGATATACATCCTCAACCTTGTCACATTCGGTGCATAAAGGAGAACTAACCTTATTCATAATATATGCAAATTTATTTAATGGAATGTGTCCTGAGCGAAGCCGAAAAGCTATAATAAGATCTTGTCGTGATAGTTTACTGTCGTTAAACCAGGGCGTATCACACAGTTGTGGTTGAATCGTTTTGTACCAAATGCCTTTTTCTACAGACCTTCTGTCGAAGTACTGTTTCCATCTTTTCCTACAAAACTCTTTAACAAATTTAATCCTGTTTGAAAAAAAAGGCCTGTTATCGACAAGAATTCCTTCATTACAAGCTTCCTTTGCCAAACGGTCAACCATTTCGTTCCCTTGTATCCCAATATGTGATGGTATCCACTGTAGTATTATTTTTTTTGTAGTTCCCAAGCTATTTATTCTGTCTAACACATTATAGGCCATCGGGGTGCCTCGAAAAGTCGAGGTGCATCGAGATAAATGTTGTAGACAGCTTTTAGAATCAGATAATATAACAAATTTATCAAAATTGCGACTAGAAATATATGACAGCGCTTCTGATATTGCAATTAACTCTAATTCCATTATACAAATATCAATTTTTTTCTTAGTCTTTTGACTCTGAAGAAAGCAAACAAATATTTTATTATATAAAATAAGGCATTGTGTTCAATCTCTTAGTGTGATTACCGGTGAGATGTAATTTAAAATAAAAGATTAAACCAAAGAACATAAAAAATCGGTTTCCGCTGTCTGCGTTTAATTTCTTAGTTATTAGGAGTTTTTTATAAATTGACTAATTAATATTAACTGCAATTAGTAAAAATAAAACGATTTTCGAACACTTTAAAAGTTGTTTTTCTAACCAAGATATTTGTATGACCCACTTTTTTAATTTTTTATCTAAATTACTACACATATTATTCTGAAATCACTCTAGATATTATTCTAAATTAAAACTACACGTTTCTTTCAATCTATCTTTAATTTATTTCACCTTTGGCAATCCACATATACATATACCTAATGTTAGCATCGTAATATTTCCGATTGCTAACACGATATCATGTGAGATGATAGACTGCCGCGGGCTGGTACAATGAAGCATTCAAACATTATTCATTTGTGTATAACTCGTGACTTATTTGCACTAAATATACTTATATAGTTATTATATAAGAATTAATTAGTCATAAAAAATACAAATGCACATAAATTTACTTTATAAAACTTGTATTAGAAACAATTTAACAAAACAAGGATTTTTAGACACTTATAAAATATATATTGATAATTCTTTTCGCCACACGATATTTGTTATCGCGGTCAACCATGAATTCAAATCCATCTTTCAATTACAAATAATTCACGTCCATTCCGCACATCGATGACGACTATTTGTATTTACGGTTAGCGACACACAAATAAAATTGCATTGAAATAGCACTAGAAAAATAATATACACATTTCATTAATGATACCATTGATTGAAGTTGATGTGATATTATCAAAGAGCACGGTACCGAGTCATCGGTTAAAGCTAACTGATTGTGAGATAAAATCCTCCTTGATCATTTCAACAGTGATAATTTATACTAGTCAATAAGCAAAGTCAGCTTTTATAATATGCTTTCTAGAATAACTTGATCGTTACTTATCATCTTAGTACAACTTTAGTCTTAAGTAATACTATGGCTTCTGTTTTATCTATGATGTATATCTCAGCAATAAGGTAATATACTGAAAGTATTTTCTAAAATAATGAGGACCGTTCTCTTTGACTGAAATTCCCAAAAAATATATTTAACGAACGTTTTAACGAAAAATAAATCTAATTATTAAAGTTATTATGGCTGTAAAACTAAAAAAAAATAGCTTAACAAAGCAAGCAAAGCAAGATCTTTAATTAGGTAACCTTTTGTAGCGAATCTGACCGATTATACCGGGTATAACCGAGTACACACGCTTATGTAGTAGTTAATAAATTACTTTAATAATAATGTAATAATAGATATGGGAATAACATATAGCATTTGTGAATGACAAAGCAAGTAGTTTTTTTTTCATTTTAATATGTTAAAATGTTATGTATCTACAAATGACAAAAACAACTTAAATGGCTGACGAAAATGAATATCAAACTAAATTACAAATGTCACCATATGGATTAAATAAATGTTTTATATATATAATATATAAATATGTATATATATATATATATATATATATATATATATATATACATAAATATATATATATATATATATATATATATATATTTATCGTCAGAAGTGGAATTGTATTAAAAAAAAGAAACAATGTCAGGATGAACATAAATTTACTTTAAATTACAACAATTCACTTACAATCTAATCGAAATTAACAATACTCCATTTTACAAATATAAAAAATAATCAGCACAAAAATAATTATTGTGAAAACACCGCAGATTGCAACAGTGACAATCCACAACCTGTCACTACCGAGTCCAACGAGCAAAATGTGTTGCCCATACAAACTCGGCCGCTTTTATAGTCTGTGGCGTGTGACGTTTGCAAATGCAATGCAGGTTATTCTAACAATATATTTATGTACTTCGCAAGTTTGACCATATTTCAGTCTTCTGACATCAATTTAAGTGGCTCCCAACCCGCCTTCTCCGGAATATGCACGTCCTAAACGCCCTATATAAATTCTTCTCTAACTATCTTCATCAACGGTTTCATCTCGCAATTCCTAGTAGTCGTCCTAATCGCTCCTGCGTTTTAGTAAAAACCTTTGACATTCCCTTTTATAAATCGAACTTTTATTCCAAATCTTTTACTATACAAGCAGCGGGGTTATGGAATTCCTTACCAACCAGTATAACATCCAGCCGTTCTGTCATGGCATTTAAAAGTAAATTTAAGCACTACTATCTCTCACATGATTAAATTATAATGTACAAGAGATTTACGTATTTCTATATGTTATTATTATATATGTACTCCTTAATTTATGTAGGCATAAATGTAGGGGAGATCTGTCCAAAATCGTATAACGGGGTATAACCGTATGATGTCCTTAAAACTGCTGGTTGTTTGATTTTCAAACTTTTTTCAATGGGCTCTACCAATGAGAGCCGTTTGTCGACAAAAACTTGTTAATGCTGCCACGCTCATTACAAAATTAAATAAATTTACTATACTGTAATCTTATTATTAACTAAATAACTACTACAAGTGTATACTGTTAACAGAATTCAATGTAAGTATTATTGCCAGAATCGACTTAAATTGTAGTCTTTAAATATTGTAAACATAAAAATATGTTTCCTTATAGTGTTACTATCACGCATCATTATTGTAAACGTTGTACAATTATTCTTTATTATAATAAAGGAGACATGATTCGATTATTAAAAGAATTACTGGAAATCCTAAATAACTTACTACTACTATTAAGTATTAAAATAGTATGAGTTTAAATAACCTACATTATTTTATTAGTTTTCACATATATTATACAATGTTATCATGGTACAGGAATATGTATGGAAGAAGTTTTTTTATTGAAAGCGTCATTTTAGGGTTGTGGAGAGGTTTTAAGCGGATTGTAAATCGTGCAGAGGTCGCTGTTGTCCGTATTAGCGTGCGACGTGCTTATATTGAATGTTTAAAAACAAATGTATTTGTATTTTAAAGAAAAATACAGCGGAATATAGTAGTTTCATAAATATTCCGCTTTATTTTCTAAGTATAATTCTTAAAAGTTCAATAAACAGAAGATTTAATTTTATTAGAATTAAATGACTTAGCCTTGACTGCACTTAGCCATTTGGCATTTTTAAACGAATTAGAATCGGTAAAATGTTTCAAGCAGGTCGTTTATAAAATATTATAAGGTAGATTTAAGACTACCCCGCTATCCTTTACATGTATAAATGGATAGTGTTTTGATAAATATTGATGGTAAAAAAATGTTAATTACGTTGCAAATATAAGATAAATTATTCCCCAGACAGGTACAAAAGATATATAGTTTAGTTTTAGTATAATAACTTCATTAATGATCGTTAATGTTATGGAACAAACTTATCCTCAACATCCATATATATATGTATATTAATTTACAATGTGTGATACTAGGAGGAAGCGTGTTCGGGTGCGTTGGGCTGGGTGTATGCTGCACGTTGGTGCGCTGGGTGCCCGGCGCTGTGTGCTCAGCTGCTGCTTCTGCACGCCGAGCTGGCGGGCTGGCGACAGCTAACGCTGCCCTCCATCGTGTTGCTTGAAGGTACCTATATAAAGTTCCATACACCGTTATTTATCTTTAAAAAAGCGACTTCACTACAAAGGAACCTGGAATCTAGTAATGAGATACCGTTCCTACTGCTCGATGAAGTCGCCTACCGTTACTATATCTGCCAGATCAAACTGCTGTTTTTTTCCTTTTTATCTCCTTTACTGACTCTTATTTACTTACGTCAAAAAAGTAAGGAGATTTTTTACTTTGTTATATATGCCGTTAAGAGAAGTAAAATGCTCTCTTAATTAAGTATGACGACTGAAACAATTCTAATGGCAGAGATAAATGGTTTCCTTTCAATTTCATCACTTTAATTAAGATCATTTTGATGTTAAATAAGATATTTTGTTTTTCCTGGATTAAGAGATAAACTATTTAATTCTGACCATCTCTTGAATATTCTTTACTCAATATCAAACAGCTGACACGAATCAAAAATATCTACAATAAATTGTATATTATTAATTTCTATTTCTAATATATAAAATACACCGAGCAGTAATGTTATTGCAAAATTTTATTCCTACAAAATATTAGCTGAGGCATCTTATAGCCGGTTTCGTGAGCATTTAGTGGGATATAATTATACTTGTCCCAAGCAGAACAATATTTCCAACATTCCAAAATTTTTTGTTATTTTTAACTCTTATATTCTATTCACACACACACACACACACATACTCAATATCTGAATGAATGAGAATACAAGATTATATTACCGTGGATGCCTCGGGTCATGTATTTACTATAATACACTTGTACAAGATGTCAGCGTTAGTCCACACAAAACAGCAGCAAGCAGACTGCTCGTTTAATTTAAATAATTAGGTTTATTTATTATTTTGAATTGTCGAAATACTACAGAAAATATAAGAATTTTGCTTTTCACTGATTATCTCTTACGAGTAATATGAAAGACCCAACACCATTACATTACCCAAATTTGTTTAGAAGTAGTTTCAATGCACTTACTATACTAAGAAATCTCAGAAAAATATAAATAATTGCAAAATGCAGACTCACTAATAAAGTATATAAATAAAAAAAAACACATTGATTAATTTGCTTTTGAAGTAAAACTATTACATGTCCCATGTAGTGGTAATTGACTCCCTTTAACATTTTACATAATAAACATACTTAAGTTAAATAATTAAATATTAAATAATTAAATCTTTCGAAAGTTCTAGAAACTTTAAAGCTCTAAACAATTGATCTTTCTCAAAAACATTCTCCTGTAAGAAAAAGGTACAGAGTTATTAAGTGGAATTATAATATGTATTATTCACTATCCTATTTTATCTCAACATAACATTAAATTAGTTTACCTTAATATAACTTTTCAATCATTTTATGCTTATAAGATCTATAAAAATTCCAATTTAACTTACTTTTTGTATTTAAGATATAAAACTAAAATTAGGTATAGATTGTTGTACCGTATTGTTAAAATATTTGGGATAACCAAAAATAGATATCAACTCAGAACACAGTAAAAGTCACAAAACTAAGATCTAAGACAGGGACCACTAATATCGAAACCAATATCGAAAGCGACAGTATTTTTATCTTATAACGGTTTTTTTTTCATAAGTATTAGTTAGAAATAATCTTCACATATCTGTTGATTAAAAAAAACGCCTTCTAATCAGTTCATATCTTTGAGAGCTATGACGCCCCAGAAATGGAAATACATCCATACGAGTATATCCACAGCTACACATATTAAACTCGTAACAATTTTCGTTTTTGTAGAAGTTTTAACATATCCATAATATATAATTTTGGACTGACAATAATTATAAACACCTTGAAAGTGCTAAATCAACATGTTCAGAATTGTTTGTAAGTATATTACTGGCAGCCCTATCGAAAGCATCAACTTTTACTTTTACTGTGAGTTTCAATTGTATGTGTGATTATTAAAAATGAATTCCACTTTGTAATTATCGTTATATCAATATAAAGTTCCTGCAGGCTTTACAGTAGCTTTCTATAAAAACGGCTGCCAGTTTATATTGTAATATGAATTTTGACTAGACCTCTCCCACTGCAAGAAATGCTCTTATTAATGAAATGTTTTGATAACGTAACAGAAGTTATTAAGTTTAGGTCATTGAGTGTAATAATTTATAAATGAATTGACAAATCTCAAGCCATCAAAACCTGGTTGTTGCTATGACATCGTTGAGGAAGAAAGTGAAGGAAATGAGAAATTGAGTTTTCAGATTTTCCATTTACATAATTTCAAGATTATGCAACTCTTTAGAGTTGCATGATCTTGTTAGGAATGCGAGCATAATACAACCGCGGTCGAGCCGATTGTACAAGCTGTAATTTTTTCCTGCAGCTAAGAGTAATAAGGTATTTACTACCGGTTAAAGGATTAAATAAATATTTGTAGTTTGTCCAATTAAAACGTTTGCGAGCACAAAATCGTTCTGAATTCGTAAAGTTACCACTTAATGCATCACGATTAAAAGTTTTATAGTCAAAGATTGCAAATATAAATCGGTAAAAGTTATAAAAAAACTAGCTTTTATTGAGAAATTCGAAACGAGCATATCCTACAAAAATTATTATATTATTTTGCTTGAAATGATTCCATATAATCAACACAGTCAAAGAAGTTATTAGTTGGTAATGAAATTCTCATATTATATATTCGCTCAGCAAAATGTACCTTTTAAATAACAGTAATTATAAAAAATCCGTGCCCGCAGGGGGACACGCGTGGGTAGACCTCGTGTGTAACTCGTTTAAAATATAACTCACTACCTATGAATAACACATGATGCCGTTGCTTACATAAAAAATTTTCAAGCAAAAAGTGGTTTTTATTTTTTTTCTCGGAAAAGGTATCTTTTTTGGAAATACTTTTGATATATAAATTTAGAGTAAAAAATAACCTTTCTATTAAAAATATTTGCCAGGAGGGAATGTTTACCAGAAAAAAGTTGCCGTGGTTTTACCTACCTTAAATTTTCAAGCTAAAAGAGGTTTTTATTTTTTTTCTCGGAAACGGTACCTTTTACGGAAAAACTTTTGGTATCAAAATTTAGAGTAAAAAATAACCTTTCTATTAAAAATACTTGTGATGTAAAAATGTCTACCAGAAAAAAGTTATGAATTTTTTACCAAAAATTTTCGTTTTTTTTACCCCCACCCCTAAGTTATTGAAGTTAGGTTTTCGGTTTATTTATATTTGTTATAGGTACTCATCAAATACATCATATAATATGAACGCGATTGATCTACTTTGTATAGGGAAAAAGTTATGGTCGAAAAACTGAAATCAGAAAAAGTGAGGCCCTAGCGCCCCCTGTGGCCGGATTTCTGTGGTTAACGAACTTGACCTTCATTTTTGGATGTTTGATTTTTATGCAAAGTTTGAAAGCGATCCGAACGAAACTGCGGCCGCTATCGTGCTGACAAAAGTCGAATCTGGACGCACGCACGCATATATATATATATATATATATATATATATAAACTTTTTGACCAATGGTCATTTCGGACTCAGCTGGTCATAAGAAGACCTCCTGTGAAGAAATTTTTCCAAAATTCGAAAGTAGGGGACAAATGAATGGGCAGACCGAATTCTTCGAGGTCTACCCAAAAATAGTTTTTGAACGAAGTCCCTTAACTCGGCTGACGGGTAGTGCGATAAAGTAGAAATCGTTAATTAATAGTGAATGCCGTATGCTGTGTGTGTATGTGTTTGTGTTGGATGCGTAACTCTCTTTCTCTCTCACACACACAGAGCTGTACAGACACAATGCAATTAAGTTTTGAACATTTCTAGGAAAGAATATAATGATGATATTTTTTTTATATTTTCATTTCCACATAATGTTTAATTTAATATTTTGTATATGAATTAAATTATTATGAATAAATATTTTTCCAAAAATATTGAATGAAACTTTCTGATGTAATTCGTTCCTTTAGATTATTGGTCTTGAAATAAAATACAGATTTCATTTTGAATTGCATTGGAGTTGAAGAAAGAACTTCAGAATCTTCCTTCCTTTTGGGGGTCCCTCGACCGCTAATTCTTGTTGTTTAAGTGAGAAACAATCAATTTAATTACTATGACTCCACTCACTCTCCTAATAATAGTAGTTATACGTACACTGTACGTTTTGTATATCAAGTAATATATATGTTGTATTGCTAATTCAATGGTAGTTAAATTTATATAAATAAATTACATAAATATATATTCCTTATATTGGCAATTCAAAATTCTTCTATGAGCTATCCACATCGGTACTAACTCGTGTGCTCGTGAAGTGGGTATTCCGTCCGCTTCGTTATATGCAATGAGTTTACGAGTTGTTCTGATTGTTCTTACCATGTATTATTAAAACTCACATCTTGTAATATACATAAATGTGTTTTGTACTTTTGTTATTCGCTTCTCCATTATGATATCCGATAATAAATAACTTTTAGTTCATATTGCGGAATTGTGAAACATTATTTGTTTTAAGAACACAGTCTTTTGATGTCGAAATAATAATTAATAATTAATTAAAAATGGCACATTTTATTATTATTTACTTACTTATTTAATTTTTAATTTCACAATAGATTTGCTTTTATCATTTTTGTGTAATGTTGTATGTAATTAAAAGAAATGTCATAATAGGGACCACATATTACAAACCTACCGATAAAAGTGGCAGTGCTTTTGGAACTTAGTATTCTTTAAGTACAATGGCACAAAAAAAATTGAATTTCACTATAAGTGTCAATCATAAATATTTAATTTTACTAAAATTCAATTTTAAAATAATACAAATATATATTTTTAATAAATACTTTCTACTTTCTTAATTAACAGTCGTTCTATATTCTACCATTGTTGGAATTTTGCCTCTATTGTATCGTTGTATACTCGTATGTTTGTCATTAGTAAGTTGTGGAAGGCGAGAGTCTCAAATTTTCATCTTTAATTCTAATAATAATGCAATATGAAGTATAAAAAAGAGTTGCGTTATGACAACAGTACTTGTATATTTATATCAATTTAATATAATAGTTCTACACCAATAGAATTTCTGTATCTGTACTTCTGAGCTGGGTCTGAGATTGCTTTAGTAAGTGTAAAACCAATAACCCTGCTACTCAAGGCTGCGCCGGCTGTTGCATGAAACCACTTACGGCAATGGGAATTGTGTCTCGTTAATACTTATGGAGTGTATCCAAGTTCTATGGCAGCAAACCAATATATATTAATTTAATTCACACGATTGTTTAAATAATGTAATTTTATTAAGTAAAAAGTTTTAAAATCCATAACTACCATTTTTTACATATATTGGATCTCGGTCTGCGGTTCGGATGCGGGTGAAATCTATTATTATTTTTAATAAAATATCGTTTTAGACGAATCCCTATCATTTAAAAAAATTAATATTAAAAATGTAGCAAACCTACTTTATATTTTTTACATCATCAGCCCAATTACGGACATTGAAGTATTGGAAGAGCCATTTAATATGATTCCTCCTACCAACTTCCATTATCGCACGCTACCGGCAATGCAGTTTTCAAAAACATTTTTAGAGGATGTTCTAATTTCTTCTACCAAAATCTGAGATTAATTTCTTTCAGTGGTGTATCCATGTGGATACAATATAGGTAGATAGCCCAAAGAAAAATATTTTTTTTTCTCAAATGATAAATTGCATCACGTGACCGGTATGATATCATGGTGTCTTATAATATATATTAATATAACATTAAAGATCTATAATGAAAAGAAAATTAAATTGGACATTGATACTTGCGGAGTAAAAGGCTTGTATTTTTTAAGAACCACATTACAAATTTATATCATATATAATTAGTAAATATGAGATATGAAATCTTAATAACATCCAATAAAATTCCAAAATAAAATTCCTTAATAAACACACATCAGTAAATATATCTAATAAAATATTGTATATTAGACATCAGAGGACGTCTCTCAGGACACTTACTCACGGACGGTCGATCCAATTACGAGTATAAGATATTACAAACATCTCTGACTGTAGTTGGATATCCGTCAAATATAACAAAATAATATAAAAGTCCTTGATCCTCCGTGTCATCCGTCTACTGATGAAATTATTAAATCTTTGTTAAAATGACACTTATTATATAATACAAGCTAACATTATGACTAGTTTAAGTCAATAATCTATTATATAAAAATGAATCGCAAAATGTGTTGGTAAGCGCATAACTTAACAACGCATGGACCAATCTTAACAATTCTTTTTTTTAAATGTTCCTTGAAGTCCAAGGATGGCTCTAACGGCGAGAAAAATTTGAATAATTTCCAGGGAAACCCTAAAAAAGCCCTTTTCTTTTTCCTATACAAATATTTTAAATGTAGAATAAATAACTAAATGTAGAGTCAATTTGAACTGTATTGCTATTCAATAAAGTTGATATTAAATTACAAGCACTCATTGTTGTCTAAACAATGTAGGTGTCTTGCTAACGTCAAAGAGTCAATTCGCGCTTTATTGTCGCTGCACAACGTTCAAATTTAATCAAATGAATGTGTACACCCGACCAAATTGAAAAGTCAAAAAAAGTAAATGTAAGATTTGATTGGCCTTGGAATATTCTTTCTTTTGTTTTAGTTTCGGAATGCGACATAAATTGTCATCAGTTTTCACGTCATTGCATCTGTCAAACAAATCGCGTTAAAAAGCCTATATAATATTTAATAATTAATTTTAATTGTTTTATATCGTGTTTTGTGCAAAGTTTTAATACCTGTGATTAATAATTATTGCATGTGACATTATTTAGGTAAGTATATTCGATATGCCTTCTATAAGACGAAGTAATTTAGGTAGAAGAACCCGAAATGCTACAAACCAAACTAATTACCGATCTTATCA
Organism: Melinaea menophilus ssp. n. AW-2005; assembly: GCA_918358695.1. NCBI lineage: Eukaryota > Metazoa > Arthropoda > Insecta > Lepidoptera > Nymphalidae > Melinaea > Melinaea menophilus. The sequence goes on from OU911045.1 coordinate 8,812,518, forward strand.
TACTGCACAAGAATGTGACGGCGGAATTAAATGTGAAAGAATTTGTATATCGAGAATGCGGGCACCGAAGGCGAGAGATTCAACTAATAATCGCGAAAGTTTGAATCGAGCTGCTTTCAATTACGGTTTGTCAATTGACTACAGTAACCACCAATGTATTACTATTGGATCTATGAACTTGGTTTGCTCTCATTGTAAGGCATTTAAATACAAAAATGATGCCAATGGATTGTGTTTCGCAAATGGGAAAGTGAAATTGATACCATTGGATCCACCACCAGAGTCATTGTACTCATTGGTTTCAGGAATAGAACCAGATTCCATACACTTTTTGTCAAATATCCAACAATATAATAATTGCTTTTAAATGACGTCATTTGGGGCAACAAACGTAGTTCGAGAAAATGTCATGCCAACTTTTAAGGTATGTATTATAGCAGTTATCATTATTATTTTAATGAACAAAATTTCCTGTTAACTAAGTAAATGTGTCATTAACCTTCAGTTCCCTAGACCCCAACACATATATTACTTAGTCATAATATTATTTGGTGATTCAGTATTAGCAACACTTTTATTATTTTGAAACACAATATAAATATTTGATGATGGATATTAGTTACAAATAATTATTACATATTGACATACCTAAGCATATCAATTATTATTTGGTGATTCAAATTAAGAGACAGATATATTTTTTAGGAACAAATATTATTTATATTTGGCAAAAATCATTTTTTTTATTTACAGATACAAGGAAAAATATATCATAGAGCAGGTTCACTGTTACCAGTATCAGATAGCAAATAGAAATTCCTACAAATTTATTTCATGGGCAATTCACCACAAGAAATTGATATGCGTTGTTTACATAACAATTCACTAAAGAGGTTTATTGTAGAACAATTATAAACTTTATTTCATGAGTACAATCAATTGATTATGTTGTTTAAAACTGCACTGGATCCGATGCCATCTTATAATGACAAAATTACGGAATGATCAATTACAACGTATAAAGGAAACACCCTGCTCATATGACGCACTGCAATATCTCATTATATTTTGGCAAGGTGAAGATGGCTATGATTTCTCAAACAAGATGATAAATCCCATTACAGGTAATAAAAAATATTAGTTTAGCTATGGAGATATATTATCAGTTACTATATTACCTATAATATTTTTATTTTCAATGTTATGAAAACAAAAATCTATTTTCAGGTTCTGAAACCAACAAAAAAGTCAGTTCAATGAACTATTATTCATACCGCCTAATGATTCGTGAAAATGAAGACATACTTAAATGTCGGCGATTATATCACAAGTATGTTAAAATTGAAACGGAGAGATTAACAGTCATCAGGTTGAATCAGACCAAACTCAGATCTGAAGAGTACTGTACTACTGACTATTCTTCTAGCACCATACATAGGAAGCCCTCTACATATGCATGAATGTGCTCAAGATGCCATGTCATATGTTCGTCATTATGGTACAGCAGATTTGTTCATCACATTTACATGCAATCTACACTGGATAGAAATCAAGCAGGAGTTATTCCCTGGGCAATCACCCATTGATCGTCATGATATTACAGCCAGAGTCTTTAGACAAAGTTGAAACCTTTAATAGATTTCATTGTGAAACATTATATGTTTGGAGAGACACACTACTGGATGCATTCTGTGAAGTGGCACAAACGGGGATTGCCACGTGCACACATTTTGATTTGGTTAGTTGAAAAGATAAGGCCAAATGAAGTTGATGCAGTAATATCAGCTGAAATCCCTAATGTAGAAATAGATCCTGGATATGTAGTTATCAAAAACATGATTCATGGTCCCTGTGGAACTCTTAATCAAAATTCACCGTGTATGGTGGATGGTAAATGTTCAAAGCGATATCCACGGACATTAATATCTGAAACAATTAGTGGTAATGACGGTTATCCTTTGTATCGTCGCCGATCGACAGCAGACAATGGAAGATCAACAATTGTCAAATTAAATCAACAAGATATTGAAATAGGTAATTGCTGGATTGTTCCATATTCACCCATTTTATCAAAGACCTTCAAAGCGCACATCAACGTTGAATCTTGCAATTCATTAAAATCTATTAAATACATTTCCAAATACGTAACCAAAAGGAGTGATATGACTGTGATTGTTATTAATGCAGAGAATTCCAATGATGAAGTTATCCAATACCTAATGGGTCGCTATGTTAGTAGTAATGAAGCAGTTTGGCGAATATTTTCTTTTCCAATTCATGAGAGACACCCTACTGACGTCTATTTAGCTGTGCATTTAGAAAATGGACAAAGAGTGTATTTTACAACACAGAACGCAGTAAAAAGAGCTGTACAGCCACCATCTACTACATTAAACAGTTTTTTTTAGACATGCCAAAACGATGCTTTTGCTCAAACATTGTTATATTCTGAAATACCAAAATATTATACTTGGAATCAATCCTCAAGGAGATTTATACGAAGGAAACAAGGAAAACCAGTTCCAGGATACCCAGATGTATATTCTACCGATGCGATTGGTCGAATTTATACAGTACATCCAAGCAACGATGAATGTTTTTATTTACGACTGCTATTAGTCAATGTACGTGGCCTAACATCATTCCAACATGTACGAACTGTTGGTGGTGATTTGTGTGGATCATACAGAGAAGCTTGCCAACGTTTGCGATTGCTAGAAAATGATGCTCATTGGGATTAAACTCTCAATGATGCTGTAATATCATCACAAGCTCATCAAATACGAACATTGTTTTCTATAATCATATCTACATGCTTCCCATCAAACCCAAAGGATTTGTGGATCAAGTACAAAGATAATATGTGTGATGATATTTTGGATCAAATACGGATTAGAAGGGGAAATTCAAATATACAAATAAGCGAAGAAATTTACAATGAAGTATTGATTTCAATTGAGGACATGTGCTTGATGATGTCAAACAAACTATTATTTAAATTAGGCCTGGCCGCGCCCAATCCTCCAATGCATGATGCTTTTAGCCAAGAGTTGCACCGAGAAAAACTGTATGATCTCAACACTGAAAGAATTAATTCAAACAAATCTTCCACTATTGAATGAACAACAGAAGTATGTATTTGATACACTTATGAAAGTAATAAATGTTAAAAGAGGAGGGATTTACTTCTTAGATGCACCTGGTGGTACAGGAAAAACTTTTTTGATTTCATTGATATTAGCAAGAATTCGCTCACAAAACAAAAATGCACTTGCACTCGCTTCGTCGGGAATCGCAGCAACTTTGCTTGAAGGTGGTAGAACAGCTCATTCAGCACTAAAATTGCCATTAAACATGCAAAGCAACGAAACTCCAACCTACAACATTTCGAAGAACTCTGCAATGGCAAAGGTTTTGCAGCAATGTGAATTGATTGTTTGGGATGAACGCACGATGGCACATAAAAAATCTATGGAGGCTTTAGGTTCTATACCTTACAAGATCTACGGAGCAATCATAACCCATTTGGTGGTGCAATTATTTTATTAGCAGGAGATTTTCGTCAAACATTGCCAGTGATTCCACGATCAACGCCAGCTGATGAACTTACTGCATGTTTAAAGTCCTCCAATTTGTGGAAGCATGTGTAGGTATTACACTTATGCAAGAATATGCGTGTCAAGTTGCAAAATGACCAATCTGGAGACATATTCTCTAAACAACTCATTGACATTGGTAATGGCAAATTTCTTATAGACACTGACTGGTTGCATTAAGTTTCCTCAAAGTTTTTGTCAGTTAACTTGATCAAAAGATCTTCTTATTCAAAAGGTGTTTCCAGATGTTGCTCAAAATTACAGAAACCATGAATGGTTAAGCGAACGGGCTATATTGGCTATATTGGCTGCAAAAAACAGATGTAAATGAATTAAATTTCAAAATTCAAGATCAAATTACAGGTGAATTGAGGATATATAAATCAGTTGATTCGGCTACTAACCAAGATGATATCGTCAACTATCCGCCTGAATTTTTAAACTCGCTGGATTTACCAGGATTGCCACCTCACAATCTTCAATTAAAGGTTGGATCGGTAGTTATAATGTTGAGAAATATCAACCAACCGCGTCTTTGCAACGGCACACGGTTAGCGATAAAAATTTTTGAACAACGTGATAGAAGCAACTATACTGAAAGGAAAGTATAAACGAGAAGACGTTTTGATACCACGCATCCCAATGATTCGGACTGATGTACCATTTGAATTTAAACGACTACTGTTTTCAGTGCGGCTTGCTTTTGCTATGAGTCATAATAAGTCCCAGGTGCAATCATTAGGTGTTTGTGGTATTAATCTAGAAAACCCATGTTTCTCACATGGTCAACTGTATGTTACCTGTTCCCGTGTTGGATAACCATCAGATTTGTTTTTTATATTCACCAGGTAATCAATCAAAAAACATGTGTATCATAAAGCACTACAATAAAAATCAAACAGATATTTGTTAATAATTGTGATTCACTTGATTTACAACAAAGCGATTACTGAAAATAATCATATACGTTTTATTTCATTATTCTTTATTTCATCCCTATGTTAACAATAATAGTAATAAATAATTAATTATCTCCATTTTATGTCATTGAAGCACCCACTTTATAAATATTTGTCACCTTTAGGTTCCCACTATTTTCAATCAGGTTTGAACCTTAAGTTTCCCTCTTAGTTTGAAGCCCTCTGGCAGACATCCCAGTCGGGGTTTTTAGTGGGTCTCAAAAGGGTGGCCAAAGTTCGTTTAAGTAAGTGGAAGATATTCTTAGGTCACCCGAGCTGACCTTTTTCTTTAATTCTCCTGAACAGAACCGTCACCATGATGATAGGGCGATATGTGAGAGTCAGCAGAATAGAAACGTCTTAAGGTCGAAATATAAGCTGCCACTTTCCAATTCTATTTCACAGAACGAAGTCTGCCGAGTTGTATAAAAATTGTTGTATTTATTATAAAAATCTATTTTTTTCATTTTTCATGATTTATCTTTTAAAATTTATGTTTTGAGTTTAACTTTTATTATATGCATTAGTAAAACCACCAAATATTTTTAATTATGAACTACTATAACTATGTACAACTATATACAACTATATACAACTATATGCAACTATATAAAACTATATACTACTAAACTACTTAACTGATTTTAATAAATTTACACACCACGTACGTTTTCAACTCAATTCATAGTCGCAATATTATTTTATTGCAAATTATTTGTTTATTATTTTGCAGTTAGCTCCTAATAATTCTAAAAGATGGTGGTATCTATTGACTGGATTGAGTAATTACGAATGAGGTATCTGCCCTACCTACCTCATTCGTAAGTTTAGTGTTCCAAGCTATTTACTAAAAACTTTGTAATATACAAATAGTGTTATAAACTTGGATAAAATTAAAAAAATAATTATAATTATTTTGTTTTGATTTTTGCTTAATATCGACTGTAAGAAAACATTATGGTTTTTATGACAGATGTACTCTGAACGTTACCCCTTAAATAGTTTACTATAATGTAATACATCAAAAATAATACGAGTAGTCACAGCAACGCGTGACCGGGTCTGCTAGTAACATTATAAGTAAGATTCATCTCACTTTTCCAAATGTTAAATGAAATGGATTCAATGAATCAATGAATACATACATATTTATTGTATTGTATCACATGTAAATTCCAACTACTTGGATATCATAAACATTTATTATGACTCTATGAAGTTAAATTGATTTATCTATTGTCGCTGCATCGAGTCTAATTATTTTTTGTTGATTATTAAAATATATTAAAGAACTTCAATCATTTATAATTTGTGATTAAAGATTCTTGTCTTTTATTTTTAACAGGTAATAAAGTCAATGACCCCAAATCAGAAGGACATGAGGAGATCGATACAAATTCCAAAGCTACTGTGGCGGTCAGCTGGTGTTTGACGAATGTAGTGAATCGAAAAATTTAAGAATCACCCGGTGTTATCGGATTATAAATATTCAATATATATTTTTATCAATATTAATAGTAGCAAAATTGTGTTTATTTTATCATACAAATATAGGAGTATTGCAACAATTGGCATTATTTTGATTATTCGCAAAAAATATATATATATCTCATTAACAGAATGCCGTCTACAAATACTAGAGTTTCCCAAATAAATATATACAACAAACTGTAGATTTTATATCTAATGTTTTCTGAATTAGTATTTAATTGTATTTCTTATCCAAAGAAAACGTTTATTTAATATGTTTTTTTTTTTTTATTTAAAAAAGATTATTGCAATCATTTTACATAATCTAGTTTGCCTTTCAATATTCGAATGTTTTGACATTCAATTTTGTCGATATACACGAGGTTAAACGTGTAAAAGTCGATGTTTCGAAGTGTAAATCTAACACACCCCGCCGACATGTATATACGCCGCAGGGTGAAGGCGTGTTACAGGAACAATCATTAAAGCGATTCTATATTTCGATCTTCCACATGGCGCCTCTGATGAATACGTAATCCGAAGATATATCGGATTAAATTATTAATATATTTAAGGTCGCATTAAATTTTAAGCAATTTTTTTTTGAACTGCAGATGAGTTAAATAGATTGTTGATTGGTACATAAAACGATTTTTTAACTTTGGACTATAATTTTCTTAATTCCGATGCACCAGCTTAGTTAAAACGCGATACTTTGTTGATAATTTAACAAAGTTCTCGAGGACAGGAAGTCTTCTTCTTTAAGTCTTAAATGTTCACTGTGTTTAGAAGATTTTACATATTAATGGATTAAAATTAACTATTACCATTTGTTAAAACGTTTTATATAATTTATTACTCTTTATACTTTGTTGTATACTCGGGAATAAAAAAAATATTCTTTCGATGCTTTTCACAGACAAACATTTTTTTTTTTTCAAATTTTCCTGCACAAGGGATAAAACAGCGGATATTTAGTATTTTTATTCTACATATCTATCTGAACTAATTTAGGTCATGTAATTAATTATTAAGATTTAATATTTATATTTCATTTTTACAATTCCCGTTTAATGTGGGTACAGCTTGAATGGTATAAAGGTCAAAATTAAAATTTATCTACATTTTAGGATAAATATGATTAATGTAAAGGACTATATAGTAAGATAAGGATTAATATTATTTCTAGAAGATTTCATGCCAATAATAAAATATAAGTAAAAGTAAATTAATTATGCAATAAAATAAAAATAACTTGATTGCTTCAGAAATACCTAACTACAATGACAGGTGTAAGTGCAGTGTGTGTGTGTGTGTGTTGCAGTGTGTAGTACAAACAGTGTGCGGTCATGTGTGCAATATCAATTTGAAGACACGTGATCATTTCCTTTATGAATGTACCAATTACATGGAATCGTATAGAATATTTGAACATTTTGCATATTCCCTCTATGAAAAACTTTACGTGGTTACAATGAAGGTAAATTGAAATCATACTTCTCATTTAATATAATATTTTTTTAATCTAGGTAATATATTTAATATATTTGATATATTTAATTATATCAGTGTAATTTTTAAAAATCTGTATTGTATAGATTTTTAAAAGAATAATTATTAATAATAATAATATTGAATTTAACTAATTATTGTAATTTTTGACATTTTGTATTGTATTGTTTTGTATTCTATAATGTGATGTATGTATATGTTATAATGTGATTATATGTTATAATATGAACGAACGCGGCGTTGGGGACCGCCAACCAACACGCCATGTCCCGAGCGGCGGGAGGTGGAGGACGGAGCTACAAATAGCTACGTGAAATGTAAGAGGAGGAATGGAACAGAAGATGAATGATACGACCGATTTGCCTGGCAACCGGGTCACTTTCTGGGCTGGGCTGGGTTGATTCTTGTTGGCCGTTTACGCGCCAGTATCCTCAGCTCCAGTGAGCGAGCTCGAGGAGTTTTGGGAGAGTGTCAGGGATGTTCTAAGTAGTGTCAGAAGTAGTGAAAGGTTGATAGTATGTGGAGATATGAATGGATGGGTTGGAACCACGCGAATTGGTTACGAAAGCGTGCTAGGCAAGTACGGTGATAAGAGAGTAAATGAGGCTGGAAAGCTTATTTTGGAATTTTGTAAGGAGAAAAATTTGTTTGTGGCAAACACGATGTTTGATCACAAACAAATTCACATGTACACATGGGAGCGAGTGGAATAAAGAAGTATGATTGATTTATTCCTAGTGGATCAGCGTATTCGAAGCCAAGTTATGGACACGCGAGTATTTAGGGATGCTGATCTGGGAACGGACCATTATCTAGTCGTTGCTAGAATAAGAGGTCTGTTTGCAGCCAAATCGGGCCAAAGTGGGCAAATCTGCGAGCCAACATGTTCGCCATGATCGATAACGCCCTGCGCTCTCGCTCAATATCTAAATCGTCCTTTAGCTCTTCTGAGACATTGTGGCAAAGATACTGGAATTGGTTTACTCTTACAAGATTTGCCCCGTTGAGCTTAATTGGTGGCACATTTCCCGGTAGTCTGTTACCAGCTTTTTAGATATTCACTCCTCTTGTTATTCTACACCAATCCATGCGCTTCAGCGTATGACTCGCAAAAAGCCAGCATCTTTCTAATAGCGCTGACTGAGGGAGCCAGCAGCACCATGTCATCTGCGTAACTAATATTATTAAAACAAACGCCACCGATATGGCATCCGACACTCATGCCGCTAAACCCCTCAATCAGCGCATTGATATAGATGTTAAAAAGCTTAGGGGAGCTATATATAGGGGAGATATATATACACATCATCATTTTTTAATCAATTTAATTAATTTGTTGACTCAAATATATCAAATAGCTTCACTACAATTTACACTTAATGCATTCCCTTAAGTGTAACATATGTTTTATACTTACATAATACCTTCAATTGGTATTGGTATATGAAAAAGCAATTAATAACAGTTTTACGAACAAAGTTTTTTATCTATAGAACGCGCTGATAACATATAAAGTTTTTTATGTATAGAACGAGCTGATTACAAACAAAGTTTTTATGCTTAGAACGAGCTGATTATAAACAAAGTTTCGTATGTATAGAATGAGCTTGCCAGCTATAATTAATTTAAATTAGATTTTTAAAATATATAATACTTTTATTATAGATTTTAATTTCCCCCTTCTTACTGGAATCATGAAACCTTCGTTTGTGATCGAAAAATGGATCAGCGACAGGAACATTTTGGTACAAAGGTTTTTATATTACTTTTGTATGTTCAAATATTCATAAGTGATAAGTGTTGTAACCGAATTCAATTATCTTTTATGTACGAGGCGCCGTCTAGAGCGTCTAAAGCGTCGGTGTGCCGCCGACACAACGAGCTTAAAAGCGCTCTCTTGAACTTGAAGGACGAAGAAAGAAGTAATCGTCTTTTAAGGTCTATCAGAAGAAAACGTACTACAAGAAAAAAACTGATTCTGCATTGATTGATTCTTGATTTGATTTACATACCAGTAAGTTTTGGCACATTTTAATGACGTGTTATTTTGAGACAAATATGAATATCAGTATATGTTTCAACTTTCTAGTTAGAACTATTCTACAATATATAAATTAAATGCTAAAGGATAAAAATTCTATTTATTTGGACTTGAGTTAAGCCGTCGCTGTATAAGTTAGTAATAAAAATAATAATAATGATAAAAATCATTGGCTGTCTTTCTGGCTATACTCTGGCAGGCAAAGCGCCATGTATTTTCATTTACCAGGTGCAAGTCACTATTAAAAAGTAAAGAAGGTTTGATCGGGGCTCCTCTGCAATAACAATTGATGTATCTCTAAACAAAAGTAATAATGATAGTCAACGTGAAGTTTAATTTTATAATTTTAACTTGAGCTAACATATTTATACTTATATACTTCTTGTGAGGTTTAATTTTAAATATATATTTTTTATTATGGTTACATGTGAAGATGTTACAATACACGAGTACCATTAAATGTATTCGAAATGAATGGATATGTGGAAATAATTATTCTGGTTTTAGATCTTATCAGATTATAATCGAAAGAGGTTCGTGAGTCGGAGGCGTGGACGTCGCTCGTCGTAATGCATATGCACAAATGTCAACTTTTCGGACATTGACATAAATACACACAAATCAAGTAACAGCGTTGTTATAATAATATAAATTAAAATGATGGCACATTTGTGAATTGTCGCTGCATCTCTCTAATTAATTATTGTTTTCTTTTATTTCAATATATTAAAGTACTTCAATAGTTTATGATCTGTGATTAAATATTCCCGTCTATTGTTTTTGATAGGTACTAGAGTCAATGACCCCATATCAAAGGACAAGAGGAAATTGACGTAAATTCCGAAGCCCGTATTATTGCAGTCTGCTGGGTTCGATGAATCCAGAGAAAGAAATGTCATGTATTTCTTATTTCCTAAAGCTTTTTCTTTAAACGTGAATGTCTCAACTGTGTATAAATCACTTGGTATTATTGTATTACAAATATTCAATAGGTCAATGGGATTTGATTATTATTTTAGTAAAAGTATATGAACATTGATTTCCTTTCACATTTTTTGTAATGGAAAACAGACGACTGTCGGACTGCTGCTTGTTTTTACTATTTTTTTTATATATATTATTATTATTCAGGTTAAGTAAAAATTTCAATTCACAAAAAAAGAAGATCGCAAGTAAGACGTATTGTATTTATGATAGATATGTAAAGCCTTCCACAGCCACATGATACTGTAATTACTTTGGTGTAAGTCGTTCATAACCTGACCTGCTTTATTAGGATTATATAATTAAGAAAGTTGTAAATGTGTTAAATTTAACACAATCAGCGCAGGCGAAGCGAGTTAACAAACCGCTGACATGTTAAGATAATTAGCATGAAAGCACAATAATGTGTTATTTACTTTGAGATTTATGAAGGTTCTAACCCATTCGTTTAATGTAAGGGGAGAGAATATTACAATTTAATTCATTTATTCTTTCTTTCTTTCTTTTTCATTTTTTATTAATTCCCATAAGCCATTACTAGGTAAGTGCTAGGAGTAATAGCTAATTATTAAAATTGTAATACCTTATAATTTATAATCATTCTAGTAGAAAAATTGTAAGTACACAATTAAGTATTAATAAATTAAGTAATGAATGGTTTAATTTCTTTTATATAATTAACATTAACACACCCTCCCTTTTATCATTTTATTAACTTGCTTACCTTTTTTTATTATTATTTTTTTAATATTTTTTATTAATTTATTATGTTTATTTTATTATTTTTTTTTTTCAAACCTTTCTTTCCTTTTTCTTACATACATTAAATCTTTTCAGTTAACAATGGAAAGTAGTTATGACTCATAAGACATAAGATGCGAGGAGTCAGAGCACAAATTAAAACTAGCTTTAGAAGAACTAAGATCTATAGATTTGTGCAAGAAACTACTGCAGGAGTGAGAGAACAGTAAGAAGGAAATTAGGAACATTGTAAAGTGAAAAACTGATCTGAAAGTTCGCTGAACAACATACCAATTACTTGGATATTGTGGCTCAGCGAGTTCAGCTGAAAAATGTAGTGACTGCATTTGGCCAGTGCAGCAATGAGCATGAGAGAGCACTAAATTAATACATTACAGAACTTCAGTCTGATTTGATGCAGGCTGGGAAGTTAATTTCAAACCTGGAATCCTGCAAATTAAATGTAGAAAGTCAGCGTACCCATAGCTTAGAAATATAAAAATATGAATCCGCTCAACATCAAAGTTTGAACACACTGAAGACACAAGTAACTTAGTGGACTTCTTCAACAACGAGTTCTTCACGTTGTAATTTTTATTATTTCATAATAATATACAAGTTAAGTTATTTATGTTAATTGCATTTCCATAGGTTATGTTAAGATGACAAAGAGGGTACTAGGATCCGCCAACCGTGCGCGGCGGGCGTTGAGCTGAGCCCCTCTCTTTTCATCTGAATAGCTACAGGAAATATCGATTTATTAGAACTAATTATCACCTTCCAGCTCAGCAAATTGCTCGCACGCGCAGGGCAGCTCTAATGTATTATCTATTTTTTTTTTATGTCAGAGGAGGGCAAACGAGCTTGCAGGTCATCGTTGGTATGTGATCACCACCGCCCATGAACTGTTGACATGAGCGTTGCCGGCCTTGAAAATAGGAAAATATGCCTTTTTTGAAAGTACCTATGTCGTATCGATTTGGAAATACCGCCGAAGGAATTTCGTTCCATATCCGAGTGGAACGTGGGAAAAAAGTTCTTGTAAACCGCACAGTGGAAGATCGCCACGCATCCAGGTGGTATGGATGGTAAAAGAGATGATGGCAAGCTGTGCGGTGGTGAAATTCGGCGGTAGGCATCAGATCGAATAGTTCTTCGGAACACTCCCCGTTGTAAATGCGGTAGAAGACGCACAGAGAAGCCACGTCTCTACGCAATGCCAAAGAGTCCAGCAGTTCGCAGAGCACTGGGCCCCCAACAATCCGAACGGCTCTCCGTTGTACGCAGTCAAATGGTAGAAGCTGATATTGGGGTGATCCGGACCAGAGATGAGAACAGTACTCCATGTGTGGCCGGACCTGCGCCTTATAGAACGCAAGTCTTTGGCCAGGTTTGAAATTTTTAATCAAAATCTACAATCACGAATGTCACCAAAGAACTGCTAAGCGAGTGAGATACTTTCTTGAATGCATATGCAAAATTTTAAAGCTCTAGCTCAAATGGCTTAGGAGGAGTAGGCGAACATCGAATCATACCTTTGACTAGTAAGAGCTTCGCTTCGCTCAGCTCAATAAATTAATTAAGTATCCAGATTTTGTGAAAAGTAATTTTGAACTTACATTTCATAAAAAAATCTGTGATTAATGATGGTGTCATTAAAATGTACTTCTATAGGAATTGACTTTTTTTTTGTGTCTCTGCTGTTAGCCCTACTGGCCATGACAGCGTCACCGTGGAATTGACTACAGATACATACACAATACAAACTGCAATAAAATTACAATACTACAATATAATTCTCTTACTAAATCTTCCACTAAAATAGTACAACTTTGATTGCAATTTTCTATAAATGTGTTAAACTTATTAAAATGTTGAACTCGGACCTGATCAATCTGTTAAAATTTTTTAAAGTAGAATCTTATCCAAAGGGAAAGTTCTTATTTATTATATTTACTTTACTTTGTTGTTTCGACACAATCTAACGAGAACACAATGTTCTTGTCTTAAATTTGAAAAGGACAGTGGAAAATGTTCAATTTAATATAACTCTTCATCCAGCCAATCTAACCATCTTTACTTATTTTTATTTATACATCTTGTATTTTTCACTTTGATTGAGTATTTTATATTTTATATAGGTACTTTCTGAATCTTTAACTTTCGTATTTAAAAGATGTGTTGTTTTACGTATTTATCACTGACTTGAATACTGCTGACGTCGTTTATGAGGAGTCTGCTTTCTTCGCATTGTTTTCATCGAATTATCTCAGTGATCAATTGATTTCAAATTATTGGTAATGATTTAATATTGTAAGAGTTGTCATTTTGTGTTAACAGTGCGTAGTAGCGAGTCACGTAGATAACACACCGGGACATTGTTAAAATATATATTGTTATCTTATAAAATTGCTTATTTTATTATTATATTGTTTTTACATTATTATTATTTATATTATTTTGTAATATGGATACGACAACGAATAAATAAATATTTAAATGTTATTACCGTACCAAGAAGTGAAAGTATCAAAGCTCCGAATTTGTTGAAAGTTAAGAAATACCAGATATATCATATAATTTATTTACTTCAGATATATCTGCTCATATATTAAGGGATTGAAAAATCATCAGAACAAATCAGTCCTGTTCGTAAAAATAATAACGAAAAATATTAATTTGTGTATAAAAGATTGTTTTAACATAATTTTAACGTTTTGAAAAACGTTACCAGGACCCCGTCGTCACGAAGCTGCTGAATCGAGTAATCCAGTCGCGGAATGTATTATGCTTGCCTAGTTTTTTAATTATCAATTATTTCATATTTTAATTAGTAGCTTATATTAGGAAAACACGGTTTTTATTATTATTGTAATAAAAAATCTTTTTCCTTATCTTTTGACCGTAATTCCAATTTCTACTTTTTTTACTTTTAACTTTACTCACATTTTCCGAGGTTTTATGACCGTACTTATAAATAAATAATGGTTCGTGGTTTAGCCTGCTGAGTGTGTGTTGCTCGCTGTTGCTGGGCTGCTGAGGTTCGAAATATAACTTTGGAAAATAAATGAAGTAAATCAGTAAAATAGTTTCAAAAAGAAATCGTTACAAAAATTGTTACAAGTAGTACCGGGATATAAAGCAGAGTACACTCCGGTCACTAATTAGTTAGTATCTAAAGCCACAGTGCGGAAAGTCAAAAAATACGAATCTCTAAGGACCATCAAAATATATAAAGTAAAAACAAAATTTATATTTGATTAAAAAGACAAAAAATGGGGAACTCTTTACTATATAGAAGTGTCTTATTATGGTAATAAACATTTAGTCAATAACTATTTGTTGTATAAAAGAAGCAATCAAACATTATATTATTTATTATACATATATATATATATATATATATATATATATATATATATATATATATATATATATATATATATATATATAAACTATCTGACCCGGCGAACTTCGTACCGTCTAACAGTTGATTCTTAATTTTTTATTTTTTTAATATCTATTATACTTCGGGACACAGGGTTAGCCACTAAGATAAAAAAAGAAAAAAGAAAGTTGATATGTCAACATTTACATTATGTCAAAAAATAAAAATTATATATATATAAAACACTTAAAATTCTTTTCATAGACACTAAAAAAATCACAATGAAAATTGCAAATTCGGATCTCTTATTATGATACCTACATATTATATTTCCTTTTGTTTTTACTTCTTCTTAATTAAGTTTCATGTTTGTTGTAGTACTTTATAGTACACGATATTTTTTCTTTCATTACCAGGAGCGTGAACAAACAGAGCAGATGGTGTTCCAACGGGAACGGGCAACATACAATTGACCATGCGAGAAAGATGGGTTTTCTAGATTAATACCACAAACACTTAATAACTGCTACTGTAATTTGTTTATAGTCATAGCGTGAGCAAGACGTACTGGAAACTGTAGTCGTTTAAACTCGAATGGTAGGACAGTTCGAACCATTGGGATGCGGGGTATCAAAACGACTTCTACTTTATACTTTCCTTGCAATATTGCTTCCATTACGTACTGGCTGCACTCTTTAATTTTACCCATTATTTATTAAATTTATAGATTTTTGATTTGTTATTGGGGTTGTTATTAAACCAAATACATAAATCGTATAGTTAACAGAGTTGTAAATGGTACAGTTAATACCACTTTTTAAAAACATATCATAATAAAAGAGTAAATTTTAGAGCCAAATAATCGTACTTTCTGCAGAAAATAACTGTTTATAAATGTTTTAATTTGATCAAATTAACCGCTCTGTAATCTTTTCTTTGAAATAGAGATAAATTAAACCTCGAGCTCAGATGAAAATCTTTGACAATAGGAAGTTCTAAATTTTTTTCTGTACTAAAAAATTCAAAAGACATTTTTTGAGAAGATGCGCTTACACGTTTTTATTTTTTCATAAAGGAATTTTTGGAAAAGCTTTTTAATTTAAGTCCCACTTATCATACTCAGAACTATCTCTTTTTACTTGTACATCCTCGTGACGGTATTGTATGGAGGCTTTAAATTAATTATTAAAAATTGTGTGTTCAAAATTGAGAGTTAACATTTTTTATTATAATTTTGTGAAGAAAAAAGAAAACGCGCGCGAAAATATAACACTATGTACATGCTTAAACTTCTTCATATCAAATTATTTGTATACTTGGGTACAAACCCAAAATAAATATAATTTATGTTAGAAAATTATATATAATTTATTAAAGTTTTAAAGCCACATTATACTCTAATTACTGTGGTTTAAGTAATTCGTACATAACTTGACCTTCTTTATCACATAATTAAGATATTTGTAAATGTGTTAAATTAATTACTGTAGGTGTAATGGGTTAACAAACCGCTGATATATTAATAACATTAGCATTAAAATGTAAAAATGTGTAATATACTTTGAAATTTACGAAGGTTTTATCTCATTTGTTATGTGTTGTTTTTGCTTTTCTATTTGGTTCCTTTAAATGTAGTTATTGGCAAATTTTCAGTGAGAAATACTATTTTATAATTATTCGCGATACGTTCCATGAAATGTTTTACGAACACTGAATTACATCAAAACATATAAAACTAGCGTCTCACAGCTTACAATATAATCCTTGTGTTGAAATTTCTTCCACGCTGTTACGTTTGACGAAGAATAGAAATTTTGTTATTTACATTTTAAATATACATTGCCTTTTTGATTTTATTGTATATTTGTTTACGGTTTTTAGAACAAAAAATATACACCGCATACAAAATATTTGAAAATCAAATAAACATAAAATTACAAATACAGTTATAATAAATAAAAATTTACTAACTATAAAAATCTATATAACTATAATAAATAACGTTTTAGATAAATAAACACTTACAAATACTTTGAATATATTTACATCTATATAGAAAGGTAGTGTTCGAAAACTAGTTTTTTTAAAGATTGTTACAGACTTAGAATTCCGTATATTGAAACGAATTGAGTTCCATAACCTCACTGCTTGAACCGTGAAAGAATGAGTATAAATTTTACTTTTATGTCTAGGAAATTTGAGGTTCGTTCTAAGATGTGGTCTACACGGAGATTCGGAATTGTTTACAAAAGAGAAGCGATCGCGCAAATAACGTGGGAAAGTGGGGTTAAAGAGAATGTTGTAAAGAAGACATAAAATGCGAGTATTTCTGCGAAAGCGAATTGGGAGCCACTTAAGCTTTTTACGAAAGTTGGACACATGGTCGAACTTTTTCAATCCAAAAATAAATCTGATGGAGAGATTTTGCAAACGCTCAAGTTTATTAATAAGCTCCTCTGTGGCATCCAATATTTATTTTAGTACTAGCAGACCCGGTCACGCGTTGCTGTGACTACTCGTATTATTTTTGATGTATTACATTATAGTAAACTATTTAAGGGGTAACGTTCAGAGTACATCTGTCATAAAAACCATAATGTTTTCTTACAGTCGATATTAAGCAAAAATCAAAACAAAATAATTATAATTATTTTTTTAATTTTATCCAAGTTTATAACACTATTTGTATATTACAAAGTTTTTAGTAAATAGCTTGGAACACTAAACTTACGAATGAGGTAGGTAGGGCAGATACCTCATTCGTAATTACTCAATCCAGTCAATAGATACCACCATCTTTTAGAATTATTAGGAGCTAACTGCAAAATAATAAACAAATAATTTGCAATAAAATAATATTGCGACTATGAATTGAGTTGAAAACGTACGTGGTGTGTAAATTTATTAAAATCAGTTAAGTAGTTTAGTAGTATATAGTTTTATATAGTTGCATATAGTTGTATATAGTTGTATATAGTTGTACATAGTTATAGTAGTTCATAATTAAAAATATTTGGTGGTTTTACTAATGCATATAATAAAAGTTAAACTCAAAACATAAATTTTAAAAGATAAATCATGAAAAATGAAAAAAATAGATTTTTATAATAAATACAACAATTTTTATACAACTCGGCAGACTTCGTTCTGTGAAATAGAATTGGAAAGTGGCAGCTTATATTTCGACCTTAAGACGTTTCTATTCTGCTGACTCTCACATATCGCCCTATCATCATGGTGACGGTTCTGTTCAGGAGAATTAAAGAAAAAGGTCAGCTCGGGTGACCTAAGAATATCTTCCACTTACTTAAACGAACTTTGGCCACCCTTTTGAGACCCACTAAAAACCCCGACTGGGATGTCTGCCAGAGGGCTTCAAACTAAGAGGGAAACTTAAGGTTCAAACCTGATTGAAAATAGTGGGAACCTAAAGGTGACAAATATTTATAAAGTGGGTGCTTCAATGACATAAAATGGAGATAATTAATTATTTATTACTATTATTATTAACATAGGGATGAAATAAAGAATAATGAAATAAAACGTATATGATTATTTTCAGTAATCGCTTTGTTGTAAATCAAGTGAATCACAATTATTAACAAATATCTGTTTGATTTTTATTGTAGTGCTTTATGATACACATGTTTTTTGATTGATTACCTGGTGAATATAAAAACAAATCTGATGGTTATCCAACACGGGAACAGGTAACATACAGTTGACCATGTGAGAAACATGGGTTTTCTAGATTAATACCACAAACACCTAATGATTGCACCTGGGACTTATTATGACTCATAGCAAAAGCAAGCCGCACTGAAAACAGTAGTCGTTTAAATTCAAATGGTACATCAGTCCGAATCATTGGGATGCGTGGTATCAAAACGTCTTCTCGTTTATACTTTCCTTTCAGTATAGTTGCTTCTATCACGTTGTTCAAAAATTTTTATCGCTAACCGTGTGCCGTTGCAAAGACGCGGTTGGTTGATATTTCTCAACATTATAACTACCGATCCAACCTTTAATTGAAGATTGTGAGGTGGCAATCCTGGTAAATCCAGCGAGTTTAAAAATTCAGGCGGATAGTTGACGATATTATCTTGGTTAGTAGCCGAATCAACTGATTTATATATCCTCAATTCACCTGTAATTTGATCTTGAATTTCGAAATTTAATTCATTTACATCTGTTTTTTGCAGCCAATATAGCCAATATAGCCCGTTCGCTTAACCATTCATGGTTTCTGTAATTTTGAGCAACATCTGGAAACACCTTTTGAATAAGAAGATCTTTTGATCAAGTTAACTGACAAAAACTTTGAGGAAACTTAATGCAACCAGTCAGTGTCTATAAGAAATTTGCCATTACCAATGTCAATGAGTTGTTTAGAGAATATGTCTCCAGATTGGTCATTTTGCAACTTGACACGCATATTCTTGCATAAGTGTAATACCTACACATGCTTCCACAAATTGGAGGACTTTAAACATGCAGTAAGTTCATCAGCTGGCGTTGATCGTGGAATCACTGGCAATGTTTGACGAAAATCTCCTGCTAATAAAATAATTGCACCACCAAATGGGTTATGATTGCTCCGTAGATCTTGTAAGGTATAGAACCTAAAGCCTCCATAGATTTTTTATGTGCCATCGTGCGTTCATCCCAAACAATCAATTCACATTGCTGCAAAACCTTTGCCATTGCAGAGTTCTTCGAAATGTTGTAGGTTGGAGTTTCGTTGCTTTGCATGTTTAATGGCAATTTTAGTGCTGAATGAGCTGTTCTACCACCTTCAAGCAAAGTTGCTGCGATTCCCGACGAAGCGAGTGCAAGTGCATTTTTGTTTTGTGAGCGAATTCTTGCTAATATCAATGAAATCAAAAAAGTTTTTCCTGTACCACCAGGTGCATCTAAGAAGTAAATCCCTCCTCTTTTAACATTTATTACTTTCATAAGTGTATCAAATACATACTTCTGTTGTTCATTCAATAGTGGAAGATTTGTTTGAATTAATTCTTTCAGTGTTGAGATCATACAGTTTTTCTCGGTGCAACTCTTGGCTAAAAGCATCATGCATTGGAGGATTGGGCGCGGCCAGGCCTAATTTAAATAATAGTTTGTTTGACATCATCAAGCACATGTCCTCAATTGAAATCAATACTTCATTGTAAATTTCTTCGCTTATTTGTATATTTGAATTTCCCCTTCTAATCCGTATTTGATCCAAAATATCATCACACATATTATCTTTGTACTTGATCCACAAATCCTTTGGGTTTGATGGGAAGCATGTAGATATGATTATAGAAAACAATGTTCGTATTTGATGAGCTTGTGATGATATTACAGCATCATTGAGAGTTTAATCCCAATGAGCATCATTTTCTAGCAATCGCAAACGTTGGCAAGCTTCTCTGTATGATCCACACAAATCACCACCAACAGTTCGTACATGTTGGAATGATGTTAGGCCACGTACATTGACTAATAGCAGTCGTAAATAAAAACATTCATCGTTGCTTGGATGTACTGTATAAATTCGACCAATCGCATCGGTAGAATATACATCTGGGTATCCTGGAACTGGTTTTCCTTGTTTCCTTCGTATAAATCTCCTTGAGGATTGATTCCAAGTATAATATTTTGGTATTTCAGAATATAACAATGTTTGAGCAAAAGCATCGTTTTGGCATGTCTAAAAAAAACTGTTTAATGTAGTAGATGGTGGCTGTACAGCTCTTTTTACTGCGTTCTGTGTTGTAAAATACACTCTTTGTCCATTTTCTAAATGCACAGCTAAATAGACGTCAGTAGGGTGTCTCTCATGAATTGGAAAAGAAAATATTCGCCAAACTGCTTCATTACTACTAACATAGCGACCCATTAGGTATTGGATAACTTCATCATTGGAATTCTCTGCATTAATAACAATCACAGTCATATCACTCCTTTTGGTTACGTATTTGGAAATGTATTTAATAGATTTTAATGAATTGCAAGATTCAACGTTGATGTGCGCTTTGAAGGTCTTTGATAAAATGGGTGAATATGGAACAATCCAGCAATTACCTATTTCAATATCTTGTTGATTTAATTTGACAATTGTTGATCTTCCATTGTCTGCTGTCGATCGGCGACGATACAAAGGATAACCGTCATTACCACTAATTGTTTCAGATATTAATGTCCGTGGATATCGCTTTGAACATTTACCATCCACCATACACGGTGAATTTTGATTAAGAGTTCCACAGGGACCATGAATCATGTTTTTGATAACTACATATCCAGGATCTATTTCTACATTAGGGATTTCAGCTGATATTACTGCATCAACTTCATTTGGCCTTATCTTTTCAACTAACCAAATCAAAATGTGTGCACGTGGCAATCCCCGTTTGTGCCACTTCACAGAATGCATCCAGTAGTGTGTCTCTCCAAACATATAATGTTTCACAATGAAATCTATTAAAGGTTTCAACTTTGTCTAAAGACTCTGGCTGTAATATCATGACGATCAATGGGTGATTGCCCAGGGAATAACTCCTGCTTGATTTCTATCCAGTGTAGATTGCATGTAAATGTGATGAACAAATCTGCTGTACCATAATGACGAACATATGACATGGCATCTTGAGCACATTCATGCATATGTAGAGGGCTTCCTATGTATGGTGCTAGAAGAATAGTCAGTAGTACAGTACTCTTCAGATCTGAGTTTGGTCTGATTCAACCTGATGACTGTTAATCTCTCCGTTTCAATTTTAACATACTTGTGATATAATCGCCGACATTTAAGTATGTCTTCATTTTCACGAATCATTAGGCGGTATGAATAATAGTTCATTGAACTGACTTTTTTGTTGGTTTCAGAACCTGAAAATAGATTTTTGTTTTCATAACATTGAAAATAAAAATATTATAGGTAATATAGTAACTGATAATATATCTCCATAGCTAAACTAATATTTTTTATTACCTGTAATGGGATTTATCATCTTGTTTGAGAAATCATAGCCATCTTCACCTTGCCAAAATATAATGAGATATTGCAGTGCGTCATATGAGCAGGGTGTTTCCTTTATACGTTGTAATTGATCATTCCGTAATTTTGTCATTATAAGATGGCATCGGATCCAGTGCAGTTTTAAACAACATAATCAATTGATTGTACTCATGAAATAAAGTTTATAATTGTTCTACAATAAACCTCTTTAGTGAATTGTTATGTAAACAACGCATATCAATTTCTTGTGGTGAATTGCCCATGAAATAAATTTGTAGGAATTTCTATTTGCTATCTGATACTGGTAACAGTGAACCTGCTCTATGATATATTTTTCCTTGTATCTGTAAATAAAAAAAATGATTTTTGCCAAATATAAATAATATTTGTTCCTAAAAAATATATCTGTCTCTTAATTTGAATCACCAAATAATAATTGATATGCTTAGGTATGTCAATATGTAATAATTATTTGTAACTAATATCCATCATCAAATATTTATATTGTGTTTCAAAATAATAAAAGTGTTACTAATACTGAATCACCAAATAATATTATGACTAAGTAATATATGTGTTGGGGTCTAGGGAACTGAAGGTTAATGACACATATTTACTTAGTTAACAGGAAATTTTGTTCATTAAAATAATAATGATAACTGCTATAATACATACCTTAAAAGTTGGCATGACATTTTCTCGAACTACGTTTGTTGCCCCAAATGACGTCATTTAAAAGCAATTATTATATTGTTGGATATTTGACAAAAAGTGTATGGAATCTGGTTCTATTCCTGAAACCAATGAGTACAATGACTCTGGTGGTGGATCCAATGGTATCAATTTCACTTTCCCATTTGCGAAACACAATCCATTGGCATCATTTTTGTATTTAAATGCCTTACAATGAGAGCAAACCAAGTTCATAGATCCAATAGTAATACATTGGTGGTTACTGTAGTCAATTGACAAACCGTAATTGAAAGCAGCTCGATTCAAACTTTCGCGATTATTAGTTGAATCTCTCGCCCTCGCTGCCCGCATTCTCGATATACAAATTCTTTCACATTTAATTCCGCCGTCACATTCTTGTGCAGTATGATAAGATCGGTAATTAGTTTGGTTTGTAGCATTTCGGGTTCTTCTACCTAAATTACTTCGTCTTATAGAAGGCATATCGAATATACTTACCTAAATAATGTCACATGCAATAATTATTAATCACAGGTATTAAAACTTTGCACAAAACACGATATAAAACAATTAAAATTAATTATTAAATATTATATAGGCTTTTTAACGCGATTTGTTTGACAGATGCAATGACGTGAAAACTGATGACAATTTATGTCGCATTCCGAAACTAAAACAAAAGAAAGAATATTCCAAGGCCAATCAAATCTTACATTTACTTTTTTTGACTTTTCAATTTGGTCGGGTGTACACATTCATTTGATTAAATTTGAACGTTGTGCAGCGACAATAAAGCGCGAATTGACTCTTTGACGTTAGCAAGACACCTACATTGTTTAGACAACAATGAGTACTTGTAATTTAATATCAACTTTATTGAATAGCAATACAGTTCAAATTGACTCTACATTTAGTTATTTATTCTACATTTAAAATATTTGTATAGGAAAAAGAAAAGGGCTTTTTTAGGGTTTCCCTGGAAATTATTCAAATTTTTCTCGCCGTTAGAGCCATCCTTGGACTTCAAGGAACATTTAAAAAAAAGAATTGTTAAGATTGGTCCATGCGTTGTTAAGTTATGCGCTTACCAACACATTTTGCGATTCATTTTTATATAATAGATTGAAGCGACGTAATCAAAGAACACGTTACCGTACCTATACTTGTTTAAAACCAATCTTTAGATGACTCCACGTTAACTTCATTAACGTCATTAACGTTATTACCACCTCTAAGTAGTTTTGTATATATTACATATGTTTTATTAAATTATACTCTTTTTTAATTTAATAATTATAACATAATAATTAGAAACATCCCCTAATATAGCAAAATATATTTAAAATGAGACGCTCTCTTTAAGTAATGATTCTAGATTATAATTTATAACGAAGATATTTAAAAGCGGACGACAAAATCCATTTCCTTTAATTTAGTACGCCGTGTAAATCAATGGACGGTCTCATAGTATATATAATATATAGATAGAGATATAAGTATATATACTTATATTATAGATATAAGTATAAATGTAACTTTGTTATCGCCCACTAATAGCGATACACCGATATCAATGAAGCCATTCCATATTATATTTATCCACTTGACCTCTCACGAGAATAATCTGGAGACTTATCGGTTAAATAATAAAATGTTTATTTACTTGTGGAGGTACAGGGCTGTGTTTAAAACACAACGTAATACACGTTTGTGTAACATTATATATTTATCAATTGTCGACACGAAGCCTGACTGACGTACTTTATGATTTTAATTTTTCTAATTGTGTAAAGAGCAGTAGCAGCAGTTATACACGATGTAATTTATATTATTTCATAATGATATACAAATAAGTAATTTATATTAGACGCAAATTTGATTCTGTATTTGTAATGAACAGTGAAAAATAATTTATATAACATTACTCTACAGGCGAAGAAGAAAGACTACTAATTGGCACCTTGAAAGCTGCACGCTATCTCGAAAGATTTAATTAAATCTAACTACTTATGTACGTTACGTATTTTATGTATTAGAGAGTGTAAATTGTAATTACTGCTACAAAAATAAATATTGACAGTTTTAAAAATAAATAAGGTCTCACTATAAATCAATCAATCAAGTGGATTAATTGTTATTGATAACTTAAACATGGCAATTAAATCATCAATGTAATGCTTTAGGTACTGATGTTTGATATGAACACACACTTTTTTATTTTTTAGATAAAATATATCAGGTTAAACAAAATTTTTAAATACATCGAAATTAAAGAAAATACCCTAATTTTGCACCACACTATCAAGTTTCAATTAATGTAACAAAGATAAGAAGACTAATCTAATTGTCAATAAGTGATCTGCAATGATTCCCGTATCAAGGAGTTATTTATTGTAATGGGGTATTTGAGATAATTAAAAACGGTTGTTCGAAATGTATTCGTAAAGCTGAACTCAGTATTATTAACAAAAAATCATTTATGATTTACCATATTTCATTAATAAAATCATTATTTTGATTTTACAAAACGTTTGCTAATTTTCTTTATATATAATAATTATAGCTTTTGAATTATAGTTCTGTTACAATCCTTTGTTTCGTTAATAATTTAAAGACGTGTTACGCCGCTACGTACCTTGTTAAAATGGTATATTTGTGCAATGGCAACACATGACAACATGATTTTCGTGCGTTCTCTGAAAAAAGCTAAGTAACAAATTATATGTATGGTCTGAGTTTAATTCCTAGTAAGTACCGAAATAAAATACTTGATATAATAATGATAAAATACATATATTTATTTTAATTATATTAAGTAACATTATAAAATAATTTATTACTATTAATTAATATTAGTTTAAACTCAAGGAAATCATGTAAACGATGCCCCGTCTGTTTGTCCTGCCTAAATGGAGAACTTTTTCACTGTAAAATATTATATTAAATTTAATTAGAATTACATTGTCAATATTATATTGTTACAACAAAAGATTGCAGTCCATGCACATGCAACGCAAACTTTCTTTGTGACATCAAACTTACTTGTAAGTTGTTAGTATGAGTAGTTCGTGTAACACATCAACTTTCTTACTCTAACTTTCCTTCTCTCTGTGTAACTAATATAATAAAATAAAATAGGTTATAAAACTAAATCTACTAATCTGTCAATAAAAACCTGTTATATATAAATACAGGAAGAGCCTCATTAAGGCATAACAATATGTTAAATATTTAGCTTTTTAAATATTATTTCCATGATATATTTGATAAAATTGTTGTTTCAAAATCCTGTGTCGGTATAATATGATTTCAGCTTACTATTATTACAAAGTAGTATGCGGACGATTAAAATACTATTTTAATCGTGCGTGCGGGTGATTAAAATTTTAAAAGCCTAAATTAGAAGTTATAAGTATAAATAAAAACTAATAATTCATATTGGCTTGTACATGGTATCGTTAGGATTTTTTATTTTGTTTTGACTAATGACGATAATTTTGTTGTTACAATTGAACCTTTTTCATGGGTACCTAAAAATCATTTTACTTTTTCCCCCGATAGTAAATATTAGCTACTGCAAATAGATCGTAGCCTGTATGACCCTTCGGTAAGACCGTGGTTGAATTATGCTCGCAAAGAATTTTTGCGTAATCTATGTATTATGGCGACGAACGTAAATAATCTGGAAAACCAATTTTACAATTCTAATTGAAAATGTAGGCTAAATAAATAAAATCATCTTTGGAATACGTTTTACAATAATTCGAACACTGAACTATCAGACTAAAACTAAAGCTCACATTAAATACAAACTGGGTATTCAAAGCCTATTATTAAGAACGATGGCGGTGACAGGGACGCTATAATAAATTTACTAAGAATTCTGAACATATTGATTTATCACTTGTAAGGTCTCTATAATTAGCATCCTTAATCCAAAACGAAGTACTTATATTTTAGTTATTGTTACTGTTAACCACCGACGCAGAAGCAAGGAGTGTTAAAATAGTCTAGCGTCGTAACTAGCCAGCCATGCCCAGACCATTTTTATCTATTGTGGTAGAAATAAAAGCAGTCGTGTGCAAGATATTCAGATTTGAGATAAAAATTTAATGAAATAATTAGCGATCGCGTTTTATATTATAAATAAAAAAGTACATATAAGAATCATAGATTTAATAATAATTTTCTAATTCTAAAATATATTTCATTTCTTATATTTGTGATTTCATGCACAATTAGATATTATTATAACATATTGGGTAACTTTAATAGAGTATATGTAAAGGGTGTCTCGGGTGAGTTGAGAGCAGACCAACTGAAAAAACGGATTATCGGTAAAACCACATCACATTTCTTTATTGATATTTCTTCAGTTTATATAATACGTACAATCCTCATATGTACGTACAGTGTACTGAATGAAATGATTTATAAAATCAGATGAATTTTGGATATTAATGCTAATATAGCTTAATGAAGATAAAGCTAATGTTATTTTGTTATATCGTCCGGAGGAGGATTACAAATAAGTCGAATGCATATTACATAAGAGTTAATTTCTCTACATGCTTTCTCTTATTTAAATTTGTTGTGTGTGTGTGGGTTCTTTTCAGACCAGGGCGCGCCTGGAACCCTCGTAGCCATATTTTAGGTTGGAGACTGTCTTTACAGAAGGCCTTGTTTCGATAAGTACGTTATCAAAATAGGCCCTCCTGATACCTCCTTTTGACGTATACAAGTGATCACTGGTATAGATTCAAAGTGGAAAAGATATAAATAAATAAAATAAGAAAATAAGGTAACTATATTTTGAACATATAGAAAATTAAAAAATATGTAGGAAATGCTATCTCTCTGAGTGTGTTATAGGTAAATTTAAGCCACAACCGGTATGATAGGTACTTCAATAAGATATGCGAAGAAGGTCGAGCCTGACAGTTTCAATTCGACATTGCTGTGGTCTGCTTCGACAGGAAAGGCGGAGGAGGGCGGCCAAAGCAAAGCAAAGACGATGACTATCTCAAAGCTAATCGTTGTATGCCGAATTACTTATCTCTATAATATATGTTATCTCTGCTTTAGTAAAATACAATATTCGATGCTGTGGACAATGAAACCGCTTACTGATGATCCATTTGAAACCTTTATTCTATTACAAATATTTTTTAAAACGATCCTAAAAATTTACAAATTTAATTTTTATTAAGAAAAACTATTCCCTTGTGATTGTATAAATTATATTTTTAATGTAATAAGTAGAATAAATTTTTAATCGCTTAAAAAGTATAAATACAATCATATTTTAATTTTATCTCCATATTAAATAACTTTAATCGATAGTTAATTAACTTTCTATTTTTGAATTATTCTATTGCAATTGTACAATTATTATTATAGTACTATAATTGCAATAAAACTAATATTTTAAAGAATTGCACTGTCTAACCTAGCTTAAATATATACATATTTTGGTTTTTAATTTAATTACATTTTTATATAAAAGTATAGATCATGATAATATATTATGCATGTACAATTTAATCATCCTTTCCGTCATACCGAACCCAGTTATTTTTAGGGATAAAATCAAATGAAAATTTAATTTAATTTCCCTATTTTAAATTTAATAATCAAATTTAAAATAGGGAAAAAATCAAATGACAAGTTAATATATAAAGAATTCTTTGTATAGTAACAAAATTATAACAACAAGTATAAAGGAAGTACATAAAGTGATCTCCTTAAAGTATTAAACAAACTATTAATATTGAGAAATTGATATAAATTATTAAAGATTGGTAAGAAAAGTATTTATGACCTGCTTTGCCGTACCTATGTATGAGTCGATCAGTTTACTTCACTTAGTTTCATTTCAAGTAAAACATTAATAAAGTTTATAAATGTTTGTTGAATAATATAGTCACGCTATTGTTTATTGGATCACAAAACAATGTACAAAACTTGTAAAGTTATTATTGAGAAATGTTAATTTAAATTACTGTTAAAGATTATTTATTAGGTACTCCGTAACAAAAGTACTTTTTGTTGTTTTTTCTAATACTGAAGATATTACTGTGTTTAGTCAGGTTTAAAAAGGTTTACCGCAAGCTGAGATTTTAGGCTTATGAATATTTTTTAGTAATTTCAAATATAAAATATAGAATCAGCTGCATACAGAGAACGACATATTTTATTTGAAGTATTTATATTAATATTTTTTTTGCTTTAACAATACTTAATTTTATGAAAATATAACAATATTTATAGTTTCAATCTGTCCATGAATCTGTACTAACTAAATGGCAAATTTAACCATTGCGTGCTCTTTACATTTCTTAGAAATATGAAATATATACAAATAAATACAATTTGTAGTCAGAGAGGTTTAGATCTGAGTAAGACAAGAACCAATCTCAATTAACCTCATACTAAGTCCGGATTATTGGGTTCATGCCAATTTTGGGTAATTCGCGTCTCGTGAACATTTCCAGTCTCGCTTTAGAATGAAAAACATTTTTAAAAATTGTATGGCTAAGAAATTTCAGAACACCATCCAAGATTGTATTTTGATATCCTTTACTACTTCATGTTTATTATTCATATTTCTTTATAGTTTTATTAGATAAGCTGTGTTGTGTTGATTATGTTATGTCTTTAAATACAATATGAATATTCAATAGTTACTCATAAGATATGAATTGTATATCTTCATCCTGTGGAAATAAATATTCTCTCTGATCTATTAAGGTATAGTCCAATATACTCATAATTTATTATATACACTTAATTTATTCACTCACTTTATGTATATATATATATATTTGGAAATCAGAAGTAGATGTATTTAAAAAACCAACTTTACCACTTAAATAATTTATTTATTTCTTAAAAAGTAATTTTAATAATAATCAACTAAATAAAAGGAACAAAATCTTCATAATTAAACACTCTCACTAAACAACACGACCGGTTTGCACACTACGAACGCTACGAGCTAAGTGGCACGCGGCGGTCTGATTGCTCCTTTTATAGAGAAAGATGCAAGTATTCGTGAGGGTAGTAGCTGACTGCTTATACGGCCTCTCCTGACATAGTGTCGTCCTCGACACGAGCCTCTTTAGCGGCCGCCACTTGATTCAGTGCCATCCTCTTCGACGTCCTCATCCAACAAGGTCATCGAAAGACCGACCTCAGCTTGCGGTACCAGCCCGCTGGGACCAACGACGCCAACAAGTTCGGGGTCTGGGCCTTCATTCAAAGGAAGCATCGGAAGACCTGTCCTCGAAGATGGTGTTCTTTCCGGTGACATGTGCTCGTTATTATTCTCATCTATAAATCAGTTACCGTTATTAGGAATTTAGTTTAGTTAGCCTATATGACACATTCAATCTTACAGACATTCAACACATCATCATTCAATCAATTCAAACATCATCTATTACACAATTTACATACACATCCACATCACACATAGAATTCACGTATTCTTTTAATAATAACAGAGACGTCTCTTAAAACAACAAGCTGGGTCTAGACGCTTTCCTTCACGGTAGTAGATTCCAATCTAGCCGCATCTCTTGCCCGCCAGCTGTGGTACTAAAACTAGAACGCCAAGGCAATATACCTGAAGTTCCGTGAACGCCAAGACAGTATGTCTGTAGTTCAACGAACGCCAAGACAATACGTCTGAAGTTCGACGAACGCCAGGGCAAATTGCCCGAAGTTCGACAATAGAACGCCAAGGCCTTACGCCTGAAGTTCGGGAATAGACGCCAAGGCCTAGAGCCTGAAGTCTCAACACTGAACGCCAAGACAGTATGTCTGTAGTTCAACGAACGCCAAGACAATACGTCTGAAGTTCGACGAACGCCAGGGCAAATTGCCTGAAGTTCGACAATAGAACGCCAAGGCCTTACGGCTGAA
Source organism: Melinaea menophilus ssp. n. AW-2005 (assembly GCA_918358695.1). Taxonomy (NCBI): domain Eukaryota; kingdom Metazoa; phylum Arthropoda; class Insecta; order Lepidoptera; family Nymphalidae; genus Melinaea; species Melinaea menophilus. Next base: position 8,842,837 of record OU911045.1, read on the forward strand.
GTTCGGGAATAGACGCCAAGGCCTAGAGCCTGAAGTCTCAACACTGAACGCCAAGACAGTATGTCTGTAGTTCAACGAACGCCAAGACAATACGTCTGAAGTTCGACGAACGCCAGGGCAAATTGCCCGAAGTTCGACAATAGAACGCCAAGGCCTTACGCCTGAAGTTCGGAAATAGACGCCAAGGCCTTGAGCCTGAAGTCTCAATACTGAACGCCAAGGCCAAGAAGGCCTGTAGTTCTTACATCAAAAACTCGTACATATCCTCAAAGAAGGCTGCACATGACTCGGGACACCATTCGCCACGCCAAGGCACCATGTATTGTGCCGCTGCTTGTTTGGTTTTCCCATAGCTGCCGCTGAGTAATTTGAGCTTATAACGTCCGTTCGGTAGAGCTGTCACAACTTGGTAAGGTCCACGTACGCCTGGGTCGAGTTTTCCGGTGGACTGTGAGTACTTAATGACGAAGACCAGGTCGCCAAGTTTGAACTGGCGAGGCTGGCGTCTCAATCGGTTAGCGTAGTCGTCCTGTCGTTGTTGGTTTGCAACCATCAACTGTCTAGCTCGGTGTCGATGCATCTCGCACAGCGCTTCTCTCCATCCCAATCATCAGGTTAAGGGGTGAAGCCTGGGTGGTCTTTCGCTTCGTGATGTTGAGTACCAACAACAAGCGAATACTTGTAACACAGGATATCGTTTTTGGTAACATATCATGTGGAGTCTAATGCTCCATCCCTCAGCTGTTGCAGCAACCCCATTATCCGCGGACTGAGCTATCTGTGCCCAGTTGCGTGGCCTTGAAACTTGGTTCGCCGCAACCACCGAAGGATTTCGACTAAGGTAGTCCGCGTGTGGCATCATTACCCCTTTCCTATGAACTGGCGCACCTGTCGTACATTTTCAGGGATCGGTGAATTTACGAGAGCTTCGACCTTACGTGGGCTCGGCCGTACCTGACCCTGACTTACCACTCGTCTAAGATATTCAACCCACCATTTTAGCGAACTCGGAGCTTTTCATCATAGGAAAGCTTATAGGGTCGGTAAACCACTGGGGTTGTATTCGATATTTGAATATTCATTTCACGGGTGATTTTAAACAACGATTCATAAATATCTCCCTTAAGAGGCGTGTTTATTTCAAGGCAGTACGTCGCATTAATTTGAATCGGGGAATCGGTAGACCTAGTCAAATATTGATTATCTTTAGTGCGAATATACACGATACCGTCGCGATTTACTACGTCCGTTCCTACAATAATCGGCGCATTCATACATGAAGAAGGGACTATAAGTAGATCCACCTCAATTGAAATTTGATTAAACTCGAGAGTAACGGTCACGTAGGCTTTGACTAATATTTCTATCGCTTATACCCTTTAAAACACATTGGGTAGACTTTGGTTGGCAGGCAAGGTACCTCAGCACATCCGATGAAATGAGCGACACGTTAAGGGCACCACTATCAATAATAGCGGCCATGGGAATGCCATCAACCACAACAACAACAATATCACTTGCACCTGCGTTTCTAGAATTATTGTCCACGCAAAGGTTAACATTTCTCTCGTTTCGCGGTTGAGAACGATTTTTAGCAAAACAATATTCTTCCTTGTGGCCTGGCTTTTTACAAAAAGAGCAAGTAATGCTGCTTGTGTTGCTAGAGGAAGGTGTTTTATTATCTGTGCTTGGCTTTGAGCGACAATAACGACTGAAATGTCCTTTACGACCACACGAGAAACCCTTCTTTTCGTTACGATTCAGTTGATTAAAATGTTTATTTAATACTGAAGTGTGGGTATCAGTTTTTGCACGACCCGGTTTGGTATAGATTGATAAAAACGAAACTATTGTTTCCGGATTCAAATTGGCATTAGCCGCGGCAGCTCTTATTTGAGGGTTGTCGATACCGCGGATCACTATTAAAGTTATAAGCTCGTCACTTAAACCATTAACTATTCGTAAACGTAAAAGAGTGCGTCGTGCATATTCCGCAAATGTAACGTACTTATCGGATGTGGTATTCATGGTTTCAAAAAGAATGTTGGCGTAATCCAACTTGCGCGGACAGAGTGATTTGAATTCGCGTTTGAAATTTGTCCACGTGCGGTCTGTCGTAACCCATTCGTTTAGCCAAATTTTTGCGTCACTTTTGAGACACGAACCAATACGCGATAAGCACTCAGAATCAGTCCAACCATTAGTCACTTGAGCACGATCAACCTCTTCACACCATGAGTCTATGTTATGAACAGAAGGATCAAAGTTTGAGACAAAATAATTGTGTGACCTAATCGGTTGCAACAATTTAAGAGCGTCTACCAGGGCCCTAGTTGAGTCGGACGTATCTATCTCTAAATTATTTGCTTGTGGTGTAAATGTGCGGGTATTCGATAAATGATTTGTAGTTCGTGTGTCATGGATACCCGAACGAGGTTCCAGCGTGCAACATCTGGACACGTTGGATTGTGATGTGTTCAACTCGCCTTCAATGGTATTACACGAGGCACTGGGATCACAACGCGCTATTGTTTTATTCGGCACACTTGTTACGCAACTATTTTCGATCGATGTTAAACGATTCATGATCGAATTCAGTGTATTCTGAATCGACACATCCGTGGTATTTTGCATGCGCGGGGATAGAGACCTATCATCGTGGCGATAACGATGGCGTACACGATCACGACGCGACGTGTTACGAGACTGGACACGACTTTTACTTCGTATTCTGCTACGCGAACGACATCGTGACTGGCGGCTATGGTTTGACACATTAGAATGGCTACGCGAGCGATATCGCGATCTACTACTCGTACGGCTGCGAGAACGATGTCGCGACCTACGCTTGTTATGGCTAGATCCGCCAGCCATGTCAAAATTAACACGAGAACTAAAAAATGTGGACGAGACTTTGTTCCTCCTTTTTGTGGGCAAAAAGTTACTTATTACCACTTCTGATTTTGGAAATCAGAAGTAGATGTATTTAAAAAACCAACTTTACCACTTAAATAATTTATTTATTTCTTAAAAAGTAATTTTAATAATAATCAACTAAATAGAAGGAACAAAATCTTCATAATTAAACACTCTCAATAAACAACACGACCGGTTTGCACACTACGAACGCTACGATCTAAGTGGCACGCGGCGGTCTGATTGCTCCTTTTATAGAGAAAGATGCAAGTATTCGCGAGGGTAGTAGCTGACTGCTTATAATATATATATATATATATATATATATATATATTTATATTTATACTCACGTCTGTAATCCCGCATGGTGTACACGTAGAAAATTAATCTTAAGACTGTGTATATTGAAGTTATGATATTACTTAATATTCAAGTTAGTACATCATTAATCATCATCATCAAAGCAATTAGAGGAACACAAGGAACGAGGAAATTTCATAAAGTCAACGTCGAGAAATACAATGTCTTATACATTCGTCTGTAAAAATACTAAGCAGCTGTCAAACAGATTATTTTATTTTTTAAATAAAAATCACCTTTTGGAGCTACTTTCTAAAAATTATACTACTGTCTTAAGTACAACTTACTTTAATAAAAGTTTATTTTTTTTTACTTATTTTAATATATTGTACTAAAAATATTTAAACTTTGTTTTGTACAATTATATAATATTTACATATAAAATGGGAGGAACAAAAAGTTGAATATTTTTTAATTTTATATATTTATTTAATCTAAGTATGAATCATTGTTATCTATGCGCTTTTGACATTTCATAAGTAGTTTATTAATTTCATTATTAAAAAAACCGTTTCGACGGGAATCGATATGGTACGGTACGGTACGGTAATAGTACGGTGGATGTCTTAGACATTTCAATTGAAGCTCTTCTAATTTGGTAGCCGTCTGTTGTGCAGAGTGTAGTTTAGCGTTGTCGTGACGCAGCAGTGGCGTAGAGCGATTAACCAGCCTCGGTTGTTTAGCAACTAGCTTTTCCATCATAGCTGACAATAGCGAGTGCTGTAATCGTCTGGCCCGATTTGAGAAAATTATAATTAACGACACCGGCACTAGTGCCGCAAACGCTTGCTTATAAGTAACTTTTTTGGGTCAATTTTAGCTTGAAGCAGGATTTGGTTGGTTTGTCAGGGTCCAGCCATTGCGATATGCGCTTCCGATTATCGAAGGGAAATCTCTTTCAACACAAGTAATAATTCGATTTTTAAAACCCTTCATTATTGTGTCGGTTAAGTTATGTAACGCAATCTTGGGTCTCCGGCCGTCCACGGGGCTTTTGTAGGTCAAACTTTTCAGAACGAGATCGTTGAAATCAAAAACGCACTTTTGCGACTGAACTGCCATACTGACATTTAAACTGATTTTGTAAACTGAGTAACGCTAACAGAAAAGAAGACAAAAAAAAACAAAAGAAAAAACAAATGAATGACGTATAACGAAACACAAATTCTTGTGTAAATACCTGAATGGAATTGAATTTGGAATTCCTAACCAAAGAGGAGAAATTTGTCATTAAATTGGTCAGTACGACATAACGCCAATTTCATATGTAAGGACCTAATATACATTATATAATATATAACAAATATTAATTACAGAAGGTTAAAAAATATTTACTACAAAGGGTGCTTCATGAAATATAGATTTTAGATTATATAGATTATAGAGGAGGGCAAACGAGCTTCCGGGACACCGTTGGTATGTGATCGCCGCCGCCCATAAACTCTTGCAACATCAGAAGATTCAAAAGAGCGTTGCCGGCCTTGGAAGATAGATAGATAAAGTATCCGTAATCTCTGTAATGAGATGAAAATACGTGGAAATAATTGAACTCGTCTAATAAAAAATATTACAATCGATGTACCATAAACCTATCTAATTTACAACTTTTATTATATTTGCATATTAACATGTTATACTGAAAGCGGTTCCGTTTTCGTATTGTATTCATACTCAATGTAAATATTAGCAATACGTTAAAGTAGTTCTGTTATAAGAGATTTAAAATTTAACGAGCACCCAACGAAGATTTTTTTTTAATTAATTACCATTTGAAGACTTGTTGCTACAAAAACATGAAAAAATATATTAATTTATCACTGAAATGTATTGTTTCAATTTACATTTTTATAGCATGTATTATATTATATTGCCTATAGGCAGTGCAGCAGTTCATATATCCAATAGTAACACATTGGTGGTTACTGTAGTCAATTGACAAATTGTAATTGAAAGCAGCGCGATTCAAACTTTCGCAATTATTAGTTGAATCTCTCGCTCTCGCTTCCCGCGTTCGTGATATAAGAATTCTTTCGCGTTCATTTCGGTCGTCACGTTCATGTGCAGTATGATAAGATCGGTAATTAGTTTGGTTTGTAGCATTTCGGGTTCTTCTACCTAAATTACTTCGTCTTATAGGAGGCATATCGTATATACTTACCTAAATTATGTCACATGAAATAATTATTAATCACAAGTATTAAAACACTTTGCGCAAAACACGATATAAAACAATCAAAATTAATTATTAAATATTATAAACGCTTTTTAACGCAGTTTGTTTGACAGATGCAATGACGTGAAAACTGATGACAATTTATGTCGCATTCCGAAACTAAAACAAAAGAAAGGACATTCCAAGGCCAATCAAATCTATAGCTCTTACATTTTTTGACTTTTCAATTTGGTCGGGTGAACACATATATCTGATTAAATTTGAACGTTGTGCAGCGACAATAAAGCGCGAATTGACTCTTCGACGTTAGTAACACACCTAAATTTTTTAGACAACAATGAGTGCTTGTAATTTAATATGAACTTTATTGAATAGCAATACAGTTCAAATTGACTCTACATTTAGTTAGAAAATATTTGTACAGGAAAAAAAGGGCTTTTTTAGGGTTTGCCTGTAAATTATACGAATTTTTCTCGCCGTAAAACCATCCCTGGGCTTCAAGGAACATTTAAAAAAAAGAATTGTTAAGATTAGTCCATGCGTTGTTGAGTTATGCGCTTACCAACACATTTTGCGATTCATTTTTATATAATAGATTAAGTACTAGCTGATTCCCGCCCGCTTTGCTGGGCAAATAATAACAAAGAATCGCAAACTATATGTGGGTTAATTGAAAATAATCACAAATTGTATGTGGATAAATTGAAAATAATTACAAATAATCACATAGAATGAGAATGAAGAAGAACGTGCTCAGGAGGTTTGGGCACGTCCAACGAATGAGTGATGAAAGAATGGTAAAAAAGATTTATACAGGAAAAGTGAGTGGTAAGAGAGAAAGGGGGAGGCCTGGAGTAAGTGAAAGTAAGACTACAATTTGACTCTAACAAATTTGATTTGGTTTTAATTTCGCAAAGATCGCTGCGTTTGACTAAACAGTGCACATATATATATGTAACTTTCATGAAATAATAATTTGTAATGTGGGCAATGTATCATTGCTAATATAACTATTTAATTCTAATAACACTACGTTATGTCTTAAAGTTTATTATTATTGTATTAATTAGATTTAAGAATTTACAACTTTTACTTAGAACAATTGTTATTACTAAACATATTATATTAAAATGGTAAAACTTATTGTTGTGACACATTGGCAGCATATTTATGATATTAATTGTTATTTTTATATACTTAAGTATATTAAACATAAATATGTGAATTATGTTAGTTATTAAGGATTAACCTAATTAAATGTTTAAAGCTATAATTATGACCAGCCACCGTGAATTCTAATGTAAGAACTATATTACTTTTGTTTTTATTGTTGTATTGAAAATTTGATTTTCATGACACTCCATGGCATGTTTGCTGTAACCTTAGTTTGTGACTCATATAAGTACATAAAAGTATATACTATATTATATCATATAATATACTCTATATTTGTTACTCTATCTTATGTACTTTCGTCAATTGTAGTTTTAAATCGTTGTCATCACAAAAATTCCTCTCAACGTTTTGCAGATAATGTGGTTTTATTTTTATTATATTACGATAAATAAAACAGATACTAAAATCTTTTATAGGATTATTCCTAATCCAATTTTATAATTGGTAAAAACTAGTAAAATTTATTAGTTGCTTTTAAACTGTTTCAGTGAAATTGAATAAAGATGTAATTGGTCTGATAAGAGTGGTTAATGATTGAATAGATCAATGAATATTCTAAGACGTAATTTTTTTACATTTTGAAACAAATGGAAGCAATTCGATAATTTTGTTTATAAAGTTTTAAGAGAGAATGACTTCAAAATATTATTTTTCAATAAAATAATTATTAAAATAATTCCTTATAACTCTTGATACCATATTCAAATAAGGTGATTGTTGAGACATAAACCATAAAAGGCGCTGTAAAAGAATACTTTCACTTAAGTTTTAATTAGAGCTAAATGATTATATCTGTCGTTGAGAAAAGTTAACTGCTAAGTTAAGGATGATGAAGTAATTTGAATGGAAGAGATAAATGGCGCCTTCCAATTACATTAAAAATATTACGATGTTAAGATCTTAAGACCAAATAGTGTCAAAATATTAAGCTATTTTACAATTGTATTTAAATTAAATACCTATATTTAATATATTTAACAAGTCTCCTGAATTAACAAGTGCTAATAACTTATAATTATTTACCTATAATAATAAACCTTGATATTTAAAATAAGCAAGAGAATTATAGTAATTAATACAGATTTATTTTTGTATTTTATGAAATATCGAAAATAAAATTCTTTTTTCATATTCTTGACAACATAGTATGACTATGTTTATCTACAACATTGTATTAAAGGTAAGTTGTTTAATCATTATTTATTACCCGAAATATACATAATTTAATTAAACTCTTATGATCTTAATGTCCTACTTGCGACGCTGCACCCTGTAATAACGATGAACATATTCAGATTTTATATTAATTTTCATTGAGTGTATATCATTATCAAGTTACAATTAGTGAAATTAATTAATAGTACCTAATGTAATATAATAAAGTAAAACTTCCTTCAATCCTACTCATTATTTAATGGTAAAATGGTATTAAGTTTGGTTTCAAATAAAATGCGTATTTTTTTGTGTACGTATACTGCCTTGGCCCATTCACTCACTTATTGTTCGTCTTAAGTGCTTTCTTCCGCCCTGGGAATTTTAAACTACGACAAAGAAAATAACAGCCTTTGAATTAAACACTGATACTGCTTCATTCACATTATATTCAAAGAATTCTCTTAAAAACAACAACAGTAGAAGTTTATCTTAAATTATTGACGAATAACACAAATAATACAATTCTACTTCGTATTTAATTGTATTACACTGCTTGTAACGTTTAACTGAGCTTTAAGTGTATTTTTCATTTTAACTTCTTGAGATCACAACAACTGCCTGATTCTACAAAAAAAAAACAATTCTTGAATAGCTTGCTTTAATCACTTGTAGAACATTACACTTCAAAGTACCGCTCTTAAACAGGTTCCCAAAAGTAGGTACAGATTATCTTATACATAACATTTTTCTCAAACCGATTTTATTAAATTAATAATAATGAGTATTAATTTACTCTTGTAATTTATAGATATGCACTGAAATAGTGAGATGGATTGAACTCTGTAGTTCGTATATTTACTTGGAACCAAAGCAACTGCTACAAGTTTACACAGAATATGTTCAAGTGTTGCTGCGGTCTTTATATAACCGAGGTTAGACAACGCTGCAGATGCAACGCAATAGCTATTTCAACAAAGTTAATGAATTTTATTACACAACTATTTATTATATTACATTATATGTATTCTGAACTTTTAGTATTTAGTTATATAGAAGATATAAATATATCGATAGCAATGATTTACAATTCACCGAGACCCTTTGTTATTTTGAGTCAATGACTACTAATTACAATAATTGATTAAAACACTGTTTATTGGAGACACGATCGAGAAAATAGTTATACTGTATTAACCTAATAGTTTGAGAACTTAACCTTGCTGTTTAGTATAATATTAAAATGTATCATAAACGAATAGTGTGACATTATTAACTTTCACGATAGAGCTCGTGTAATTCCAAGTGATTCAAATCTTTATTTTAAAACTATAGAATTTGGTTTTATCAATTTTCATAAAAAATAGAATTCGATTGACTTTCGTCTCATTTCTCTATTTAAACATTAATCATGGTTATCAGTTCTATTGCAACTTAGTTCACTGAAATCTTTTGTGCTATTATAAATGGTTATTTCTTACTATTATTTTATTTATAACTTAAAAGCTATTTATAACTTAAAAGCTAGAGATTCTCTGAGAGATGTCTTTAAAGAAATAGGTATTCTTACAGTTGCTTCCCAATACATTTTTAATAACATTTTATATATACGTCAAAATTTAAATAGTTATATAAAAAACAGTGACAGGCACGCGATAAATACGAGAAATAAAAACAAACTCGTAACGCCAAAGTTTCGGCTTCAAAAAGTTAATAAATCCTTCATGGGTTTGAGTATACGCATATATAATAAAGTTCCACAAGATATCTTAGACCTTCCATTTCTTAGTTTTAAATCTAAAATCTAAAATCAAAAGTTTATTGTTAAATAAAGCTTATTATAACGTTCAAGAGTTTTTAGTGGATAGAAATATGTGGAACTTAAGTTGTTGAATCATTTGCAGGATTTATATTATATTATAATATACATCACGTATTGTTATATTTCTTTTGAAAAGAGCAACTGTTGAGTTTCTGGCCGGCTCTTCTCAACAGAGCAGCATTCCAAGCCGGTGGTAGCTTACGTACGGACGGACTACACTGACCTTTTTTGTATTGTAGTAATTGACGATTCAAAAGTGCGTGTAAATACCTACTTGAATAAAGATATTTTAAATTTGAATTTGAATTTACTTGAATTTGCTACATCGTGCCACAATATTTTATTTCTTTAACATTAAAAAACATATCCTTTTATAGACAATTATATTTATAATATTATATGTAATACAAGTTCAATTACATATTGACCTGGACACACTGATATTAATAAAATTTGTATTCGACTAACTACTTTCGACGAGTACTCAGTAAATTTCAAAAGTGATAAAGTTATTCAATGTACACGCTATTCATAATAACGACGGGTGACAAAGTCTTGTACAACATCTCCAAAGTTACTAAATTGTTGTCTATTCCGCCACCACCCTTGCAGCGCGTATAGAGATGCTCCACACAACACGCATATCACTAATTCAGATTTGTTGCAATTACGGCCAGTTGCAGCAACAAAGAGACACAAATCCAGTTTCATTTACGAGGATAAGATACTTTGTATGGTCGAATAACTCTTACTGCTGGTCAGACCAACCCCTTTATGAGCACGATTCTTATCATATGACGCAGAAAGACCGGGCTTCTAAAATCATCGCCTCCTCTAGTTACTACAAAACTACCTTGCCGTTTAATTGGAAGTTCTTGAATTATTCAACCATTAAAATATAGCCTATTTAAATGGTTGAATAACTAAATAACTCGTGAAAAATTCATCGAAAATAAAGAACGTTTAGTAAAAATTGAAGTAGCAAAAAGATATCCATTCCAAGCGAACAAAACTTTTATTTTCTCTGTAACAAAAAAAAATGTATATAATATATATTTTGAGCTATATTTGATTTTACATCACAATGCTTCAGATTCGATCATCCCACATTCATCACTATCACGGATTAGCGTCAATGTGATCTAACTTTAAGTTATGTGAGAAGAATATGTGCTCAAAGATGCGTTACCCGAAATAAAGTTAGGCTGATTATGTATTTTATTTTCAATAGACATAACATAATGCATCGCAACATATAAAAGTATATTGTCTTTTTATATAAAAAATATGATACAAAAATACAAAGTGGGATATGTTTTTCTCCACATGAATTTCTATTTTGGTTATCTTTTGTGAAATTTTTGATAAATCTTTTAAATTTCATAAAAAAAAATAGTAGACAAAATATGGTGTGTTGTCAAACAACGACTAGTACATGTACCATATAACTGAAATGAAAGAACTTAACATGTTTGTAACGAAATGTAAATATTGTATAGATTCCGATTTAAACGAAACATGCCAACGACGTCTCATTCAATACACACTTCATATCGACCTGAAGAGACTTGAATACTGATTGAATAAAGTAAATGATTATTTTGACCTTGACCTATTCTAAAATTAATTAACTATAATACACTTTTTTACAGAAGTAGTAATAGGAGATGCAATCTTTTATATTTACTGTTATTTAGAAATAACCTAAAAAGGTGTCATAATATAAACAAATCAAACAAAGCTTTTATCTTGATTAGTGACCGGATAGCAAACGTTGACTTCGTAAAAGCTGATAAAAGGAATGGTGGTATATATGTTATATTCGAAGAAAATGAAAATAGGAAAAACTTACAAGTACAATAATGTTGTCTGTTTTTATTAGACTCCGCTTACAAAAATATCTTAATAACTCTTATTCCAATATTCATAACAAATTTAAGTATTCCTACTATTAACATGTAATAGTATATATATCACTGTTTTAATGGATTTAGTATAACATAATGTCAACGGAGTTTCTTCAATAAGTTAAATTATAACTTGCTACAGAACGTCGCCGTATGATTATGAGCAGATACAGAACTCAGGTAACAGTTGCTGCATCTTTGAATTTTGTCTTCGCCTTGCGTTATATTTAGTACTTTGTAAATCCAACTCATTAAATATAATACAGCATCATAAATTTTGTTCGTTGCGTTGCATTCAAATATTTTTAAATGTCACAGAGTTAACATTGATATAATATTTCAATATGGATTTTAATAAGTCAAACTTAGAATATTGTTAAAATATATCTAAATATTTGCCATTTCTAGATGTTGTAGTTTTGTAGAACAATTGTATCTTAAATCTTCGAAAGATTTTATTAGTAAAAGCGTGAAGAGAGAAATTGATATTCGACATTGTATCTAATATTAGATAATACAGTCTATAATGTACATACACAAAATCATAATATCTATAATTCCATTAAACATATCTAAAAATACAAGTAAACATATCTAAAAGTACAAGTTTAAATCAATTATTAACTATATGTACTCAAACATATAAATATAGAATACATTCAAATAAAATGTTTATTTTTATTTTTATTATTATTGTAAGGGCAAATGATAACAACATAAAAAGTAAGGAGATTTTTTACCTAAATTTTAATTAAAGGTAAATGATTATATCTGCATGTGGCCTTAAGAACTGAGAAAGAAAGTAAACTGTTCCCTGAATGAAGTATGACGACTTAAACAATTCTAATGGAAGATATAAATGTCTTCCTTTCAATTACATTAAGAAAATTACGAAGATAAGGTTTTGAATACAAATATCAAGATAAAAGTAATTTATATGGCAAATACTACTTTTATAGATATAAAAGTCGTATACATTTAAATTTAAAATAATGCTTGTTTACATTTTAGGTTTAAATATTAAATAATATTAGGGAATATATGAAGGAGATGTAAGTGATTGTTTAAGGATTCACTAACTAGTACTCGTCTTACGGCTTTCATTGGGAATATCTTTAAAATGTACTTACTTTTTGATAATGATATCAACATCATATTTCATTCGTAAGGATATTTTTTTTTTAATTACTTAATTGTTTCTCTCATACTTATGTAATAACCACATAAAAACATAAAGAAATAAATAAAAGATATTCAAGACACTAATAACTTATAAAAAAATAACAATGTAAGTCAAAAAAAATATGAATAACAATAAAAACAATAAATATTAAATAAAAATATATAATAGCGTATTTAAACAGAGCAGACGATTTTCTCAAATCGATTTTGTCTGTTTTTGTAATATTTTTAACGTAATTTAAGAATGTGATGATTTTACTTCTTAATTTTTTTTTCTTTTGTATAAGAAGGTGATGGAATATAAAAATACTTTTACTACTACCTCATAACATTCTGAGCCCAGAGTCGATACCAATATTAAGTATGCTGTTGTATTTTACCTTGAAACTTACCTAATTATATTTAGATTTCATTAGACAAGTGTTGTTCTCATACGAGTGTATAATTAGTTGAAACCAAAGCAATTGATACAACTTTACACAGAGTATGTACTCGTGTTGTTGTGGTTTATGTAACCGAAGTTTGTAACACCGCAGATGTATCTCAATAGGACTTTAACAAAATAACTGTTTGTATTATTATATTATATTGTATATCTTATGTACTTTTTGCAACTAAATTGTATGTAAATATAGTATATGATCCACAGCAATGATTGAAAATTCACTAAAATCCTGTGTACCTTTGGTTCAACGACTACATATTGCAATTGACTAAAGTGCTATTGTTATTCCAGACGTGCACAAAGACAGACATGTACAAGTGTTATATGTTATTGTATTATACTTAAAGCTTCAAAAGTAGCGCAAGTTAATTATATTGCAGAATGTCTTTAAATAATATTTATTTAACATACAAATATTGCAAACAATAATAAAACTAAGCTTTACCATTACAGTTGTACAATCTGACAATATCTAACACTTAAAACTGTGGAATTCGGTCAATTCGGTTCCATTATTTCTTTAAAATTTATCTCGATTAAATATAAGAAAATTTCCATTCATTAGGAATAATGTCCCATAGTAATATAACGTTTTAACTTTGGCTGCAAAATTCCTATTTTATCTTCCACACGTCTCTTTCAATCGATTCATTTCATTATGCTCACACTGATCATATCATCTCTCACTCAGTTCATCTATCATCTATATATTTCTAGATCTTTCCATTTTCTTGGCTCTTTCAACATTATACTCATAATATTCACTGCCATGTATTTCTTTCCTTGGATACATAAAAAAAGCATTTTAAACGTTTTTTCAAATAAGCAGAAAGGAATCTTGTCATATAATAGAACACTATATACCTACTTGTGCCAACATAAATATAAACATATTTTTATTAGGTTACTTAATAATATTAAAAAATATTATAGAAAAAAATATCATAACTGTAATAAAGTGTATCCTACTACTTAGAATTGAAAACATGTACCAACGATATTTATCAAAGTAGTCATGTGGAGTAAAAGGCCTTGGTGGTAAAAGTTGAGGTTCTTATAAAACTATAAGGGTTTTGATTTATAACACAAAATGGTAAAATAAAGTGTCGTAATCGTAGCTCTTAAATAAAAGTTATTTATTTTTTTTTAATTTTGATTCATAGCTTTTACAAATTATATTTATTTATTTATTTAGCTTCACGCCATATCCCTTGCGGCCACAGACATCAACCTCTTCATACATGCCCTCCGGGGGGTCCGCATGCTTTTTACGTGACCTTCCTCCAGTAACATTGATACTGTGTTTTCAAAGGTCACTCGAGGCCTCCCCCTGTCTTTCTTACCGCTCACTTTTCCTATATAAATCTTTTTTACCATTCTTTCATCACTCATTCGTTGGTTCATTTACAAATTGTGAAAATTATAATTGAAACGATCAAACAGTAAAGTCCCGAAAAGTGTTTATAGTTGCGTCTTGTAAACATCTTTATTAAAGTAACTAATATCTACTGAATTAAAACTTAACAATAAATGTTTAATTAGTTTACCTATTTATGTCCTTCCTCTTCACAAGTACACTTCCACTAATTTGTTATTACAACCATCCTTAATATATAATATAAATTAATTAAGTTATATTTTATTATAGATACTTTTACCGGTTGAAATAAATAATTTAAGCACAAATATGTCAAAACACATGTCAATGGTTACTCATTGAGATGTGTAAAAAGTACAAACAAACTAACAACTAGCAAAATGTACATTTTCATGAAAATGTACAAAATACTAAATATACTGTGAGGCAAAGACACAACCTAATAGTGCAGAAATTGTTACCTGAATTCCGTAACTACGCGTACAGATACAGATACAGATACAGAGACGATTTGCGCCAAGTTATAATTTAACTTAGTCGAGTAAACTCCTATGACGTTGACGTTAAACTAAATTTTCTGAAGTAATGAGATGTGCATAAGATGTATCTCCGAGTAGAACGAATACTGAAAGAAAAACGTGTAATAGAAATAGTAGTAATAATACTAACATAATAAAATTGT
This sequence comes from Melinaea menophilus ssp. n. AW-2005, assembly GCA_918358695.1. NCBI lineage: Eukaryota > Metazoa > Arthropoda > Insecta > Lepidoptera > Nymphalidae > Melinaea > Melinaea menophilus. The sequence continues at coordinate 8,858,030 of OU911045.1, forward strand.
CATAAAATTTTGCTACTTGGTTTTTAATTAATATACAAGCTTGTCAAGCATCTATACCTCGGACAGCAAGTTATCCCGAAATAATCAACAAAATTAACAAGTTTTTAACTCTTTCTATTTCATTCACGTAACAAACGTCTTCAACAATCGTTTGCTAATGAAAAATAATAATTTATTTTATTTAATATTAATTAATATTAAAATATATTATTTAAAAGTATATGTCTTAAAATCAATATTGATACAAATTGATGGTCGAATATGTTTTATTGACTATGGTGTGTAGATACACTTGCTTAATTAAATTATCCTTCTATTAGTGTTATTATATTCTTGTAGCGTTCTAAAAGTCCTTTTTAATACATTATTTCTGTTTTATCCGATTGTAACTCTTATGGGTGTTTATTGTTATGTTATAACTCATGGCAAATTTTCACACACATACACATTAAATATTAAAGAACATCACTGATCTCCAATACTTCTAAATGTAACGTTTACTTACGGGTGTTTACTGATATCTTTTACTCTATAAATTTACTTATTCTACTGTAAGTGATTTAAACTGTTAAATTCGTTTATCAAATGAATAAATATATGGTAATATATTAAAAGTTATACATTTCAGATATATATAATTTCTGGAGAAATTTCTGAGTATTGAGTTTATTTATTGGGTTCCTGGTCGGTGTAGAATCAACTCAATGTTTACGGGTTGAAACATGATGTTACATGGACTATTCTTTAATTATTTTCTTTTATTTTTAACTAATTTGTTTAAAGCAACAACATATCTATAATAAAATCTAGAACAATGATTTTCAGATTTTATGACTGTTAGTTTGTTTGTCTATTTCTCTAAATGTGGTTTTCAGGAATGTATTGAGGTAACTTTCAGTTAAGATATTATAGTGATGTTTTATTTAAGCAGAATTGTAAATACAATATGGTGTAAAAGATCCACTTCCCTTTCTTTGTTTTACGTTCGATAAAAATACTAAGAAAAAGTTTTGTTGAATGTCCTCAAACTGTACAATTACGGTCTGTAAAATCGTGATGTAAAAAGTCAGCCTGCCAACAAAAAAATAACCATTTATCAATTAATTCTCCTGTTATAATCTTATATATACCATTTGTATTTTCTGATTACATCAGTGATGTACTAACTGCTATTGAAATAATTAAATGTAATTAAATAGTGTATATCAATACACAGTAGCTCGTGGGCAGTAAGCCTCTTTACCATTAACATTTAATGCATTTGTGTAATACCCGGGTATTACATAAATTCTAATTATGCATAATATTTTGAGTGGTGTTACATCTAATCTTCGTGTATTGATAAGTACATTGATATTATATTATTGACCAATTGTTAGGTTGACATGATGGTCAACGCAAACGGTATCAAAATCTTTAAATAATACAAAATTAAGGCCGTCGTTTAGATTAAAGCATTATGTTCCTCACAATTATATATATCATATATTTTATATCACAATATCGTGTAATTAGTAATAAAAAGTTGTATGCGTACGGAATTTAATTCGTTTGAGTAAGTATCCAATATCACAACAGTGGTAAGATTGGTTCAACTGCACAACATACGAGTACATCACAGTGTGTATTGTACAATTGTAATGTTACCTTTAGAAATTATTATATCTCGTTATATTACACTGGCTCTGCGTATTACAAGTACACTATACATCTATGTATGTACGTTTGGTGAATGTTAATTTTTGTTGTAAATCATATTTAAATATTAAGAGACTTGTCATTTACTTAAAGAGAAATTATTATTTTTCTTTCTTACACAAGTGTGATTGTTCTTATTTCACAGGTATATTAAGAATAATAATTAATTATATTTGTTTTACATTATTAATCAGTTGTTGTGTTCTTTTTAATCCTTTTAGTTCGAAGCATTATTTTCCATATCTACTGAAAAGTTCCAAAGAAAATTGTGCAGTTTAATGTTATTTACCATACTATGTAGTAGCGCGGTGACGCTCACGACACCTTCGACGTTCACGGGAGCGCGATGACGCTCCCGAGCACTGACAGGGTTAAGTAACTATTCAAAGGGAAAGCGAGAGGAGGAATACAAAAATATTATAATAAATAATATTTATAAATCAAGTTTTTGTAACATTTTATTTTATATTATTTAATTCACTGATAATAGATACATTGATCTTTTTTACGCCTCGGTTTCGAAGAGGAATGAAAATAATAATATTAAAAATCTTGTACACTTTATTTAGCCTCCATCGCCCCTTCCGTCTCCGGTCGGACTCAGAAATCAGATAATGGTCGGTAAACATGATTTGCACGAATATTTTTTAATTCTGCTATTTCCATTTTCTCTCCTTTCAGTGTGCTAGATTAGGTGGTATTGTTAAGTCTAACGATGTCGAACTTATAAGTTAGGTAGCATCCACGAAATCTTAAGATATGTAAATATTAAATTAATTAATTATTAAATTATTAAATGGTCTTAACCTGAATGTAGATAAGACGAAGGTTCTGATATTTGAAAGAAATGAAGAAAGAACAGAATGTAAGATCAACGTGAATGATAAGATAATAGAACAAGTGAATGAAGTGGTATATTTGGGAAGTATGTTTAGCAGAGACGGAAGATACGAAATGGATGTGGAAAGGCGTATTGCTGCTGGTAACAGAGTCAATGGTGCTTTGACTGCATTGTTGAGACGGCAAAACGTCAGTATAGCTGCACGTTTGGCTGTACACAATGCAGTTTTGCTACCGACACTGTTATACGGCAGCCAAACGTGGGTAACACAGAAGAAGAATGTAAGAAAGATGAATGCTGTGGAGATGCGATCTCTTCGCAGAATATGCGGAGTCAGTCTAGCTGATCGAATCCGCAATGAAGAGATCCACAGAATGGCAGGTACTAGCGAAGATGTCACGGTGAGAATGAAGAAGAACGTGCTCAGGTGGTTTGGGCACATTGAACGAATGAGTGATGAAAGAATGGTAAAAAAGATTTTTATGGGAAAAGTGAGCGGTAAGAGAGACAGGGGGAGGCCTCGAGTGACCTTCGAAAATACAGTAGCTACGATACTGGAGGAAGGTCACGTAAAAAGCATGAGGACCCCCCGGAGGGCATGTATGAAGAAGTTGATGTCTGTGGCCGAGGCGAAAGAGGTATGCAGAGACCGTAGCGTTTGGCGCTCCGTCGTCTCTGGCTACCCCGCAAGGGATATGGCGTGAAGGTGAAAAAAAAAAAAAAAAAAAAATAAAAAAAAAAAAAAATAAAAAAAATTATATTTTGTTCACGACTTCTAATAATTTTGTCAAACGTTGGTAAATCATTGTTATTGTCTATTAATATTGGTAATTGTGTTTTCAATAATTTACAAACTTAATTATTCTAAAATTAAGTTTAAGAAATGCGAAGTTTTCAACTTACAACAAAAGGCATTTAGATCAGCTGAGTGAGTTAGTGAGTGAGTTGTGACATATTAGAAATCATTTTATACAAAAATATTGTAATCCTAGGGGCGCCAACAGACCCTCAATTTCAACTCGCTGCGCTCGTCAAATCTCGGTTGCCGTTTGCATATTGAGCGAAGCGAGCCCAGTGTAATGACTCATCGTTTCCTATTGAGTTCAATGGGATATTAGTTTTTTGACGATTATTCCTCAAAGACATGACGTTTTTAAATTTTTTTTTAAAAACCATCACCTAATTTACTAATTAGAAATTCACCTAATTTACTAAATAGAATTTACTAATTAAAAATTTAAATAGTGTGTTAGTAAATTTTTTCTTTACTTATAACTTTTCAACTTTTAAATTGAAATTAAACTAACAATCTAGAAATATATAATAATTATAAAATGCATTTTCTTAAGTAGAACACATACTTTATATTTTTACTATCATTTTCATATTCAGATTTGAGAAGTCCTTTTAATTTAATTTATATATTTACAACGTTCTGTTTTGATAAGAAACAAAACGGTAACTTATTTTTTTATAGCAATTAAATGAAGAACTTTCTCTTTCTAAAGACTTCCCCTTGATAATGATTAAACCTCGAGATTTAATTAATAACAGTTGTAAGGCTGTAATTATAAAATAAGGTTATTTTTGATATATGTGTGTATGAATAGTTCATTTTTACTAACATTGTAATATATTATTGTGTCAGTTTTTAACATAATAATGTATATAATTTAAATTTCCGTATTTACAAAAAACGTTTTAAACATGCAAAAGCTAAGTTCACTCCCTAATATTTTATATCGTTCATTTAAATAATGGAATAACTTTCGCAATAACGACTATCAAAGAAAATTTCACTAAACGTTTGATATGTTAATGTATAAGAAACCTTCTGTATGTATCATCATCGCAGCATCTCTTATTTATTACATACTTATATAAAACTATCACTAAAAAAAAAGGAAATATTGAAATATAAGGTTTTATGCCCTTTGTTTCATATTAGGAACTTTACACTTTGTATGAAGTTGTATTTCATAAAGTGAACTACTCTGTAGGCAATACATGTTTTAGTAAGTATTAATATGAAAGAATTCTTACTTCAAAAGGGTTTTTTAATGATGATATTTAGTCTATACCGGAATGATTTTTATTTAATTTTAAACAGTCTTTGTGTCTTTAAAAGGTATGTAATACCTTTAAGAATATCAAACCTTTATAAATATAATTCTCAGCCACTTAATTCTTAATTGTGTAAAAGACGTCGCTCGTCATCCAGTTCCTCGTTAGTTCCCTTCATTTTTTTATTTTACATTATAAAATAAATTGCATTTTAAATATATATTACACAACTGTTTTTCTTGCTTTTTCTTTAGGTTTCCTTTAAATTTGGTTATTTGCAAATTTTTGCGGTGAGAAATACTATTTTATTATTATTCGTGTTACGTCTTATGAACTATTCTACGAACACTAAATTGGATCAAGCGTGTTACTCGAGTGTCTCACAGCTTACAATATAATCCTCGTGATGAAATCTCTTCCACGCTGTTACGTTTCGAAGAGCATTAGACATTTTGTTATATAAATTTTGAATGTACATTAGTTTTTATGTTATTTTTGTTTTCGTTTCTATTAAACAAAATATGAATTTTGGTCTACATCCAATATTCATAAAGAAAACATATTTTTATCGAGTTTACTAACTGCAGGATATTCCTAAGTAACTAATAAATATATTTAATAGCTTATACGCAATTATCGTTATTGGAGAGAAGCATTCATATTATTAGACAAGGAATATGTGTACGTGCTGTGTGGTGATGTATATTAAAATGAGCAGTTTTAGAGGCTAAATGATAATTTTATATTAGGTTTAATTAATCCTATAAAATGCGATGGTACGAGTATGTAATAAAACATTAATACAATACCTTTAGTAAAAAAAACAGTAGATTTCATAAACACTATGTTGTTTAGACAATTATAAAAGAATACAATAATATATATATCGGTAATTCTTTTGCAGCACGACACTCGTTAGCACGGGGTAATATCACATTAGCGATGCCATTAATTGTAACTGAAGCATGTAATCAAAGAGCATGTCACCGAGTAACCTTCATCATCTTGAGCTGATTGCACCTTAATACGCTTAGATATTAATAATGATTTCATTTAAATAAATAGCATAAAATTCAACTCAATAAAAACACATAGACCGAACTCACTGACTGATCATTGATCACAGAGTTCAGATTCAAATATACTTTCACAAAAATTATGAAATAAATATTATATTCTTAAAACATATGAAACTATACTATGATATCATAAAACATAATTGTTCTTTCAAAACTTTCAGTTTAAACCAAAAGAAAATGTATTAATTTATTATATCTATCTTGAGGCCGACGTTTAGACGTTTTTAACGACAGTGAAATAGCCGCGGTGTTTTAAAAGGAAATCGTTCATATTATTTTACATGTACTCTTTCGTTCAGTTCTGAATAACAAATAAACGCCTTCTGTTTAATAATAAATTTGCAGACGTCATTTTAAGTTTTGGATTTTAATTCTATTATTATTATTAAAGCTAAGAGAATTATATCCTGACTATATTATTATGAGTTATTGTTTCGTATTAGTCAGAACATGTTTTGATAAATGTTGATAATTTCAATCAGGAGAAGATTTTGACGCGAGGTTCGACGTCACCATTACAAATAAGGAAGGTTAAAATATACTGACATCGGCTTTCCATTGTTCATCTACATAAAGTTTTTGGAAAAGAATTACGAATAAAGGAATAGTAATGAAATTAAAAATTATGTTTTGTGCTTACTTTATGATTTTTCTGAAATACTATATTTTTTATAGTCTATATTTTACTTACATAGTATTACCATGTGGGCTTCTTTTGTTTATATATTAGTAATAATAAAAGTGTAGGCGGAGGGACGGTATATGTAAAGCTGACGTTGCTACAGGCTGGCGTTGTACCCAACACATTTTGTCTCAATACTACATACGTTGCGGTCACATTACAACGTCACATTATACTGCAAATTAACACATCACTCGTGTACTGTATATATATCTATTTAATTGTATCTTTATAATTATACCAGTATCTTATAATTGCTCAGTATTTATCAAAGTTAAAGCATAGTATCATACGAGTATGTAATTACACAATTAATACATTATTATTAGGGGAGACCGGGGCTGGTTGACTATAGGGGCAGGTAGACTAATTGTCAAAAACGCGAGTTAGGCAAACTTTTTGCAAAGATCGACTAGTCGAGCGTATCCATTATTCCCCCGCGCACAATCATCAGAAAAACCGCGGAGCAGACCCAAACCGTTTGTCAGCTACAGCGTATTGTTCAAAAACAAGACCCTTAAGTAACTATTTTTGCCTTAATTCTATTTGTTATAACTCTTTTCATTTTGTTTTGATTGCTTGTCAAACTGTTTAATACGAATGTTTGATTTCCGAACTTTGTATGCTTCCTTATTATTTTTAATTACGACACCATTTTAAGGTTTTGGCACGTAGTTAAAAATTACTAGGTCGTTTGGGGCTGGTTGACTCATTTATAAAGGGGTTGGTTGACTATCTAGTCAACCTACCCCATACAAATTTGGATATACTAGATATAAACTGGTATAAAAATTATTGTTCTTAACCTAACATTTCCAGTTTAGAACAATGCGAATCTATAAACGAAAGTCAAATCGACGTAAAGACATACTGGAGAGAGTATGTCGACAAGTTATTTTCGCCGAAGTGTCAATTCCAGCAAAAGAATTTGCTATACCATATAAAATATCGCCATGTAGTAAATATGAAAAAAAAAGAATGCAATCCCGGGCTGTCTAGATCTCAATTGACCTTGGAAAGCGTTGTCTACATAAAAAACAGACAAATATTCAGTGACGAGGAAGAGCATGCATCAGAAAATTGCTCATAAGGGAGCTGATGATGTTTATTATGGATTAACGCCTTACGAGTCCCGAAAATTTGCATATGAATTTGCAAAAAAAAAAAATTAATCATGGGATAAAAAACAGATTTCTGATGAAGATTGGGTAGGGAGTTTGCTTAAACGTCATCCTATTCTCTCTATTCGATCACCTCAAGCTACTATTTCGAGCCACTTCTTTCAACAAAAACAACGTGCAGTTGTTCTTTGATTACCTAAGAACCGTTTACCTACGTTTAAATGTAACCCCTGGATATATATATTAGAATATAGATGAAACAGGACCGACAACGGTTCACATTCCTGATAGAGTAATAACTCATCTTGGCACCAAAAAATTGGGAAAAATGACGTCTGCTGACCGAGGTTTCGCTGGTGAGAGTCGCAGTTGCTATCTCGGCCTCGGCAATATGGTCCTTCCGTTCTTCGTTTTCCCACGTGTTCATTATAAATACTATTTTGACTATTTTAGACTAAAGGACTATCAAAGACTATTTTAGACTGGAGGTGGACCGATAGGTTCTTAACGGTGTTTAATGTTGTTGAAGATGTTCTTAAAAATGATGATTGCATTTACTTTAGTATTTAAATCTTGTTCCTTCGTAGTCTTACTACTCATTACTTCTTAGGTCAACTTACCCCTAGTGACAAGTCAACCTGCCCCAGGTACGGGGTAGGTTGACTCGTTTTTCCCGTTCTATAAAATCGAGCCTATATACTATATTTTAATAGGTATCGAGCTTATTGTAATTTCTTTCTAGAGCTGAATAGTGTCACTATCAATGGAATTGCTTTTCACAAAAATAATCATTAAAGCAATAAAAATATTAACTTTTAAACTGAAAATTGGTCAACCAGCCCCGGTCTCCCCTACATATTATTAATACATTATGTAATGCTGTCATGGTCGCTTTTCTTAACTTTATAAACAAAACAATACCATATCATCGATGTTAGATTAACACATGACCAATATTAAAAAGAACATCTCTCTTCGAAATATACTTATATTTTTATATCTCTTCGCAGAATATGCGGAGTCAGTCTAGCTGATCGAATCCGCAATGAGGAAATCCACAGAATGGCAGGTACTAGCGAAGATGTCACGGTGAGAATGAAGAAGAACGTGCTCAGGTGGTTTGGGCACGTCGAACGAATGAGTGATGACAGAATGGTAAAAAAGATTTATATAGGAAAAGTGAGCGGTAAGAGAGACAGGGGGAGACCTCGAGTGACATTCGAAAACACAGTATCTATGATACTGGAGGAAGGTCACGTAAAAAGCATGAGGACCGCCGGAGGGCATGTATGAAGAGGTTGATGTCTGTGGCCGAGGCGAAAGAGGTATGCAGGGACCGTAGCGTTTGGCGCTCCGTCGTCTCTGGCTACCCCGCAAGGGATATGGCGTGAAGCTAATAAATAAATAAATAAATATTTTATACCTATTAGATATATATTAATAATGAAAACTAATACTTAACTATTATTGTTATTCCAGTCCTCTTCTTTTAAATTATTCTTTGTCAATTGTAAAAGACCTACAAAATATTACATAAAAGGAACGACAATGATCTGCCAACCGTGTTTACTATATCTATGAGTTCATTATTGTAAACTAAACGACGGAACAGCTAATTAGTTTTGTTAGTAGTTTTACTGGAATGTTTATTACATGAACTGTTTAAAGTAAAATATGAAAATCTGTCCAGAAAAGGCAAAAAATTTTCATTTGAAGAAATATACATAATAAAATATATTGTCGAATGTTGAAACACCTTCATTTTAAGAAATTTGATACAAATAATTTAATAGGAGACTTTGTCTTGGTTGCAGGCTTTTAAAATGTCTACTGACTCAAAGGTCTGCTTGCTTTAGATATTTCTTAAGCCCTAATATAGGTGTGTCGTTTAAAATAATTTCCGAAACTTTTCTTCTTGCCAATTTTGAGTAATTTGTGTTTGTGACTAGTTGGAGCCTTTCATTAGCGGTAGATATAAAAAGTGCATTACCAAGATATTCTAAACAAGATTGTCTCTTGATACGTTGAAGCCCGAAGTATTAACTTTTTTACGTTTTACCCATATCTGTTTTTAACGAATTGTTTAATGTTTACTATTCTTATTATTATATTAGGATTTGCACTAAAATACACTTTAATCGGAATATGTATATTGATAACAATATATTACTATTAAGATGGATATTAATTGTACTTCTTCATCATGTTTAATTAATATTTTCTTTGTTGTAACAAAGAATGTCAAAAAAACTCTTACACGAGTCGTTCAGACGAAGTATTTAAAAATGGCACGTGTTTGCAATGAGGACAACAATTTTGAAATTCGAACGTTTTGAACAGTTTTATCGATGTTGTCGTGTATTGTTTTGTTTTTAGTTTTTGAAACAGATGCAGCACTAGCTGACGACAACTATTTTACATACATGTATCACAACCAGGATGTACCACTGCGAAGTATGGCAGGGTACAGCTAGTACTTAGTACTTACCACCGAATATATTAAGTAAATTACTCACCGTTATAATCTTAAACGGAAAACCAATTAATATTGTAATCTTATAATTATTTATAATGAAATATAGCATATGTTGTAATATTACTTAATATTCGATGTCAGTTAACACATTGTGAATATTATGGAGACTTTAAAAGGCAATTACCGACGAACACAAAGAAAATTTCATTTATTTAATTTATAGCATATTATAATTTCATACTTATTTTAATATAAAAATTTTTAAATTAACACCTTTTACGGGAAGTTGCAAAACGTTCCTATTTCCTCTAAACGACTGTGTGACCTCCGGAGTCACAAACTTGTCAAATAAGTCATTATGTGATACAATGACTTATTTGACAAGTTACTTACTTACTCTTAATAAATAATAACATAATAGTTTATATAACATTGTGTGTATCTGCAGAATACCTTAAAAGAGTGAAAGTAATGAAAGTAAAATAATGATGATGATGATGATGATTATGATGTGTTGCAAACATAAGATATAAACCGGTCTAACGACTGTCTCTTTGTGCCGGTATTGGGAATTTAAAGGACTTGTACGATAACATATAACCTGCAGCAACGCGACACTTGTCTAATGCTTGTACACGTACTCGTTCCTTGCTAGTGTACTCTAACTTGTTGCAGTTAACTGCTGCAATAGTGTTAGTTGCAACTTTTTATCAATTTTGTAGTTGAAACACAAAGTTTCAAATTAATTGATAATTTTGTTACAAAAGTTTAGTGGTTGTTTTACCCTCTTTGGTTTTATATAAGGTGGACTTTACTTATTTTTTACATCAGAATGCTTTACATATCAGGTTTACAAACAGTACTTTGTACGTCCTGTCAGTGTGAGTGACAGATCGTGATATGTCTCCTCCAGAGAGTATCTGATATCCTCCTCCGAGTGATCAAGTGACTGTTGTTCCGCGTCTTGGTGTATTTATTTCTATTGTTTCTTTTTTGACGATACGGTTTTTTTAGTCTCGTATAATATGTGCTATATACGAAGCTCTTACTACTCTATAAATATATAAAAATTACACAAATCGATCACAAATATTTTTAAAATTATTATCTATTTATTCAGAAAAAATATATAATAGCATATTGGTGATTGATTCGGTTTATTTTTCACTTTATTTATAACTTTTACCTCTTGTCAACACTGATCATTAGGATAGTTAAATATTACAAAATTTTGAACTCACTTTCTTTCATCTGCTCTAATTCAAACTATTCCAACTTCGACTGTCCACGATATTCTCTACGGTAGGGACTCGGCAGCCAACCTCTTCGATTTCTTAATGCTGCTAATAATTATTAGATTATAATCTTCTTTCTTTGTTACACATGCTCGTAGACAACCACGTAATGGTGACCAAGGGACACTGACTATGTATAGTTCAGGTGGAAAGGCAATAATTTTTCATTTAATCATTAAGAAAGTAGGAAAATTAAAGCAACCTTAAAAGTATTTTTTTATTTAATACGATGTCTCTCCAAATTACGTGTTCATCAGAGGCGACATATGGAAGATCGAAATATGGAATCGCTTTATTGATGTTTCCTCTAACACGCCTTCATCCTACGGCGTATACCTTTACCTAAGTCGGCTGGTTATGTTCGACTTACACCTTGAAACATATACATTTACACGTTTAGCCGCTTTATACGTATATTTAAAAAATGCAATATAAATAAAGTCTAATATTTGAAACGAATATTATTTATTGTGTTGTATAGTAATCAAATTTTTAAATTAAAATAGGTGATTTGAGTTGTAAAAGTGTTCTTTTAAATATTAACTTAATTCAAGACTGTTTTTAAACATCTCTCGGAATTAAAACATCAATGCATGCTTCATATATTTATTTGAAAACTAGGAAAAGTATTGTAAGCGCAATTTATAATATTAGATACAGATGGATTATAATGAAGATTCAGAGGGATGTATAATAAAAATATATAACCTTATAAGTAATTAATATAAGATAACGGTTAAAGATGAATCTCTGTATCTGCGAACATTAATAGCGGAGACAATGTTATATAACAAATTTGAGAATTCTATTAATGAAATGAATTTAGTTAGATTACTTTTGTTTGAGCTTTATTTACTTATTTCTTCTTTTAGACACTTTTGGCGACTGCGATGGAAGTTTTATTTATACATATGTTTTTAAAACAAACCTTTTTATTATTTTGTTTAAAACACAATATTAAAACGAAAATTATAACTTATTAATAAGTAATAATACTTTCGAACATATAATAATATGTTCCATTAATTTTAAGAAGTGTACTCTAGGTTATAATTCCAATAAATTCTAAGATTAAGAAAGTTATAATATTTAAATTAAATTTTAACAAAACAAAACATAAAACATTCGAATAATGTGCCTCTCCCAGGTAACAAATGAGCATATCAATGAGACCGACATGAACCATGTGTTAGCAGTACTTATTTATTAATAGTATCGATATGTTTAGTGTTGACAGACAGCCTTACATTACGTGTTTTATAATTTATATGTATTATTAATTTGGTTGTAACATATCTGCACAAACTTTTAGTTTTTTTTTGACAAACAAAAATAATATTTATTTTAATTGCGTCATTGTCAAATGTTTCTTGAGCAGCAAAGTTATTAAATAAAAAAATAATTAAATATGAAACATTAAAAATCATCTTCGTAATTAATAAGAGAATTAAACATTTTTCAATTCAACACCAATACACAAATTTGACTACAACAATATAATGAACTTTCGGTTGTGTTTGTTGTTAAAATGTTTGGACGTTCAGTGTCTCTGTCTGCCTTTGTCTCCTGGGGGTGATTCAGCTTTTGACGGACTGATTTTTACGTACTTACCATAGGTTTTACAGTCAGAGATGTCATTATCTGTAATGTTTTAGATTAAGATCGAACGACCATCCATAAATTCAGGCCCTAGAAGTGAACATTTAATGCCGTATTTCCAATATTCTATTATTATTAACTGATATAGGTTTACATAAAGGGCAGTCGTATATTTGGTGAGATTACTGTAATCCGATTCCTCACATAACAGTAGACGTTACAAGATTAATATCTTATATTAGATATCACATAGGAAGTCTCCTATATAATTCATATAATATGTTTTACCACAATTATTTCAAAAGTAATTATGACTTCAAACTGGTCTGTCATGACATGTCACGAGCAATTTCGAAATTATCGAACTTCGTAACATATATCGTCCAGATGCAGTAGTAATTCAGTGGAAAATCAACCTGTTGGTTACTGTGATAAATGGACATCTGAAAATACGGATGTCAACATTGAGGGAAAGTAAATTTTAGAAGAAGAGGGAGAGGAAGGCATATGGATTAACAATAATAATAGGATCTTCCGATTTGTATATGAATTGTAAAATAATATATTTTTTTCAATAATTGAGTTTTCCAAGTTTTGACGGAGGTCGTCTTCTTCTAAATCTTAATATCTAATTACCATGAATAGTGAAGCAATTTGTTATTTATAATATCTTATATAAAGGCTTTGTAATCTATATTACGATATTTAAGTATTTTGTTAGAATATATATTTAATAATAGTTTAAGTAATATTTTTATTTACATCTATGTTTATTTATTTGTTATATGTTTATTTACATCTGACAATTTCTTTTTTTATTTATTCGTATATCAAAATTAATTTGAACGCAATTCCATTTGAATTCAACGACTTTTGTGAAAAACAAGTCCTTTTCAATTATGTTATGATCTAACCATGTCAGTTACAGGAAACCCGAATAACATCCTTATAAATATAAATTCTACTCTTACATAACAATATATTACTTATTAATGTCAATAATAAGTGATGACCATTTCAAACAAATGTAAGATCGTAAAATAAAGACTAAACGAATTAATGTAGAAAATATATTTCAAGGCTCCCCGCGAGTAAGTGATGAGACAATGTTCATAGTAGTGGTGCTCTATTACGTATCTTCGTTGAATTTTGTCGGTTCGTAAATATTGTTGGAGACAAAGTTCTCAACATATATATTTTTAATTAACATATATTCCTGCCCTTATCCCATTTTGGGGTCGGCACAGTATGTTTTTTCCTTTCATACTCTCCTGTTACTCGTCATCTCTGTACACACTCTCTTCTTCTCCATATCGTCTTTCACGCAATCCATCCATCTTTTCTTCGGCCGTCCTCTACCTTTTCATCCCTCCACTACCATACCTAGCACTCTTTTGGTCACGTGCCTTTCATCCCTCCTCATAACATGCCTATACCATGACAGACGGCTACCTCTAATGTTTTCTGTCTTACGGAATTTTTAAGTACCCAGAATAACTAAATTACACATTCGCTAATTTTAGAAGGGTAGTAAGTGTATATTTTTCTTTTGTCAGTGCAGTTTTTTTTTTGTTACCAATGTAAGGACTATAACTGAGTCGAGTGCTTGGTGCGTAATTCAAGTGACGTATATGTCGAATGTTGCAGAATTTTCTTAGCACTACAGTCGTCGAACAATCGTTTTTATAAAACTCGCGTACACACACCGCACGGCCCGCTTCCGAGAAACGCTTCATAGGGACTAAATACCCAAGAGCCAGGTTACCGTTTAATGCTGCCTTCGAAATACTCGTAGTTGCGTTCACTCAATAACCAAAACAAATATGAACTTTCTTTTGAGACATATTGTATTACACATATGTAGGTATGGTGTATGTATTCTACATACGATCTTTGATTCCTAAACAAATTTATCGTCTTGTAGTAAATATATTAATATTTATATAGTGTCACTTAGTCTAAGAAATAAAAAAAAAATACTTTAAAAAATCTCAAACGGAACTTATACTAGACCAAAAAAAAGTTTTGAATTGACCGAATTTGGACCTTGTATAATTTCGAATTATTTTCAAACCCCTACAATGACATTCTAATTGTATGAATAATGTAAATGTATATTTGTGATCTTGTTTGCCATCATTCAAATACTTTGATAAGTTAATTGAGTTCAGAATAATTCAGGTAGCACTGGAATACATTTAAATTATTATGATCGGTGCCCAAATAATTACGTTAAACGAATTTATATGTCGGGTTATGTCTATTTTGTTTTGAAAAAAAAAACATATTTCATAATTACAAATTTAGCAATAGGTAGTAAATATCAATACTCATTACTGTATTTTATCAAACGGTAAAGCTACAAGGTTCATAGTACAATTTATTTCATAAAATATCTTTCTTTCTATATAGTTAATTACTTTGGATACAATAACTTGCATAAAAAAACAGTTCCGACAGGCGGCTCAGGCTGAGCAACAATTAAGTTACCTAACGAGTTCGGAGCTGACGCTAACGCTATCGAGCGAGGCATTTATAAAAAACGATGGAAAGTATTTAACTTAACATTACTTTCACAGGCAGTGCTCACAATAAAGGTCTATTGCATCTCTAAAGCCTCTATCAATTTAATTATATTTACTTTAGCTTATTTTACATTATTATAGAAAATACGAATAATCATAAACTCTTGATAAAGTCACATGTGCAATCTTTCGTGGGATACGTATTGTGTTTGAAAAATATATTTACATAAATGTACTAAAATATATAAACGCGGTTAAACATAAGTTCTGGCTGATAAAATGTTAATTCGGTCAGAATCAAATCGAGCCTTCTTACAGAAAAACTCTAATCCTCTGCGAATGTGCGTTTATTATTCTCTGACGTGTTAACTGATCATCATAAACTTTGACAGCCGCAGCGAAACACTTTGGGTACAGGAAATCTTTCAACAGAAAAAGTACTATTCCTAACCATAAGAAAAATAAGTTTTGGACGACCATTAGACATTCCTTCCTTTAGCAAAAAAAGTAAATAACTTTTCCTTATAACTTTTAATCTGAGCTTTATCCCATAAAACGCATGCGAGTAACGCACCCTTATTGATATTAATTAGTATTCGTTATTTTCGAAGATTGAGTCTCAACCACACACTAAATATTTGTAAAACTACAAAGGACTTAGTACCGATTATTAAAATGTATACCCTCACGATGTCCGTCAATACATTTATCAAAGAAAGATAAAACTGTTCTCTCATTAAAAGACACGCTGCGTATTAACACATCTCTGTTTACAATTGATAACCACGTTAATTCACATTCTGCATTAATTAAACTGTGTTCTCTTTCCACAAGACTTGATGATTTCAGAAACTGCTCAACGATGGCCAGCTCTAATGATGTCTATCACGATATTGTGTTTCTCTTTCGGTAGGTGCGGTTGAATATAAAATAAATAATATTTTTTTTATTTTACAAACCAATAAATATATTAAAAATACTTGTATATGATCATTGGTGGAAAGAAAGACACCATATTTTTATAAATAATTCCTGCTAGTTTTCTTGCGTTGTGCTTTCTTCTCCATGTGCCCGATATCATAAAATAAATATTGATGTTAAAATAGTTTTCTAAGCCAAAACTGTGATTTTATATGTAACATGGAACATGATCAGTAAATATCCCTTTCTGGGTTCTGGCATTCCGCAGACTGGAGATGGACTGGTGATTTATTTGCAAGGGTGCGGATGAACATCACCAGACGATGTAACTTAATATTATAAATCTGATATATTATTATTTCTTCCAATTAATGAGGAATTCGTTTTGCGATTAATGCAGTGAAAATTTATAATATTAACAGTGAATATTCGATTTAAGTTATTTTATTGTAATATACGTATACCTATTCCCTCCACAATTGTAAGTGCCGTAATAACGTGCATTTTAAATGCTATTGACAGGGCAGTGACCTCAGTTACAACAACAGTGATTTTTTAATTATTTAATTAATTATTTTTGAAAAAAAAACTTTCTTCATACAGGTGTTAGAAATTGTATAATGTTGGTTTTAATAAACTTATAACAATACATTTACTATATCTATTTTGAGATCTCCTATAATTGTAACAATTAAAAATAAATAAAGCAACGCGATTTAATATTTAATAATAATAATAGTGCCTTTTACACTTCAGTCAGTCTCCATGGCGTCCCTCGTGTCCGGTCGTATCACCAAATCACATTATGGTCGGTAAACATCATTGGAACGAGAAATTGTTAAGACTGGTATTTCCATCTCCTCTCACTTCCGTTTGCTAAATGAACTGTGCTTATTAAGTGTAACGGGGAACATTTAATAAATATTAAATGTATAAATTATAAAAATGTATAATCTCAGAGGGATTTAAATTATGTTTTTCACTATTTACTAATCATTTTGTCAACTGCTGGTAAATCATTGTTATTGTATGTTAATATTGGTTATACCCACTATTTATTATTGTTATATATAATTCCTTGAAATTGTGTTCTTAATTATTTCAATCTTAATTATTCTATAATTACGTTTAAGAAATGCTAAGTTATAAACTTACACTGAATGACACTTAGATCAACGTGGAAGTGAGTTAGTGCGTAAGTTGTGACTTGTTAGCAATCATTTGATACAAAAACATCTATTAAATTACTCTTTACTCGCTGTCCATTTATTAAAAAAAATCTTAGTATGTCCCTCAAAATCAGACGAATAGATTAATATATATAGACTATCAAATTAATATATAAAATAATATTCATTAACATATATTAAATTATTATACTGAGTTAACATGTATATATTTTATTAACATCTAAACACAGTTCACAGAAATAAATAACAAAAATAAAGATTACACGATAAATACGAGTTATGGAGAGAAGTGCGCGCAACCTCCCGGCGTCGGACTTCAAGCTCGACTGAAGACTTTAGACTGCAGCTGAACCGAATGTTTACGAGGACGGCCGAGCGTGCGTCGCGTACGCACTACACCTTATAGACTATAGCAATACCATAGGGATATACAAATGTAAAAATAAACACAATAATGGAACGCTACGCCATGTTGGTAGACAATAAAAGTAACGAGTAAAACACTTTGACGAATCTAAATAATTGCAATAATACCATTCTGTAAATCTGAGTACTTTTTAAAATAATATCATGTGTCGATAGTGCGATTATAATAATAAAGAACAATTTACCAAAGCCTAACCGTAATATTCAATTCATACTGTGATCACTAAATAATTGAACATTTTACTTTTATAAAATGAGATTAATTTGATAGAAAATAAAGACAATAGATAATTATAACAACTTATAAAAATACAGCTAATTAGTAGCCAATAGTGTAATGTATTATTTTATCTGTTTTGTAGATAGCACAATAAGATATATAATTTAACTTGCCATATTGAAAAAAAAATTAACAATTTGCAAAAGTTAACTTCAATTACCAATATTTTACATCGTTCATTTAAATAGTGGAATAACTCGTAATAACGACTATTCAAGATATTTTGACAAAACGTTTAATATGTCAATGTATAACAAACAGTTTGTATCAATCTTCATCTCCGCTCCTCTCATGTAATACCTATATTACTTACACTAAAACTGTTACTTCAAAAAACTACTTAGGCTTTTATCTTAATATAAGGTTTAGTTTAGTTTTATATTATAAAAATAAAAAAGGTAGAAATATTAAAGTTCTTGCTAAAAACACTAAAAAACCCCTCTTTAAAAAACCTATTCACGTAAAAGAATTTAACAATTAATAAAAAGTCGAAGCTTCCTTGGAGGTCTTTACTGAGAATCAAGATAACTAGTTCTTATATAATATTAGGTTATGTTATAATATTATTAACATTATGAGAGATATCTTGTAATTCTTAGGACGCAATATAAGATGATGTGATTTAAGTAATAAAGATATATTATTAAATAGCCAGTTATCTGTTGTGAGTAGATAGTGTTTATATACTTATAGTCTTAATACCCTGCTTTACGATGGACAGTTTCATTACGGGTGCTTACATCGTGGTATCAACTATATACGATTTGAGGCTTCCCGTCATTTATATGATGTTATTTAATTACTACTTAGTCTTCAGTTTAAGACAAGACTGCTGCTTATAATAAAACATGAGTAAAATAAATATGAAAGACGTGATTCGTAACAATATTCAGCGAAAGGTAGAGGATTTAAAGTTTCTACAGTTTTAGACAAGACAACACATTTTCAAAGTTGAAGCTAGATGCAATATACAGCCGTACATCTCCCTATGTGTGCATCATTGCTCACAGCTCAATACTGTCTTCGAATGACTGATATTATAAACTCTGTTGTGAGTAGTGACAACTTTGATTATGTGCATTCTTGTATTGCAACCTCTGTGTTCAGATATTTTTAGAATAATGTATTTGAGGATGTTTCTAGGTTCTCTTACAAAACGTACATATTGACCATTCTTATTATAAGATTGCATCAATTTATATATTCCTGATTACTTATTTCCATAACATAAAAATATGAAAAAGTATAACTTAACGATCAACCTTATATTGTAGGTGAGTTTAATATATTTAAATTCTCCATTTCCTCACATGGTATCATATAAGTCGACAGGGGGATCGGTTGAGGATGGGCAGCATCGTCCTCTGCCTACCCTAATACCATACTGCGATCGCCAACCCAGGCGGGTTAGTTGCAATCGCCAGACTTGGCAGGCACGCAGAAGATGCAGTTTTAAAAATCTATTTTAGCATAAGCTTAGCAGAGCCGATACACTTGTAAGCTCTGCAGTCCATTGCCATTCCATCCATCCATTGCATTACAATTATATTCTTGAAATACAATTTGAATATCACTATAATATAATTAGTTTATGCTTAAAAAGTATTAGAAGCAAAACACTTACAACTTTGCAATTCTACGTAAAGGTTGAAGTTGCTTATGTGTTTATTTTTCCAAATACCGATTTTTAAAACAACCTGTCGCTTCATTATCTATGACGGCACCACCTAAGAAATATTTGAGATCAAATAACAATCCAATAAATTTAATTTGCTAACTTAACTTTCTGAACTGTGTAGTAAACACATAAGAAAAAAAATATTGTCGTTAAATTAAAAGACAAATAATATACGAATACACTTTAATTATTGAGGTAACTTTTTTTGATGATGTAAATTAAAGCTCAGATCGAGAAGGTAACTTTAGCTTTGCAACTTCTTGTGTGGGTTAAGGTAAAAAAACTTGTGTCATTATGTGTTCCGGTTTGATGCAAAGTGAAACTACAACAATGTCACATGATATCAACTTTGGCAGTTGTTGTATAGGGAGATAGTGTAAGTACGGCCACATTTAACACTGGTCAAAATAATATGGGTGTTATTGTTTAACATAATAATCATATATTTAAGTTTATCACAGAAGCAATCAGACTTCACGTGCAGTTAACACATCCGAATAAACGTGTGAACTCATTTAAGTGTCACATCACTCTCTTTGTTAGAAACATACAACTTATGTTTAGTTTGAATAAGTAAAATTCTTCTTCTTCTTATATCTTTTAACGTAAGTTAGCCTAATTCTTAATGTTATACATCTTAACTTACTTTTTTAAAGTAACAAAGCTAATTATATATATCTGGACTACTGAAAATAACTTTGTTAAACTACTTACATTGTTGAAATGGTTTTTGCGGTCTCTGAACAAAGTATTTTGCAAAGTATTCTCTGAACAAAGTATATTTCAGTTTTCCGTAATGCATGGTCTGAAATAAATTCCTTGTTATTAAATAAATAAAATATATTTTTTTTAGTTTTAATAACATTAAGGAACACAAGAACATAATTAATAATTAGAATTGTCTCAATTGACCAAAGCTGTTGCTTTAAGATGTCGTTGGTGTGCATCGCAAACTTTCTTTGTAACCTTATAGCTACTTGTTCCCGCACATATTAATATTTCAGTCAACACATGTCGTTATCTCCGACTAGGTCATATTAATAAATATATCTTCTAGTACTAACATGAGTAGTCTTTTTCTTTTTGATTAAATAAATTGTTGACAAAAACAGTCGTTTATATATTTATAATATTTTCTAGTATCTTTTAAATCGTCTATTTTATCCTTATCTTTAGTTAAAAGTACATTGATGTTATTTAAAAAAAAAGTAGTAAAGTACATAAAATATATTTAGTGTGATTTTTATTCAAAACCGGAAAAATGCTTTTTGTAATCTATTTTTAGAATGGTAGATACAAATTGTCGTCAATTAACAACATTTTGTAAAGGCTGTCTAGACTGTGTTTGTGAACCCTCAATAAGAACTGCGTAATATAACTATTAGAGCTACGTGAATGAAAGATCTGTCGATAGATTACCATTCACTCCTCTCAGTTCATCAAAACATTAAACAAATTGAGGATACCGAAACCTTGATTCCAAAGATAATTTGATTGGAATAAAACAATATAGTTTACTAATAGTTTGGTGCTTAAATATTTTTTTATTACGGAATTTAATTTAAAGGCATGTATTACATTGTATTTAAAAGAAAAAATATTTATTTGGATATGCTTGTGCCTACGTAACTACATAATTGATACTATATAAATATATTTAATTCTTATTTAGAACTGGGTTTCAAAATATTCACCTTTCAAATACAGCTATATTTAAAGGGCGCACATGTAACATTTTTAGGTACATTCATAATATTATCGGGCAGCGGTTTTTATACGAACACTGCAGGACTTTAGGGTAATGAGACATTCATAAACTATTTATATAATGTAGGTGATAACAACAGGGTTGAACTCATTTAGGATAACTTACAAATTAGTTATACTAACCTTTATTTTGCATATTTACATATATTAAAAACTTAGTGTACTTTTGAATATTCAAACTTTTTAAAAACATTGTTGTAATTAAATATAATCGTAATAATAATTGTTACTATGGGGACAATAACCCACTGTTATTAGTTATTATTAGAAAACCAATCAATTTAACACAAATAACAACTACATATTATTTTTATAAATACTCAGGATTGAATGCAAACGCCATGGTTGTCGTGTGATTTATTGCATTAATTATTAAATTAAATTCCTTTACGATAAATTGATTCAACTAGTTCTTATATAATAAAAAACGTATAAACTTATAGTTTCACTTTGTCATCTAATATCATCCTTGTTTGATTACTTTTAACTTATCTCAAGCATAGCACACAACTGTAATTTATCCATATGTAAATTGAAGTTAATTAATAGATAGTTACATGTTTCAGAGATGCTCTAAAATCGTTCCTAATTTACAACTAATAGTGGTGTTCTCTTTATATTATGCAACATGCCTTGCAACTTCACTAATTTCAAATGATTCAAAATTTGCTTTCAACTTCTTGCGATTCGCCAAGTTTTAAACCTTAACGCGGAGGTAAGAGTTACTATAGCAACGGTTACGATGACAACGGATAATATGACAAAGGTTACCATAGCAACCTAAGTTGACATCCAAATTAATAATGTGTCCAGCGAAGCGGGAGGGAATAAGCTAGTTTTTTTTATAACACCAATTCATTGAGTAAACAGGTTTGTTATTCAGCATGGTATATTATAAACACAATCTTATACGTTATGAAAATTGACAAGCTTCATTAGGCAAATTAATAGAACAAAAAAGGAAAAATACTCCAATATCTTGAGTGTTTTAGTGTCTTGGTCTTCTATGATAACAGAGTGTACCAATTACGGGATTAACAAGGATTGATTCTCGCACACTGCTTGGGATGTACGGGAAATTGATATGTGTGAATCTACTATAATAATAATAGAGCTTGTTATTGATCATCTTACTTTAATTTCTATTGAGAAACTTATAAAAGAAGATAGTGGGATCGTTTCTAATGCTATTTTTTAAATATAAAATAAATTATTGTTACAAATTTTCGATACAATAACAAAATAAGTAGGTAGAACAAATTCATGAACGTACTTATTATGAATAAATGAGTACCAAAGCGATATATTTATATATGTACTTCTACGCGGCGTTTGGTAATTGCTTTAGTAAGTATGAACAACACTACTGCCCGTGGCTGCCCGTGTCTGCGCCGGCTGCTGCACGAAACCACTGCGGGAATGAGAACTGTGTCTCATTAATACTTCTGGAGTGTATCCAAATCCTTCTGCCGCAACAACTTTATGTTAATTTAATTTTTTAGTTTTTTGACATGAAACAGAAAATATGTACCTTAAGTTGATATAAAAGTTTTAAAGTCCATACCTACTTTTTACATACTTTTTTACATTTGGCAAATGAAATGAAAGAGAAACCTCTCTTTCACCGAGTCAGCTGCTGATGGAATTATTTAATATTTCGGGTGAAATATAATTTTGGACAAATCCATATCTTTAAAAATATATATATAAAGATGTAGCAAATACACTTTACATGCCTGGGATAGTCAGGCTTATTATGGACGGTGGAGTGTTGGAAGAGCCTCTTCATTATTCATTGTAATTCCTGCCACCGAGAATCATTATAGCGCGCCAGCGGAAGCTGCATTTTGATCTTTTCTGTTTCCAAGATTTACGGAAACGAAGATCCTTAACACGACTTACGGGTCGTGCCAATTAGTAGCAATCGTCACGTAACGAAATACTGTATGCTAAGTGTGTGTGTGTGTATGTGTGTAATTGTATGTACATGGAGTATGTACTCCTCTATACCTGTACTTATATTTTTATAACAGTCAAGTGTTAGTTAGTTAGTTAGTTTATTGTATATTAAATTAACTGTTTACAAAAAATAATTAAAATAATTCATAAGATATCACAGTTTTAAATAAATAATAATAAATGTTATAAATTCCTTTGAATTGGTTATAATCGCCTTTAAATACTGATACAATTGGCGTTAGGCGGTAAATAAAAATATATATATATTAGTAATTATAAATTTTCTTTATATAAATACGTGAGTATAATTAAAAATACTAAGCACTAAGTACTTTGTAAATCTCAGTGATACATTGCTACTCATTAATGTGTTAAGATTTTTATCTGTAAAAGCGTCATTATTTAATGGATATAAAAATGTAATAATAAAAACTCCATCCCTATATTTAAAGTTTTAACTAAGTATGAAAGTATAATGAATGTTTCTTAAATAGTATTTTCCCGAAATGCAAAGCAGCGTGTCATTTCCCAGCATCCCAATTGTCTGGGATCACATTACAAGTGAGGTATATATACTTTTTTGACGATTTAAAAGGAATTGCCTATTACTTTCAAATAACTAAATTATAGACTAAATTTAGCGAAATTTCACGGATTTTAATAAAACTGGATTTAAAAAAAATAATCAAGAAAATGTGCATTCATTCAATATTAATATTTATTATGAATTATGAACACAAAATCTATTTAAATTCCGACTTTACTTCACACTAGCAGTTAAACTACATACAGTTTTTAGATTTTATTTAATATAAGTATATAAGTTCATTTATTCAATAATATCCAAACAAACAAAGTTATCTAATAATATAAAATATTTACTAATAGTTTATTTGTCGAGGAAAAGTAAAGTTTGAAGAAACCGGTATATTCAATATAATAAAGAAACAAAAGTTTTCAAAGATTACGTCACCGTTTTTTCCTCAATTCTTAATCAAAGATTACAATTATTTAACCTCTTAAAGCGGTGTGTGAGCACAGAACTAACAATTCCTTCTTAACTACGGTCCGTTTAGTTTGAAGAGAGTTGAGTTTCAATTGTTGTCTATCAGAACTAATCGTTTTATCGTTCAATTAAACACGAAACTTACAAGATTGTGGTTATGGTTTAATATAGTGATGCGACGCGAGAAATATTTCTACTCGAGTCACTCGAGTGAATTACTCAAACTCGTACTCGTAACTTCAGTCTTTATGCATCTGGTTAATTCTGTTGCCACTAGATGTCACTTTACTATCCTATTTTCCTAATCTACACCGCTTCGGGACAATTATGGAGCTAAATTCCATAAAATGTGATTGTTATTATTAGTTACGCATTCATAGTAATCTAACTATTCTTACTTTAGAAGGAAGACATTTTCGTATTTTGTTGACTATGTCAATAAACAATATGTAAAAACGAATATAATGTGTATTTTTATTTCATATTACTTCATCCATGATAATGACACTCTTTTTAAATAGGTTTAGTGTTTAAAATTGCTAAACGAAATTTGGCAACTTGCACGTCGAGTGAGATTTTTTTACTCGAGTAACTCGAAAACTCGAGTATGGATCGAGTGAGGTAGAAAAGTTACTCGAGCGACTCGGAAACTCGAGTATGACTTGAGTGAGGTAGAAGAATTGCTTGTGACTCGAGACATAAAATGCTATTGGAGTTGCATCACTAGTTTTATAATTAAGGATTCCGTTTAGAAACCGTCGAGTATTCGGAAGATTTTAACTGTAAAGGTAAATAATATTTTTAAATTCAACGACGTTCTTGCATATAAAAATTATCAAATATTAAATAAAAATAAACCTTATCATTCATTACTCACAAGTCATAGTACGAGTACAGTTATCTAGGATTCACGAAACTATGAGTCTATGGTGTGATAGTAGTATGAGTACAAATTAGTTCTAGACGTCTAAACGATACCAATCATTGATTTCTGTCTACCTTACACATATGGCAAATAAGAAAGATTTTGGTCATTTAATATGACAATTGATGTTTAATATAGTCTTGTATAAACTCAAAATAAACACGACTCGATCTTACTCGAGTTGAAATTCACGTAACTCGAATTAACTGGATAAAATCGAGTAAATCATTGGTTTAGTTTAATACCAATTTATTAACCAAGGCTCGTAACAATGTAACAGAATGCATAACTTTTGTTGGGTCAATAATAATTAAATTAAAAAGTTAAGCAAATAAGAATCGATTTTTCGTAAAATATTTTTACTAACATATCACAAAACTTACAACGCATCAGTCAACACAAAAATATCAGTCTTACTTTATATGAACATTTACATATGCTAATCATATTTTAATTATTGTCATCAACATATCATAAGATTTATCTTTTTATCATAAAGTTTATGTAAACAGTAGCTTACTCGTTCTCTATGTTGATTTTTTTTACTATTTAAATTAGTTTTTATATAAAACTAGCAGACCCGGTCACGCCTTGCTGTGACTATTGTTGTTGATATATTACATTGTAGTAAACTATTTAAGGGGTAACGTTCAGAGTACTTCTGTCATGAAAATCATAATGTTTTCTTACAGTCGATATTAAGCAAAAATAGAAACAAAATTATTTTTTAAATTTAATCCAAATTTATAACACTATTTGTAAATTACAAAGTTTTTAGTAAATAACTTGGAACACTAAACTTACGAATGAGGTAGGTAGGGTAGATACATCATTCGTAATTATTCAATCCAGTCAACAGATACCGCCATCTTTTAGAATTGTTAGGAGCTAACTGCAAAATAATAAACAAATAAAATAATATTGCGACTATGAATTGAGTTGAAAATTATTATATATCTTTTAAGTTAGGTAAAACTGTACGTGGTGTGTAAATTTATTAAAATCGGTTAAGTAGTTTAGGAGTCCATCGCGGACAAACAACGTGACACGTGATTTATACATATTAAGATTTCTGGTGGATCTTTTTTATCATTTAATATTTTAAATAATATGATAAATAAATCGTAAAATTATCCTTTTTTTAATATGTTACTTTATCATTTTAATAAGATGAAATAAAGAATAATGAAATAAAACGTATATAAGTATTTTCAGTAATCGTATTAATAACAAAAATCTGTTTTATTTTTATTGTAGTGCTTTATGATACACAATGTTTTTTGTTTTATTACCTGGTGAATACAAACAAATCTGATGGTTTTCCAACATGGGAACAGGCAACATACAATTGACCCCTGGGACTTATTTATGGTCATAGCAAAAGCAAGCCGCACTGGAAACTGTCAGTCGGAATAATTGCGATGCGTGGTATCAACACGTCTTCTCCTTTATACTTTTCTTTCAGTATAGTTGCTTCCATCACGTTGTTCAATATTTTTTTGTTTATCGCTAACCGTGTGCCGTTGCAAAGACGTGATTGGTTGATATTTTTCAACATTATAACTAACGATAATTAAAGGTTTAATTGAAGATTTTGAGGTGGCAATCCTGGTAAATCCAGCGAATTTAAAAATTCGGGCGGATAGTTGACGACATCATCTTGGTTAGTAGCCGAATCAACTGATATATCCTCAATTCGCCTGTAATTTTTTCTTGAATTTTGAAATTTAATTCATTTACATCTATGTTTTTTGCATCCAATATAGCCCTTTCGCTCAACCAATCATGATTTCTGTAATTTTGAGCAACATCTGGAAACACCTTTTGAATAAGTTCATCTTTTGATCTAGTTAACTGACAAAAACCAGTCAAGGTGTCTACAGGAAATTTGCCATTACCAATGTCAATGAGTTGTTTAGAGAATATGTCTCCAGATTGGTCATTTTGCAACTTGACACGCATATTCTTGCTTAAATGTAATACCTTCACATGCTTCCACAAATTGGAGGACTATAATATGCATTAAGTTCAGCAGCTGGCGTTGATCGTAGAATCACTGGCAATATTTGACGAAAATCTCCTGCTAATAAAATCATTTCACCACCCAATGGGTTATGATTGCTCCGTAGATCTTGTAAGGTTCTATCTAAAGCCTCAAAAGATTTTTTATGTGCCATCATGCATTCATGAGCATTTTTCTAGCAACCTCAAACGTTGGCAAGCTTTTTTGTATGATCCACACAAATCACCATCAACAGTTCGTACATGTTAGAATGATGTTGGGCCACGTACATTATCTAATAGCAGTCGTGAATAAAAACTGTCATCATTGCTTTGATGTACTGAATAAATTCGACCAATCGCATCGGTAGAATATACATCTGGGTATCCTGAAATTGGTTTTCCTTGATTCCGTGGTATAAATCTCCTTAAGGATTGATTCCAAGTATAATATTTTGGCATTTCAGAATATAACAATGTTTGAGCAAAAGCATCGTTTTGGCATGTCAAAAAAAACTGGTTAATGTAATAGACGGTGGCTGTACAGCTCTTTGTACTGCATTCTGTGCTGTAAAATATACTCTTTGTCCATTTTCTAAATGCACAGCTAAATGAACAACAGTAGGGTGTCTCTCATGAATAGGTAATGAAAATATTCGCCAAACTGCTTCATTACTACTAACATAGCGACCCATTTAGTATTGGGTAACTTCATCATTGGAATTCTCTGCATTAATAACAATCACAGCCATATCACTCCCTTTGGTTACATATTTGCAAATGTATTTAATAGATTTTACTGAATGGCAAGATTCAACGTTGATGTGCGCTTTAAAGGTCTTTGATAAAATGGGTGAATATGGAACAATCCAGCGATTATCTATTTCAATATCTTGTTGATTTAATTTGACAATTGTTGATCTTCCATTTTCTGCTGTCGATCGGCGATGATACAAAGATAACCGTCAATACCAGTGATTGTTTCAGATATTAATGTCCGTGGAAATCGTTTTGAACATTTACCATCCACCATACATGGTAAATTATGATTAAGAGTTCCACAGGGACCATGTACCATGTTTTTGATAACTACCTCATGCAATCCAGGATCTATTTCTACATTAGGGATTTCAGCTGATATTACTGCATCAACTTCATTTGACTTTATCTTGTCAACTAACCAAATCAAAATATGTGCATGTGGCAATCCCCGTTTCTGCCACTCCTCAGAATGCATCCAGCGGCGGGTCTCTCCAAACACATAATGTTTCACAATGAAATCCATTAAAGATTTCAACTTTTGTATATAGACTCTGGCTGTGTCTATTTCTATCCAGTGTGGATTGCATGTAAATGTGATGAACAAATATGCTGTACCATAATGACAAACATATGACATTGCATTTTGAGCATATTCATGCATATGTCGAGGGCTTACGATGTATGTTGCTGGAAGAATAGTTATTCGACTAAGATTCTGTGCATTACCATCAGTATTAATCGCATCTCGAAGGTGAATATACTCTTCAGATCTGAGTTTTGTCTGATTGAACCTGATGAATGTTAATCTCTCCGTTTAAATTTTAACATACATGTCTACAACATACTTGTGATATAATCGCCGACGTTTGAGTATGTGATTGTCATCATTAGGCGGTAGGAATAATAGTTCATTGAACTGACTTTTTTGTTGGTTTTAGAACCTGAAAATAGATTTTTGTTTTCATAACATTGAAAAAAAAAATAATATAGTGACTGATAATATATCTCCTTGCTAAACTAATATTTTTTTATTACCTGTAATGGGATTTATCATCTTGTTTGAGAAATCATAGCCATCTTCACCTTGCCAAAATATAATGGGATATTGCAATGCGTCATATGAGCGGTGTATTTCCTTTATACGTTGTAATTGATCATTCCGACGATGTAAAACAATATCAAGGGATTCCAAGTTTCCTCCAACTACAACGATGGCCACTTCATCAATAGTTGGTGCATTAAAACGTCTTGCATGTTGGCCAACAGGTGTTTTATCAGCTCTGATTACAATTTTGTGATTATCAGATGGCATCAGATCCAGTGCAGTTTTAAACAACATAATCAATTGATTGTAGTCATGAAATATAGTTTGTAATTGTTCTACAATAGACCTCTTTACTGAATTGTTATTTGAACAACGCATATCAATTTCTTGTGGTGAATTGCCAATGAAATAAATTTGCAGGAATTTGTAATTGCTATCTGACACTGGCAACAGTGAACCTGCGCTATGATATAGTTGGCCTTGTATCTGTAAATTAAAAAAAATGATTTTTGTCAAATATAAATAATATTTGTTCGTTAAAAGTATATCTGTCTCCTAATTTGAATCCCCAATTTATAATTGATATGCTTAGGTATGTCAATATGTAATAATTAGTTGTAACTAATATCCATCATCAAATAATTATATTGTGTTTCAAAATAATAAAAGTATTGCTAATACTGAAGCACCAAATAATATTATGACTAAGTAATATATTTCTTGGGGATTAAGGAACTGAAGGTTAATGACACACCTTTATTTAATTAACAGGAAATTTTGTTCATTAAAATAATAATGATTAACTGCTATAATACCTACCTTAAAATTTGGCATGAAATTTTCCCGAACTACGTTTGTTGCCCCAAATGACGTCATTTGAAAGCAGTTGTTATATTGTTGGATATTTAACAAAAAGTGTATGGAATCTGGTTCTATTCCTGAAACCAATGAGTACAATGGCTCTGGTGGTAGATCCAATGGTATCAATTTCACTTTCCTATTTGCGCAACACAATCCATTGGCTTCATTTGCCTTACAATGAGAGCAAACCAAGTTCATAGATCCAATAGTAACACATTGCTGGTTACTGTAGTCAATTGACAAATCATAATTGAAAGCAGCTCGATTCAAACTTTCGGGATTATTGGTTGAATCTCTCGCTCTCGCTTCCCGCGTTCGTGATATACGAATTCTTTCACGTTCTTTTCGGTCGTCACGTTCTTGTGCAGTATGATAAGACCGGTAATTAGTTTGGTTTGTAGCATTTCGGGTTCTTCTACCTAAATTACTTCGTCTTATAGGAGGCATATCGAATATACTCACCTAAATTATGTCACATGCAATAATTATTAATCACAGGTATTAAAACACTTTGCACAAAATACGATATAAAACAATCAAAATTAATTATTAAATATTATAAACGCTTTTTAACGCGGTTTGTTTGACAGATGCAATGACGTGAAAACTGATGACAATTTATGTCGCATTCCAAAACTAAAACAAAAGAAAGAATATTCCAAGGCCAATCAAATCTATAGCTCTTAAATTTTTTGACTTTTCAATTTGGTCGGGTTCACGATATTATCACTTTTGCGTAAACCTGCACACACATATATTTGATTGAATTTGAACTTTGTGCAGAGACAATAAAGTGCGAATTGACTCTTCGACGTTAGCAACACACCTACATTGTTTAGACAAAAATGAGTGCTTGTAATTTAATATGAACTTTATTATATAGCAATACAGTTCAAATTGACTCTAAATTTAGTTAGAAAATATTTGTATAGGAAAAAGAAAAGGGCTCTTTTAGGGTTTTCCTGGAAATTATTCGAATTTTTCTCGCCGTAAGAACCATCCTTGGGCTTCAAGGAATATTTAAAAAAAAGAATTGTTAAGATTGGTCCATGCGTTGTTGAGTTGTGCGCTTACCAACATATTTTGCGATTCATTTTTATATAATAGATTAACATGTGTTAAATGTTTTTTTTAATATTAAAAGGAAAAACAATCAAAAACTAAAAATATTTTTGGGTCAATTTATGAAAAGTACAATATAAAATGTATTATTCTTAACAAATTAGATTTTGATTGATTGCATAGAATAGTACATAGACAATACACGAGTAGTACTAATGGCGGGAACATTCAAACTTGAGTTACGAATAGAAGGAATTCAACTCGAGTTAATTCGAGTTAGTTATTCGAGTTGATCGTCACTTATTTAGCATTCAGATAAACCGATTAATAATATTATGTTATTATTAGTCATTACAATACAATTTTATAAAAAAAGAAAATGGTTCATAATCAGAGTTTAAAATTCAATTAAAGAATACATTTATTGGTTCAAGTGCTTATTGTAATAAGTTTAAGTTTTAATAAGTTGTGAAGGTTATGTTTTTATTTACTACATTGAAACTGAAAATAAATTATCTAATAATTAAAATCTTCTTTTACATAAAATGATTTATTATTTCAATGAACTTATAGAAGCTCTCACAATACGACTAGTGAATATGCACTAGTCGGGAGACCAATATTCTCAGATCACAGGCTTAAAGTAACACAAGATGTATTCCTATTTGATCCTCGGTCATAACTATTATCACTCTATTAATTTTATTAAAATAATACATTACAGTGTATATCTCAATGTACTTATTATTTTCTCTTGCATTTCATCTTAAGTAATTTTTATACAATTAACTTCTGGTTACGTTGTAATTGTCTATTATTTTTTCAAAAACATCTTTCATAAATAAAGTTAACCTTATCCAATTCCTAAATTTTATTCATATATTTTCTATTTTAAATATAAATAGCTAGATTTAGCGCAGAAAAATAATTCCAATGATTTTTTGTTGTTAGTTCTATTTGTGTAAATCATATTATGTTTATCATCATATTATTTATAATACGTTATTTATATCTGGTTATTATGGTTTTGTACTTATTATATTTTTCTTAGGGAAAAATACGTTTACAAATTAAAAAAATGTTATATTATTTAGTTTTGTTTCTTAAAAATGTTAAATTTTTGTTTTTGTACAGTGTACAGTCGGAATGTGACAGCCCTGCAGGAAACACAAGGAACTAATAAATGGGAACAAAAAGACATGAAGTAAAAAAATTCTATTGTATTGCATTTACTATCAATGTAGTTTGCAGCCATTGATGTAGTTGTGTTAACGAACCATAATACACAGAATTACACAACTTCATTTGAGAATATTTTACATTTAATTATTATTATATCTTATTAGTAAACTATTGATAAGTAAATCATCTATTATATAAAAATGAATCGCAAAATGTGTTGGTAAGCGCACAACTCAACAACGCATGGACCAATCTTAACAATTCTTTTTTTTTAAATATTCCTTGAAGCCCAAGGATGGTTCTTACGGCAAGAAAAATCGAATAATTTCCAGGAAAACCCTAAAAGAGCCCTTTTCATTTTCCTATACAAATATTTTCTAATTAAATTTAGAGTCAATTTGAACTGTATTGCTATACAATAAACTTCATATTAAATTACAAGCACTCATTTTTGTCTAAACAATGTAGGTGTGTTGCTAACGTCGAACAGTCAATTCGCACTTTATTGTCTCTGCACAAAGTTCAAATTCAATCAAATATATGTGTGTGCAGGTTCACGCAAAAGTGATAATATCGTGAACCCGACCAAATTGAAAAGTCAAAAAATTTAAGAGCTATAGATTTGATTGGCCTTGGAATATTCTTTCTTTTGTTTTAGTTTTGCAATGCGACATAAATTGTCATCAGTTTTCACGTCATTGCATCTGTCAAACAAACCGCGTTAAAAAGCGTTTATAATATTTAATAATTAATTTTGATTGTTTTATATCGTGTTTTGTGCAAAGTGTTTTAATACCTGTGATTAATAATTATTGCATGTGACATAATTGAGGTGAGTATATTCGATATGCCTCCTATAAGACGAAGTAATTTAGGTAGAAGAACCCGAAATGCTACAAACCAAACTAATTAACGATCTTATCATACTGCACAAGAACGTGACGACCGAAAAGAACGTGAAAGAATTCGTATATCACGAACGCGGGAAGCGAGAGCGAGAGATTCAACTAATAATTCCGAAAGTTTGAATCGAGCTGCTTTCAATTATGATTTGTCAATTGACTACAGTAACCACCAATGTGTTACTATTGGATCTATGAACTTGGTTTGCTCTCATTGTAAGGCAAATGAAGCCAATGGATTGTGTTGCGCAAATGGGAAAGTGAAATTGATACCATTGAATCTACCACCAGAGCCATTGTACTCATTGGTTTCAGGAATAGAACCAGATTCCAAACACTTTTTGTTAAATATCCAACAATATAACAATTGCTTTCAAATGACGTCATTTGGGGAAACAAACGTAGTTCGGGAAAATTTCATGCCAAATTTTAAGGTAGGTATTATAGCAGTTAATCATTATTATTTTAGTGAACAAAATTTCCTGTTAATTAAGTAAAGGTGTGTCATTAACCTTCAGTTCCTTAATCCCCAAGAAATATATTACTTAGTCATAATATTATTTGGTGATTCAGTATTAGCAATACTTTTATTATTTTGAAACACAATATAATTATTTGATGATGGATATTAGTTATTAGTAAGACGGGCCTCTCGAGAGAGGCCCGTCTTACTGCAGATAGATTTCGACATGGTCTTAATGACTTAGATATACACGTGGTAGATCAATCTACAAATTCGGTGGCGTGGTCCGATAAATATAAAAGTGGGTTTGCTTATAACCTCACAATTGATTACAGATCATCTTCTGAAATAGGCGATATGAACGTAGTATGTTCCTTTTGTAATGCTTCGAAGTGGAGGAAGGAGTCTGCTGGTTTCTGTTGTTCTGGAGGTAAAATAAATTTGCCTTCGTTCGAAGACCCACCGGAACCTTTAAAATCACTACTTTTAGGGGAACATTTGCAATCCAAACAGTTTTTAGATAATATTCGCACTTATAATAGTGCATTCCAAATGACATCCTTTGGTGCTAAACAAATCTCAGAAGGCCCTTTCATGCCTACTTTTAAGGTACAAGGTCAGGTTTACCATTTGATAGGGTCCCTTTTGCCTGAAGAACAACCTAAATTTCTTCAAATATATTTTGTATCCGATTACAACGAACAGTCGAATATAAGAAATCAATATTTTCCGAATTTAAATACTGAACTCATTTCACAACTTCAGAACATGTTACATCAGGTTAATTCGTACGTATGCAGTTTTAAATCGGCATTAGAAGCCCTTTCTCAAGATGGTAATAACAATTATAAAATTGTTATAAATGCCGATAAGCGTCCAACTCAGGAACACCCTGGGCGTCATAACGTTCCATCCACGAATGAAGTTGCTGTAGTACTGGTCGACCAGGAATGTGATAGGCGTGATATCGTTATACGTTCCAGAGACAATCGTTTGCAACGTATTTTCGAAACCCACAGGGCTTACGACAGTTTGCAATATCCTATGATATACTGTCGAGGGGAAGATGGTTATAATTTCGCTGTATACCAAACCGATCCGCGCACAGGCGCACCTAATTATAATAAAAAGGTGTCATGCCTTCAATTTTATTGTTACCACCTGCAAGTGAGACGGAATAGATTGGTATACTTTCAACGTTTTCGTGGCTTATTTAATCAGTTTATTGTTGACATGTACGCAAAAATTGAAACCGAAAGATTAGTTTATATACGATCTAATCAAAGGCAGCTGCGCGCTGAAGAATACGTGCACCTTCGCGATGCCATGCAGCAAGATAACGATACTGTGAATATGGGTCGTTTAGTTATTTTACCCTCTTCTTTTACTGGTGGTCCACGCTACATGCATGAACGTACTCAAGACGCTTTTTGTTACGTAAGAAAATATGGACGTCCCGACTTATTTGTTACTGTAACTACCAATCCCAAGTGGGATGAAATCACTCGGGAGCTTCTTGAGGGTCAGGCACCGCATGACCGCCATGATATTATTGCAAGAGTGTTTCATTTAAAATTAAAATCAATGATAGATCTTCTTACCAAAGATAACATTTTTGGAGAAGTATTGTGTTATATGTATAGTGTTGAGTGGCAAAAACGCGGCTTACCTCACGCACATATCTTGCTTTGGTTAAAAGATAAGGTTCGACCTAATGATGTAGACAGATTAATCAGTGCTGAAATTCCAGATCCGACTGCAGATCCCCTGTTATACGACATTGTTAAAACTCATATGATACATGGTCCATGTGGTGCATTTAACGCAAATGCTCCTTGCATGCAAGACGGTCGTTGCACTAAAAGGTATCCAAAAGCATTAGTGGATGAAACT
Organism: Melinaea menophilus ssp. n. AW-2005; assembly: GCA_918358695.1. Classification (NCBI taxonomy): domain Eukaryota; kingdom Metazoa; phylum Arthropoda; class Insecta; order Lepidoptera; family Nymphalidae; genus Melinaea; species Melinaea menophilus. The sequence goes on from OU911045.1 coordinate 8,893,733, forward strand.
GTAACAGGACATGATGGATACCCATTATATCGTCGCCGTTCAAGAGACAATGGTGGTTTTACTGTTGAAAAGCGAATGTCTGGACAACAGGTTACTTTAGATAATGGGTGGGTCGTTCCGTATTCGCCTGTATTGTCCAGAGCATTTCAAGCTCACATAAATGTAGAAATGTGTAATAGTGTAGAGTCAATTAAATATATTTGTAAGTACATTAACAAGGGCAGTGACCAAGCTACGTTTGCGTTAAGAAATGAACATGATGAAGTTACTAGATTTCAGTCAGGCAGATATATCAGCTCTTCAGAAGCTGTGTGGCGGATCTTAAGTTTTAATATTCACGAAAGATATCCACCTGTGACCCATCTGGATGTTCATCTGGAAGGCGGTCAACGTATATATTTTAACGCCGAAAATGTTACAGAACGATTAGAGAACCCTAGACAAACAACTTTATTGGCATTCTTTCGACTTTGCCAAACTGATAATTTCGCAAAGTCTCTTTTGTATGAAGAAGTTCCATCGTATTATACCTACGATAAACAACGAGGTGTCTTTAACCGTAGACGCCGAGGCAGGCCTGTAGATGGCGAGACAGGTATTTTCAAAGAACATGTTCTTGGTAGAGTGTATACTGTTCATCCTAACAACGCAGAGTGTTTTTATTTGAGATTATTATTACATACAGTGCGAGGACCAACATCATTTATAGATTTGAGAAAAGTAGACGATGTTGTTTATCCAACTTATCATGCAGCTTACCAAGCGCGTCATTTGCTTGAAAATGATCAACATTGGGATGACGCTTTAGCAGAATCCTGTGTTAGTGATAATCCACGACGGTTACGCCATTTATTTGTAACATTACTCACATTTTGTAATTTATCTGATCCTGTCCAATTATGGGAAAAATATAAAGAAAAATTTGCAGAAGACTTTCTTCGGAATTTATCTCACAATAATGAAGGCGCAACTAATGATAATTTTCGAGATCTGGCTATAAATCAGTGCTTATTAGCTCTTCAGGAAGACTTAACAGCAGTAGGCGGTAAATCACTTTGTGAATATGGTTTGCCAACGCCAACCTCAGTCGGAGAGGTTACCAATAGGGAATATTCCGCAGAGATTGGTTACAACCCAATGGAACTGCTGGTAACATTAGAAAACGGTGTCCCAATGATGACTGCAGAACAACGCTTAGTCTATGATCGCGTGTGCGAGAGTGTGCAGAATAATTTAGGAACAATATGGTTTTTAGATGCACCTGGAGGAACTGGGAAAACTTTTTTGACTAAATTAATATTAGCTTATGTTCGAAATCAGCGTAAAATCGCTCTTGCCGTGGCTTCATCAGGTATAGCTGCAACATTGCTACCAGGAGGTAAGACTGCTCACACTATGTTTAAAATACCAATTAATTTAGATCGCACGGAGAGTCCAACCTGTAGTATTTCAAGAAATAGCGACAAAGCTAAGGTATTGCGTGAGTGTAATTTAATCGTATGGGATGAATGTACGATGGCCCATCGAAAAGGAGTAGAAGCAGTAGACAGAACTCTAAGGCACATAAGACAAAATGATCGACCAATGGGCGGTATTACGGTTTTATTTTGTGGTGATTTCCGACAAACCTTACCGGTAATACCACGGGGAACCCGAGCTGATGAGATTAGGGCTTGCCTGAAAAGCTCTTATTTGTGGCGTGATATACAATCGGTGCATTTGACTATAAATATGCGAGTGAGAACTGGAGACAACGCAGATAATCGTGAATTTTCTGATACATTATTGAAGATTGGTGAAGGTACCTATCCACAACTACACCAAGGAAAACTTATTCTGACACCTGAGTTATGTTGTATAGTGCAATCCCAACAACATCTTATATCTTCGGTTTACGGTGACATAACAATTATATTAAATAGGGACAATTCTTGGCTTTGCGAAAGGTCCATTTTGACTCCTCGCAATGACCAGGCATCTGAAATTAATAATAAAATACTGTCTAATATACAGGGAGAAAGCAAAGTTTATAGTTCAATAAATAGAATGGTTGATGAACAAGAAGCCACTAATTACCCGATAGAATTTTTAAATTCTTTAAGTATGCCTGGACTACCTTCTCATATAATTTGTTTAAAAATTGGCATACCGATAATTCTGCTCCGAAATTTAAGACCACCTCAACTTTGCAATGGAACTCGGCTAAAAGTAACCCAGTTGCAACAAAATGTAATCGAGGCTCAAATTTTAACAGGTTGCGGTGCAGGAGAAACTGTCTTTATTCCCAGAATTCCCATAATACCAAATAATTTTCCATTCCAATTTAAAAGAACGCAATTCCCAGTATCGGTGTGCTATGCCATGACTATCAATAAAGCTCAAGGGCAGACTTTTCGTGTTGCTGGAGTAGATCTCGGTGTTAGCTGTTTCTCGCATGGTCAATTATACGTCGCTCTTTCCCGGGTTAGCAATTCTAGGAATCTTTACGTTCACGTGCCGGACGGGTCGACTCTTAACATAGTCTACCCAGAAGCTTTGCGCTGAAACATTTTAATTTGATCTAAAAATATTAGCAATATATTATCTTAATAAAAAACAAGGAGTTACACGCTGACCGAGTCGTGGGTATAGCGTGGGTATATTATAATATTCTGCGGTTACTTATATTTTTCAACAGTTTTGTGGATTGGCATATTATATTACTATTGCCCTTCTAAAATACGAAAGTGAATCTGCCTGTTACGTCAAAACTATGAGGGAGGACATCTGCTAATTTTTTTTCGAAAAACGACGGAAACGCGGACGAAGTCGCGAGCAAAAGCTAGTGATAAATATTTCTCTTCCAGTACAACATTTCCTGGTAACAGTAAAACCTGACAGCAATAATTAAAAATTATACATTTAATTAAAATTTCTCAGACAAGTCTATTACTTAATTATAAGAAATAAAAAAATATCAGAACACGTAATCGTCGTTTCTAGTATATTATATTTAGTTTCTCACTTAGTATTAACTTTATATAGTTCTAAAAGGAGTTAAAGAGAGGACTCAAATTACTATCCCTAGCGACTGTGTTAGAACTAAAATAATTGATAGTTTTCTATGGACCAAAGACATTTCATTAATATAATTGGAAAATCAATGGCATCGTCAAAGCGCCATAATCAAAAAGCACGTTACCGATTACTCGAATCGGTTAAAGCGGATGTTTAACTGATTGCACCTTAATACGCTAACTGATTACTTTTAATTGTGGAAAATAAATACTAGTTAAAAAACAAAATCAGCTTTCGAGATATTCTTTCCAGGATAACTTTAGTCTTAGGTAGCACAAGGTTTCCATTTTACTTATGATTCGGAACTTATTTTTGCAATGAACCAAAGTACGTTAACGTGTTTTCTGAGAAAAAATCAGGATCGATCTTTTTAGCAGCTATTCGCTGAAAACAAACTTAGAAAAACATTTTGTGAATTAAACTATACTGCACGTGTTTCTGTAAGTGTTCAGAATTTATCCAATCTTTAAAAACGAATTTATTAAATACTAAAAATAATAGTTTCAAACAATGACAGATTTTGTAAAAGTATTTTTAATAAAATATTTTCTCGATTTAATAAAAGTGTAATAGATATAACATATAGATATGTGAATGAGAAAACGATTATTGTAATAAATGAAAATATACAAAAATAGGTAGCACGTAAATAAGTATAAATGTCAAGTTCCCATAACCCGCCAACATCTTTATACGCCGCAGAGTTGACTCTATTAGAAAATCAATGAAGCCCTTTCATATTTCAATTTTCCACTTCACGTCTCACGTGAATAATCGGAAGCGATAACGGTTATAATTATAATATGTTTAATTAAGGCCTTGTCGAAATACAGGGTTGTCCTTTCATAAGATAACAAAAGCATCAAACCATTGTGGGCGTATATACAGAACAGAATGACACCATGACCATTTTATCAATTTATGATCTAATTGAAGATAACATTTAATCTTGTGTCCACTTGTGTATGACTTTGCATCTTTCCTCGTGCATACAGTTATTAATATTATATAATAATAATATACAGATTACATATGTTAGACCTAATTCAATAAGATATGTAGTTTGAAGTTATTAGGGATTATGAATTAGTCAATCATCTAAATTCTGTGGAAATTGTGTCCAATATTACACAAAATTGTTTTCAGAGTCAGAGAAAATCAGATATTAATGATGACAACGTTTGAATAAATAAAAATACGTAGACCGAACTCACTAACTTTTCATTAATCAAAGAGGTCAGGATGATTTACACTACAATATTAATAATTCGCCAAAAGTAAGCTCTTAACAATATCCTCATAATGTTATACTAGGGGCGCCAACAAACCGTTTGCATATTGAGCGAAGCGAGCCCATTGTATTGACTCATCGTTTCCCATTGACTTCAATGGGATATCAGTTTTTTGACATGACATAAATTAAAAAAAAAAAAATTTTTTGTTGAGGACATTTTTCAGATTTTTTTTTAAAAGAACCATCACCTAATGTGTGTCTTTTTGATTGCAAAGTTTCATAATTTTCCGTCAAGTAGTTTTTGAGCCAATTCGTGACAAAGAATGCAAAAAGTCTCCAGTAAAACGCTCCGCTCACTTCGTTCGCTTCGCTAAATAAAAATTATATTCACATAAATCGATCATTACACATTAAGTGTACTTTATGCTCTTAACTCACTTAATTACCTATAAGTTTTACGACAATTAGTATTGCATCTATTGTCTGCACTATACTATATTGTACTTTAATGTTTCTAAAGCAGTTTACGATATTTGTATTACAATGTATATTTAGTATATAATTAACAGTATTTACCGTTGTTGTTGAACGTGTGTAATAATTTAATTACTTCTTTTAAAATTTGATTTGCATTGTCTCACTTTTCTATTTAAACGAAAACCATGTTTATCAGTTTTATTACAACATACTTCGCTGAAAACTTTTCAAAAATTATTGTTTTCTGTTGAAATTCTCTAGACAGTGTGATGTAATATAAAAAAAAAAACTATTCATTTATTACATTATTATTATTTTATAAAGTATGAATGATATTCTATTACATACCTACTATTACATATTATGTTATCATAATATACCTATTATATAGTTTTTTAAAAACTATCTCACATCTTGTAATATTTTTCTACTTAAATTTTCACACACGATGGTTAAAAATTTCATTATCATACTCTCATCTCAATAACTTCTAATAAGTGAGAAAATCCGAAAGCCCAAACTTCCTCCCCTAAAATTAAAGAGATGCCACCAAACCCTAAAAGGGTACCGGCTTTGATGAAGCCCGAATACCCCTCCCCGAGCATGAGCGGGGAATTATTCTCGGATTTTATTCGCGGATTGGGATGGAATGCGGCCATTTTTTTAAACCTACCCATGGGGCATTGTTTGTTCCCCCTCGAATTATATCAGTGACTGCTGTGCGGCTGTAGCTAATGTGATAGTACCGGGGATGGAAACATTTGTAGCAAATTCGATGGTACCACTTGGTGGTAGATCACATACCTACCTTTGTTTTAATGCGTCTGTTAGGGTTGCAGCAACCTGCAAACGGCTAGTATATCCAGCTTGAGCAACTAACGCATTAGCATTTGTTACTAAATGTCCAAACTCTACAATTCTGAAGAGGAAATATAACAGTGACTCCAGATTCTTCAAACGGCAAATCGCTAGAGAGAAGTTTAATCATGTCAAAATTGGAGATCAGTCAAATAAAATCATTAAAGTAAGAATAAATAAATAAAACTTATATCTAACAACGAGTTACAATTCAGCACGTAAATATACAATAACCAGGGAATAAATTCCATAATATAGTGACATAGTGATAGTGTAGTAGATAGTGATAGTGACATAGTGACATAGTGATATCGCACAGGTGATAGCAAGATCGCTTTGATATACAAGTATAAGTATATTTCAAAGTTTGACTGTTTACCCGTTGATTAAAAGCAGACCTAAAGCAGAAGAAATAAAGGGACAGTGTTAAATAACTCAGTGAGGATTATTTAATTCACATGATTAGTAAAGCTATTTTTAATAAATAAATTAGTCCGAATCCCAATAAAAAGTTTTTTGTTAAAAGGATAAGGTAAGAGCACCTTATCCTTTTAACAAAAAGGATGATCGTACGCACGCGTCGTGTGGATGACAGAGATAGAGGGATGGTGGTATTGTTTTTTTAATTGTTCAGGATGACTATCTAGCTACTGGTTTGGCAAGTATTGTTATGATTTGTGGATATAAAAAAAACGATTATCAAATTATGTCATCAAAATCTTACAACATGTATGAATGATAGTGTAAGAAATGTTAATACGATCAGATTTTTCGACTGTACATATATGTTTATTTTTTAATTATATTTCATTATTTTGATTATTCCTTACAAAATAACAAGATAGTTTCTTTGACTTAGTTAAATTATGACACCGCACAAGGTCACTGTAGGCCTATGACTAATTACAGAAATGAGCCAAATATCGTCTTTGATTTGTTATTTACACTCACAATGTATTCAATTGTTGCTGCACCCGTTAAAATTATACATTCTGTTTATAGTTTGTTTGTCTTGTTGGTTGATTGTAAGTTACGTTTTATTGATTAATTAGTAATTTTTCATACAACATGGTCACATGTATAAAAAGTTGTCACTGCAACTTACAGCTTTAGAAGTAAAGTTGGAAGTCGTCAGTTAAGTTTTGAAGTAAAGAAGATCAGATGTTGAAAATCTGTTTTAGCGTAAGTAGGTAAGCTCTTTTAAGACTTACCTAATTAAAGATGCAGGAACATGGATTTAACTCTAAAGTTATGCTCTGCTGTTATCTAGTACCATAATGCTTGAGAAGATATTATTTTTAAAAACCTTTTGATAAGTCTGTATGTTCTGTTATTGTACAAATTCTATCATTCTAAAATGATAGCACAAATATAAAATCAAATCTGATATCACACTGTAACGAATCTGAACAGTCTCTCTAACATTGCAGTATAAAATAACTTTTACTTAAAAGGATACACGTGCACGATTTCACTATATTTTGTCATTGGATGAAATACATAAGACCCTTATGGTTTTATAAGTACGAAGCTTAACTTTATGAATAGCGGCCTTTTTTCGAAATGGCTACATTATTATATATCTTTGGTATATGTTTTGAATTCAAATTAGATAGATACATTTATATTACGATGCTGTTTTTTTTATGTTCATTGTTAAATACCGACCACTCTGTGTCGTCGCTCTGACTCTGCCAACTCCTTCGAGGGAAACAGCACTGAACAATGGTCAAATTAAAATATCACTAGGTCTACTGTGTTTGTGAATCATTAAAAATCTATAAAATAATCATCACTGCATACACTGAACAAATTGTTCATCTTATTTATTTTTCCAATGTCGTGCATCATCTGAATATAGCAAGCAATTGACCTTAATGTCACCTACTTTCACTCCCAAGTCATATGTCTTTCACGCTTCGGAGACAACTATCCAAATACAAATTGAACAACCAAGCTGACATAGCGTAACCTTACTTAACAATTGGATTGGATGTCAAACCAGGGCGACATGCCAGCTCCTACTCGCACACAGGCTTAGTGATCTTTGTAAAGAGACTTTACAGCCTCTAGCAAGGTTCCGCTCACACTATATCGGGGCAGTATCTCCCATAATTTTTTTCTCACAACCCTGTCAAATGCCTTTTCCAAATTCACAAAAGCACAGAAAACCTTTTGGTTTAGGGCCAAAAACTTTTCCGTGATCATACGGAGGGAAAAAATCTGATCGACATATACACCCTCTTCCAGATCTTTAAGCTCTTCAGGTCTCCCACAACATCCTTTCAGATCTCGCTTGCGTTCTTCTTCCCTAATATTTTAGCATAAACTTTACCGCTCAAGCTAATTAAACTGATAGCCCTATAGCATAGCTTGTACAGTCTATCTGTGAACCTTTGCTTTTATAAAAAGGTACGATAACTGCACCCCGCCTCCCCCGATTTCCAGCAAAAATTGCACAAAAATCAGAAAAAGTCCAAGACGCGTGGCCCACCATATTTGATCATCTCGGCAGTAACTTCACCTGCTGCTCCCGCAATCTTACCACATTTCAGGCTTTGAATTGCGCTCTCCACTTCTTCCAAACTGATTTCACCATCGGCTTTATTTTTTATAATGTGCTTCATTAATCAAAGTGTGTATACTCTCACAGACAATTGGAGTAACAAAGTTCATATTTAACATTGTTGTGGTTATTACAGCTAATTAAAGAGAAATACTTCTTAAAAGATTCTCACAACCAAACAGTAATATTTAAACCAATGATACACTGACCCTACAATAACAGTCGTGCACACAAACCATTTTAATTTTGAGGAGTAGATATATTATCACGATTTTCTATTCATTGTTTTTTCAAATTTGAATAAGGAAAGTTAGAATATTTTGACTATTGTTATAGTAAACAAAATATCAGATTAACCTTTAAATAATGTATTCCCAATAAGGTTTTCAACGTCAATATTGTGAGTATTTTTCCAAGACGATATTTACCATATAAATTTAATTTAATATATAGGAATGTAAAGAATGAAAAATATTCGTACAAATGTGAATATTTTTTTGTACTTTCATGTTTCAGATGTTGCAAATTTTTTAATTGTAACAAAATGATATTTAAAAATTAAAGCAATTATTATTTTACAAAACTTTTGTTAACTCACTTGTTATGTTGGTAAATAAGAAGTTAATATTTTCATTTCATAAAATAAACATTTTAAAAAATATATAAAAATTATAATATTTTTCTATTTAAATTTTATATTTGAAATACAGATCAGGTATTGTAGTACAAACATATTGGGTAATAAACAAAATCACTGATTTCACACAATTCAAATGAAAAGTCCTTTCCAGTTAAAGAGAATATTGTATCTGGATGATGCGGTAAAACTTCATTAAAATTCATCCTTTCTTTTGCGGGTTGCGCAAAACAGATGTTTATAGTATTTATGCATTTCAGAATGTTTTTTCTGTTTAGACAAAAGATTCAAAAATTAAAAAATCACTTCCTATCACTTCATTCCTTCAAAAATATTATTTTAATAGAATAACACTTTCGTGAATGCCGTGAGTTGCCATTTTATTGCATGTTTACTTATTTTATTGCGATTATTTTATTTTGTGTAAGTTGACTTCTTTTTATAAGTAAAATATAATACTGGGAGTTCCCCTACAATACGTAAATAGATTTTTATAGCAGAAGAATTCTTAGAAGTTATTATAAGAGACTTTTCATCTTTCTAGCTGTTAAAGCTTGACTTTTATTTATCCCTATTGCAAAGGAACGATTGCAGACCGAGTTGTATTCAAGGAAATCAAAATAATTATAAACTGTTTTTATTTTTTAAATGCTACAGAATCTACTTAGCTTTAAACCCTTTACTTTAATGTAAACTAGTCGTTCTGTGAACTGTAGACCTCAGTACGTTAGGGAATAGGACAATGTTGGGAAGTTATTTAAGTGCTTTCTCCAAAAGAAATAAGTATACCTATGTATGTATGTAGGTACATAACTACCAAATGAAATTGGGCTCCACCAAATAACAACGGAGTTATTCAACTTTTAAATTTTTGATAATTCGCTTTGGCCGCCATTTTGGATTTTGAAATAACAAAAAAACACCTTAGATTTCGGTAAAGAATAGACGAAATTTCAGCTCGCTAGCTGCCGCAAAGTCCGTTTTTGTGGTAGGGATCAGATATCCGCCATTTAGAAATTTTTCGCCTAAGCAAAAAAACGGCTCGACATAAAAATTTTAATAATTCTGCTATTTTCCCGTATGTATTTCAGTGTGTTTGTTCCACGTACGTATTACGTATACGTAGGTGGAACACGTACCTATACATAGGTATACTTATACTTAATACGTACCTATACATAGGTATACTTATTCCTTTTTGTAAAAGGCACTTAAAACATTGTCTCATCCCCTAACGTACTGAGGTCTACTATTCACAGAACGACTAGTAAATACATTGATTACCCACAGTTTTGCACTGGTGTGATTTTCCAGTGGAAAATCACACCAGTGCAATACAATATTATGTAAATAAAAGAATAGAAATAAAAAAATATAGAATTTAGCGTCTCTTTTATTTCATCAAATTTAAACAAATCACTTTGAACGCTTCACGATAAGTCCCAGGTATGTTCTACAGGCGGCGGTCTGCACACAGAGTAAGGCACCAGTTAGCAGAGTGAAGTTTAACAGCTAATGCGAACTATTATAAAGATAAATACAGTCAGGGCTATAATGTTATTGTTTAGTTTAGGTTACATTAGTGACCAGCCAATGATGATACTAAGATCTATTGTTTGATAATATAATTAACTAGTCTTATAGGATTACAATTTAGGTTAATTGCCCTAACTATAAATTACATTTAATATCTTATAATGCTATTAAACAAGTTAGGCCAAAGAGTAGAAACTTATATACGTACATAACAAATATAAAAAATATATTAATTACCAGACATGTTTGTAGTATTTAGGATATATTCATGAATATATAAATTTTCTTTAATTCTTAGTTACTAAAACTACAATTTGTTCCTTTAAGAGCTTATAAGTTAAAATATTGAAAATAAATTTTTAACTTATTATAATTAGTTTTTAATAAAAACAAGTAATAATTAAGTAAAATAAATCATTTTTATCTGATTAAATACGATATTAGATCTATAAATAACATCTACAACTATATTTTTATTAAGAAAACTTTATAAAAACGTAATCTAAAAGTTCGTTTGTTAACTTAGTTATTTTATAATCCTTGGCTCAGTAATGAATTAATTGAATATTGTCTTATACAGGAAGGAAGTCAACAACCTATTAAGGAGCTATTACTATATATCAAAGCAATGTCTGGGTCAAATCACAACGGGAGCACCGTATACCTAAACTGACTGATAGATGTGGTTATTTTGCACTGATTTAATATAAATAATAAAATACTAAACAGCTGCACTACTGTACAATTCGTATATTCTAATGCAATACAATATAATGAACATATTGCACCATCACTTGTATAGTGATAATGGAATCAATAAACAAATATAATATTCTTTGAAAATATATATTATATAAATAAATATATAAATGGGCTTATTCATACATTTCCTAGACGTATAAAAACATTACAATATTGAAAGGAACAAACAAGCTCAAGGTACTAGTTGCTAATGAACAAAAGATACACAATGTCTCACAAAGACTTTAACACTCTTTGAAGTTGTCTGCAAGGAGAGAGTCTTTTCTAAAACTCCTAGAAAATGTTCTCATATTATCGAAAAGAACTATGAAAATAGTTAATAATATAACACCAATATTATGTATAATTCTTCACATTCTTCCTAGTTTATATAAATAAATTTTTAATAGCAAATCAAACACCCAAAGCTTTCTATTTATTTCTTATATAAGAACAAGTAGTACGTTTAAAACACTAACTTTCTTACACCGACTTCCTTTCTCTCTATGCAAGTAATATAATTTCATAATATTAAGTTACAAAACTACATCTACCAATCTGCTAATAATAATACTAACCTGTTAATAATGACTTGCCAAATCTACCGTAACCTAACCTCATTAAGGCAAAATATAGGAAAATCTTAATCCTTTGGAATATTTTTCTATGAGATATTTATTTTGATATTAGGTTAAAATAGTATCAACTATTTAAGAAAATAAATGTTTTTAAAGGCTGTCCTTAAAGATTCATTGTAGCCCTCTATTATCACAAAATAGTATGCAAGGTGATTGAATCTTTGAAAGCCTGAATAAGTCAATTATAAACATAAATAACAATATTAATATATAAATTATTGTATAATGTATCGTTAGTTTTGCTTAATGAACTTGTAATTTTATTTTTAAAGATGATTTTGATTCTACCTATTTATCTCTATCTATCTGTCGCCGTTAATAATAATTTTAGGTCGGTAAATCCCAGCTATAGCAAAAAGATGACGGCTTGTGCACGCGGCTAAACCGCGGCTGAATTATGCTCGCGTTGAAGCTTTGCGTAATCTAGGTATTATGACGACGAAAATGTAAAATATGAAAAATCTATTTCTTTCTCATTTCCTCCTCTATGATTCTCAACAATGTCGTCACCTGGAAACAGGCAGGCTTTGATGGCTTGCGATTATAACATGTTCATCTCTAAAATATTGACTCGATGTACTAAATTGAATAAAAATATCAATGTAGTATATTGAGTACAAAATTGAATATTTCTTATTTTAACATTTCATTATATCATTTCTTGGAATGGAAGGCCTCTTCATAAAGAAGCACTATATAACAAAAAGTAGAAGCTTAAAGCTTAGCATTAAACGCGTCCTGGTATCCAGAGGAGGTCGGCGACAGGCTCGCCTGGCAACAATAAACTTACTAACATGAGCACACTGATTTACCACTTGTGAGATGACTATAATTAGCATTCTTAAACTATGTACAAACATTGTAATTTTTGTTATTTTAAAAACTTTTCATACATGTGACCACGAAAATGTTTATTGATGTTTTTAATTGTTACGTATCATAAATAACGTAATATGGCAGCACCTTCAGTTTAATTGATAAGACAAGCACTAAATTGAGTCCAGGCAAAAATAATTGTTAATCTGGAGGAGTTTTTTTCATTTTATTGAATATTCAAACACATTAACAAAATAAATATGTTTTAAATTATATAACATAAAGTGCAATAAAAGTATTAAAAGCACAGCGAATTACTTTAAATTTGTATAAAACCTCAAAACAAATAATGCTACAATATTACCACGAAAAGAGTTATTTCCTTTACAAAATTTAACATATGTTGCAACGTTATCAATTAAAAATAGTTTAAAACTAATAGGTTAATAAGCTTAAATATATTTTTATTAGCTGTTAACACGCGGCGTATCATGCAAGTCACAAGAACGATAACATTTTTAATTCCAATACAAAATGAAGAATATTTGAAGAATATTTACACGCAGTAAAACACTGTACAAATACAAATATAATAACTTGGTACTGTGAACAATAATTCATTGACGAAACAATAGTTTTCACATTTGAACAGTTGTAAGTTAAACACTATACATCTATAATTCTTACCATCATCGTCTAAACAAAACAGGTTTCAGAAAATAAAATTAAAAAATCTTTATTGAAAACCAGTTTTATACAAAACATTTTTCATTATCAAAGTCACCAGCTCTGTAAGTTGTTTATCACCGACCTGAGAAGACTTGGCAGCAGAAAGTCGGCAGGCTTATCTTACTTTTTAAGCCACACTTAAAAGCGATATATTTATAATAAATCTTGAAGCAGTTAAGCAGTCAGAAAGCTTTATGTCCACGGTGCATCATGCTGTTTATATTCGGAAATACTTTAGTATCCACTGGTTCACAAACTTTACTTAAGATCTTTTTAAATTTATTTAATATGTCTTTCAACATCGTTACGACAGACTAGGATACCAAATGTCATTATGCTGTGAAAATAATTATAATAAACTACCATCAAGGTTCAACAGTAAGGTTTCAACAGTATGGGAGGTTATTTTTTTTAATTAACAAAATTAAAAACTTAGGTTTACTAGTTTTAAACTTTTTAAACTAATTTTACTAGTCAATGAATATGAGGGCCCGATTTCAGCATCTACAGTGATTCCAAGAATATCAGAGGAGTCAACCACTTAATTGGCATCTATTTTACATTTCTTTCCCTTTTTGCAACGTATATCTATATACTTATGAGGAATCTTCTCATTCTATTAGGTTTTAGAAGGGATATACATATAAGTTTGATAACAGTCCTATTTTATTATGTGCTTTGTACAAACAATTTGAATAGAAACTACAGTAATATTGTTCAGTTCAATAAAGTTAATGTGTTGTTTGTATCACTTAGATTCAAAGAGGAATTACGTATATAAAGCTATTAAGAATCTATTAATGTATAATCTATATTATATACATATATTAAATAAGATTTTTTTTCATATTTTTTTTTATCATTTCTATATTATTTGCTTTTTCTCCTTTTTTTCTTTATTAAAGTTCTTATATTACTTTTAGAAAAAAATACTACTGGCAAAACAAAACTCTTTGAATTTCTTTGAACTGTAAATTTTTACGAGCCCAGCCGAGACCGCTCCAATTCATAAGCTTGAAGACATCTTCCAGAATAGTTTCGGAGAGATAGCGCCTCCCTGTTTAATTTGGACTGATTTGGTTACATTTTCATACCTGCACTTCAACACTCGTATTTACCGATAGTCGAACTGGCACCCTTGAAGGCACTGCAATACAGCCCAGTACTCGACCGAATCGAAGGCTTTCTCATAGTCTACAAACGCGTAGTTACCGATTATTAGCATAGCACCCTTAAGTCTGCTGTATAATCTGCCGCAACGTATGTGTGTGGTCTATAGTGCCTTTACTGAAAACGACTTCATCTCGCGGCTGGAAGTCATCAAACTTGCGTGCGAGGCGACTAGTAATGACTCTCGAGAACAACTTGTAGACATGGCTCAGAGGATGGGTGTGTAATTCTTCAGGGACGTATTATCACCTTTTATGAAGAACAACACCATACTCGTAACTCTCCTGTTCCATGCCTGTTGTCTGGCGTTTTGCCTTCGTGACTCGTACATACAGATGTCTGATTCCTAATTTTCTGACAATTAATTATTGTAAACCGATGTTTCGACTGTTTTTATTCGTATGAACCGTGAAATGTCGGAAATAAGACTTCCAACGTAGACTTTGGTCCCAGTTTTATATAACATTTTGCATTCAGCGTTTTGCGTTACGAAAGCACCCGCTTTTTAAAAACACTAATTAAATCATATTATCAACAACTAAAAATAAGAAAGGTCTGAAGGTTGTCATATAAAATATTACTTTTATTCATTTTATGTCTTATTGCTGGCATGTATATGCTATAAAAATATATTAAAAATGTATATTAAAGTTATCTTCCTGTCTAAGAAGACAAAGCATAATACTAAGTTTATGACATCTCGTATGCTTAAGACATATTGTTTGACAAGGGTTGACAGTGGTAAAAACCACATAATAATAAATGCATGACTCATCTTGTTTTTATTTAACTCATGGTAAGTTCGTTAAGAATGGACGACAGTGAATATTAAATAAATTTTTAATTTCTTATGTATTATAACTGATTTTTAGAGCGGCTTATCGAATATATTGCGATGGTTTTTATTTGTTCGTAAATTGCTTACTAAAAATTGACGTTTGTGAAATAGTTATCACAATAAAAAAATACCCGGCTGGGTTTGATGTGTAATTCTTCTCCGAACAGAGCGCGTTTAGAACCTTCGTAGCGTCAATTTTAAGTTGGAGAGTGTCGCTACAGAAGGGTTTATTATGATATGTATGGTATAAAAACAGGACCGCCGGTCACTCCCATTTGTCGTACACAAATGATCACTAATATTAATTCAATTGAAATTTTAGGCTAATCAAATGTCTAACGGTAAAAGGGTGCCAGCAGGCATCACAGATCACAATCATATAAGGAAGGGTGACAGCAGAAAAGCGTTTACAATACAAGTATTGTTATAGTGTCTCCAATATATTAATTATAGTTGTTCGTCTGTCTGTCCATGTGATGAGCACATTTTTTATAAATTATATTAAATAATACTTTTACCAATCTGGTAAATGATGGCGATGTTTAGCGTCGCTGTTGTGATTGGCATTAAATTGATAATGTTTCAACACATGTTTGTGAAATGCTTAGCTGTTTAATTATGTGCTTCTTGCTTAGATATAAATAGTTGATTCTTTTCTTTATGTAACGAAAATTATAAAATTCATTAAAAGTATTAAATTACCGAAATCCATTAAAATATTATTGACACGTAAGTATCGTAAAAAAGTAGGTAATCAAAAAGAAATATAATAAGAAGTAAATATAACGATATATAAAGTGTTATATAAAATATATATATAAATAACTTTCCAGATTTTCGTTAATATCACAAATCACAATCATATCGTGCACAATTCTCTCCAATAGTGACCACTAAATAATATAAAGTGACAATACACGGGAGTCACACACAACATACTTATGACCAAAAAATGATCATCTCTGTGTATTTTAATGTTAATATGTGAATATTACAATAATGCATCGTAATAATATATCGATAAAAATAAGTTCAGGTATGTATGTTTTGGTCAACACTTTATTTAATAGAATCGAAAATTGAGTACTCATTTTATTGAGAGAATTAAGTATATAGTCTTTATTATATAGTATATATTAATATAGTTAACAATTTATTCATTTTTGTACATACTCTAAATTTGTTAGAACTTTTTACAGGAAAAACGTTACATGAAATACTAATTGTCACAAAGAAAGTACGCGTTGTATAAACAAGAACCACAACCTTTACACTGACAGTGTAATATTAACTTGTAATTTAAAGGATTTCAATGTCACAATATAAAATCAAGGCTCTGATATTTAGGCAATAAAAAGACCAAGGGCATCTTTACAGTATGGCTTTGCACTTGACATAAATTTTTTAATTATTTATATATATGAATTATGTTTGTAGGTCACTTAATACAATTAAAATGAACTAACATTCGTGTTTTATTGGTTTCTTGGATCATTATTATTTATTTTATTTCTTCGTCCGCACTAACAAGGGATTTAACTCCGACCATACCATTGCATGCTTTGTTCAGACCGCACGAAAAATCTGCTGCATAGTTACACAAAACAGTTTTAAAAATTGTTATTTAGCTAGGATTGCAAATAAAACATTAGAAACGAGCTTCGTTTGTAATGTTTATTTATGCATTTTAAATTATGTATATATATATATATATATATATATATATATATATATATATATATATATATATATATATATATATGTTTATATATATATGTGTGTGTGTGTGTGTTTATTTAATTTAACAATTTTTTCGTAGTCTTTATTTTTTGTATTATCAAAATATATTTGAAAAAGTAATTTTGACAAGAAATTAGAATACATATAATTCGTAATATAATTCGTAAGTTTGCTAGGAGTTGTAGTGACGTTGCGACTACAACAATCTCATTGCTCACATAAATCAACACAACATAGTCAGTGTTTGTTTTCCTAGACGTCGGCGGCGATCGCTACGGTTACTCAGTCAGTTAGTTATTATTTATTTATCTCCTCGGCTTACATGTTAGCAATCCTGAACTGTATGAGAAGGAACAATTAAAGTCCACTCGTGTATTTGGAATATTACGTCTACACTTTATTTAAGACTTTTATCTCTACCTACTTATTTGTTTACCTGCATTATCAATTTATGATAATGGAAAGTCACTCTTACCAAAATAAAGTTACTCAATTTGGTAATGATTTCCTATGTCTTATTAATTGTTAAAATTACAGTTATTAATGAAGTAAGATAGTTGTGTAATACAGTTCAGTAAGGATTATAAATAAGATTTATCTTCAAAATAATACTTGTAGACGCAGCGAGGCAATATGTGCAAAACTCAAACATAATTTTTTGTCTTTAATAATAATATTTATTAAAGAGATTTGGACAATTTTCTTTAATATATAAAAAAATGGCTTTATGTTTTTTAATCATCTTGGTGGTTTAATTAATACATTTTTTGATCTTGGAAATCTTGAGGTAATTTATAACTTGAATAGTATACTCGTTGCTATAATTAAGTTACGCCACAAAAATAATTAGCTAATTTAAATACATCGTGTAGTAAAAAATCGATTTTTAATATTTAATCTTCTTATTTCTTATGCTTAAGAATTAGTTTGTAACTCTATGAGAGTTTTTCTATTCTGTGTTTTTTTAAATATTACTATATAATAAAATTATTAAAGTCAACCAATCTATTAATATATCGACATAACACTAGACAAGACACTCATAATAAGATTAAACAAATATCTAAATCCATCGTACAATAAATTATTGCATTATTAAATTTTTTATTTTTTATTTCATATAAGATTCCTCTCTTGAATTAAAAATGTGATGCGATGTAACTTAATACTTGTCCGTTCATTAAACAGGACATTTCATTAATAAAACCATTACCTGGAATTGAAAGTCCTAATCATAAAGCGCTTTCCGTAGTAATCAGAGACCGGTTGTAATATAAAGTAATAACGAAGACGCGCGACTGGAGACTAATCACAGACGAGATTCGAGTCATTTTCATAATGAGACTCGATATTTCAGATGATATTACTAGTAATTTTAAGTATTTGGTATAAAAAGAGAGAAAAACAGATTAGCTGTTGAAAATTTTTTTTTGTTATTTGTCCGTTTTGTATATTCAAACAAACGGATTAAAATTTGTTTCTTGCTCTTAGAAAGTTTGAAATCAGTATATCTGTATAGATCTTAAATGTTTTTATGTTTGTCCTTCCGTGATAAAACTTAAAAGTTTTTCTTTATATTTTGCAAATAAAGTGTTTTTTTGTCTCAGAAAATATTTTATGAAATTTCTTTTCAGTGCCTTGTTATGTATTGTCTTTAATGTTTAATTATGATACATTACACAGCAATGACCTTAAGATTATAAAATATAGAATATATAATAATAAATATAATAAATACATGGGTATCAAAAACGAATCCCCAATGATATCAATGGTACTGAGAATTCTTCGTTATAACGGAGTTCGTTTTAAAAAGTTTACACTGAACATCGATTAATGATCAATCAGTTCAGATGATGGATTTAATCAACCAAAACTAAACCAATATTTATATCAAACTATAATTTATCATCGGTTTTGAAAAAAAGGTAAATTAATATTTTATTTTTAAAGTAAAATCCACCTCGAGATTTTTTATTATAATCTGATTTCGTACTTATCTCAAATAATTAATAAGGGAATCGTGTTGAAATAAGTTGAATAGTTTGTAATTATCCAGGAATTTTGTTAAATGTTAGGGGTTGCATGAGCTGCTAATGAGATTTTTTTACACGTATGCGGTAATGGCGACCACCAGACACTGACCAGGTATATCACAGGTGCACCATTCATTTCTTAGCACTTAATTAAAATTAAAATATTTTCATTTCATCCGCTGTATCTCCAGATTACGTGTTCATCTGAGGCGACATGTGGAAGAGTGAAATATGCCATCGTTTCATTGATGTTTTATCTAACACGCCTTCACCCTGCGGCATATACCTTTACACTGTTGGCTGGTTGTGTTAGATTTAATCGCTTTAATGTAATCGCTTTCTAGACAAAATTAAATGTAAAAATATACGAATAGTTGAAATAAAAAATGGTTCTACAGAATGATTTTACTCTATTGTATTATACTTATTTTTTTAAGCATTTAAGAAATATATTATTTCAGTTGTAAGAGTTTATCTTTGAATTATAATAAATAAAGGTTAAAGATCGATTATTATATCTGCTAACATTAGTTACACACCCCATGTTATATAGAATATCAGATTTGCAAGTTTTGTTATAGAAATGGGTTTGTTAGATTACTTTTGTGTGTGTTTTCTATTTTTTATTTGTTCTTTTCGACATAGTTAGAAAATCATAGGATGAAAATTATAAATATAATTATAATAACTACAAAACTTTGTGGCATGTTTATTTAACACCGTGTCTTATATCACATAAATTTATCAATGGCTTATATTGTAAAAGTGAATACAAATATATATTGTAAAATATTGAAGACATATAAAAACATTGAAGCTGATCTGATAAAGTTCAAGTTATAGGTACATTATAATTTATACTACCGTCCTTAAACAGACTAAAAGAATAGAGTTACATACATATATATATATATTTTATTTCCTCGTTGTAGAAATGTTTATGCTAAAAACGTAACAAATACAGTTACGTGCGTGTAAGAATTGAAAAAAAACACTGTAAAAGTTTAGATATATTCAACATGAAAATTAATCAATTAATAAACAAATATTGCGTACTTGTAGGATAAGTCGCAATTAAATAATTATTATATTAATAGGTTTATTATTTATAATAAATATAACTTCTGTTTGTTTGTTTGTGTTGTATTTTATTCAAATGTGTTTATTCTCTTCAGATATTGATTTAGATGACTTTCATGTATTTTTGCAAACCTATGTTACATTTAAATTAAATTACGGTTATATTAATATAATATATACATATATATATTTCCGTTTTATTGTAGGATATTAGCATAAACTTTTGAGTATTTTTATTGCCACATAAAAATACTCAAAAGTTTATGCATTTAATATTGATTTAATTATCTATATTAATTTAATCGGCTTTATTACTGTGTAATGTTTTTTGGGCAACAAGTTATTGAATGAAAAATAAAAATCCACGAATAAGTTATCGAGGTGAGAAATTCGTGATTGAAAAGAAAAAAACAAAATAACGATTGATGTAAGAATGAGCTTGGAATGAAATGAAAATTCCTTCTCTACCTTCGTCAAACCAACAGACCGTCAGACCGCAATAATATCGGTATCGGATTTTGTGAAGATCTCTTCTTGTCCATTAAAGGAAAAGGTCATTGACTTTACTACCTGTCACGTTCAACAACAAACGTCAGACTTTAATGCTACACCAAGATTGAATAATATAATTGAATTGTTTTAAATTTATTATGAAACCCTACAGTACAACACAACGCGTTAAAATTATCGAGTTTTTCTATTCTTGTCAACGATCAATTGTTTAATGCGTTAAAATGAGCCAATCTTTGTATCGAGAAAAATGGTGGACATTTGTCTGATGTAATATTTTATACATAATTTCCATAAAATATATTCAATGTATAAAAACAATTAAGCAAAATAAATGATTATTGCAAAACTTATTTGTGTTTAACATTAGTGGGTCTTATTTGGCCCACCCGGTATAACGACCATTCATATGTTGAAAGTATGACCTGTCATATTTTAAATATTCTATAAGATTTATTTACTAATATGAGTGTAAAGAAAAAGCAGCCTAAACTTTTGTAAGATTACGATAATTCGATTCCTCACATAATAGAGAATGTTGTAATGGTTTACATCTTTTGTGGGTTATCTTTTACGAACTCTCCTATTTAATTAATATATTACCATTTTCCGCAAAACATCAAATTGGTATGTCATATGTATCTCACGAGCATCTGTAGCTTTATAATATAATGCGTCCAATTGCAGTAGCGTATTATTTCATAGTGGTAGGTAGTAATTCAGTCGAAACTCAACCTGTAGACGTCTGATTACTGTAACAAATGGACTTCTGAAAATACGGATGTCATCCAATGATGATCTTTTGTTTTTGCTCAATAGTAAAAACAAAAGATTAAGGGAAGAGAAGAGGAAGGCAAAGGGATTAAAAATAATTAGGGGATCCCAGCTTCCCATTCGTGTATAAACTGTAAAAAATATATATTTTTAAATAATTATATTTTCAAAGTTTTTATGACCTAAATATTATTATCTAGTTACCATGAACAATGAAGCAACTTGTTATTTATTATATAGGCTTTGTAATCTCCGCTACGATGTTGAGCTATTTTGGTAGAATATAAATTTATTAGTAGTTTAAGTAATGTGTTTATTTACATCAGACAATATCTTTTTTCTATTTACATCGTAACTTGAACGTATTTCTATTTCATTTTTTTTTCTTGTTTTAAGATCCCTCGTTATGAATTCAACGACTTTTGTGAAAAACAAGTCCTTTTACATTATCTTTTGATTTAATCATGTCGGTTACAGGACAGACGAATAACGTCCCTATAAATTTAAATCCTACTTTTACATAACAATATATTTGTATATGGAAGTAGGAAGTGTTAACCTCGGCCGAAGAAATGTCTGACGTTAAAATAAACACTAATGGAAATAATTATAGAAAAGACAATTTAAGGCCACCTCCGCTTATCTGTTGAAAAAAATATGTATAAATATATATATATATAT
The DNA here is from genome assembly GCA_918358695.1 of Melinaea menophilus ssp. n. AW-2005. Lineage (NCBI taxonomy): Eukaryota > Metazoa > Arthropoda > Insecta > Lepidoptera > Nymphalidae > Melinaea > Melinaea menophilus. Next base: position 8,915,851 of record OU911045.1, read on the forward strand.
ATAAATACATATATAGAAAAAATAAAAATTTGATAGAATGTTAAAAGACATTCGAAGTTTTTAGAAGGGCTCTAAGTGAATATTTTTTGTATTTTTCGGTTTTCTGGGTCCATTTTACTTACCTAAAGAATTGAATGAAGTATTTGGACAGTAGGCGTTTTGTCTTTATGTCATCTTCTTTAGTGAGGTGTCATAGCCGAATTCTCAATCAATTTTCATCAGATCAATTTATATCCAAAAAGAAAAATAAGTCAATTCCCTAGTACCAATGCGGTTTTAACTTATTATTATAAAAATATAACAAAAGGTGGTGTTAGTCTAAGCTAATAACACTTTCACTGTGTTATAGACATAACGTGTAGAATCAAGTAATGTAAGTAAATTGTGGTAGTAACATAGTTTATATTAAGTTACACATACAATATTGCTGTGTGAAATATAATAGAAGATTTTTACTAATTAATTGCATTCTAAGCATCTAAACGTGTGATTAAACCTCGAGTGGGGATTATAATTTTCTTTTACAAAGTCGCCAGTAGGTTTAGTTGATGTAACTAGTATTTATTTATATCATATAAATTAATATAAACATTATTTCACAAAACTCAACTAATTAAATGATCCAAAATCGATAATAAATTTTAAGTTGAACAAGTTTATATTAAAAAAAGAAAACAACAATAAAAAAATAGAGATGATAATTATTATTTTGTAGAAAATAAGACTGGTGTTATTTGTTATTTATTAAATATTTTATGGTTTCTCTCATAATAACAAACAAAATATTTTCAAAAGAATAATTTTGAAAAATTAATTTTTCTACGAACACTTAAATCGATGTATCTAACTAGGAACCAAAACGCACCTTCACTCACTCGTTGCTAATTTCAAAGAAAATCTCTATACAAAATGCTGTTAGGGTCGAGATCTCCTGTTTTGTCTGAAAAATATTGATAACGAATTATAAAATGTAATTTATTTGATATAAAATTGACATATTTAAAAATTTAATTATATTGAAATATAATTAATAAATAAGAGCCTCCGATAAATTAAGATAAAAATATATATTAATTATTTGATTATATTCATTTAAAAGATATGGAAAATTATCAAAAAATAATCTTTCACATTCATTCTTTGTGTAGAAATAAAATTCTTGAACACAAAAATTTTAATATTCACCTGAATTGAAATAAATAAATATTTAAATTGATTGATTTATAAATTGTAGTGAAAAAGTTTGTAATGTGTTTTATTCAATATCCCTGATGTGATCGAATCAATATCAAATCGAACACAAACAAACGATTGTCTTAAATTTAAGATTTTTATAAAAAAATCTTTTTTTTTCTAGTGACTTTAAATTTTTGAAAAGTTTTCCGGACGTTTTTGTTTCTAAAATCAAAAAAATGGAAGCGTCTTTTAATAGTTACATACAAATCCTAAGAAATCAAGCCATCGTTGTGAAGTGTTATAATTCAAGTTAAGTTTTTATTTCCAATAGACATACAGTGCACCTGCGGAAAATCAGATTGTAGTTGTAAATTTCGAAATATAGGTCCATAGGGAAGAACAGGAAGACACACCCTGGATGATTTGGGGTTTTATTCACTTTTATTTAATTTTTTTAGTATTGACTATGTAAATCACAGGTGAGAGAATTGATATGTGAGAAAAATTCCAATAAGATCTTAATCCAAATCCAAGTGGTACCAAAAGAATAAAATTTTTAAGGTAGTAAGATAGCGTCGTCATAGTCTTTACTTCTTTTTCTTCTACAAATTCATTGTTGTCTACCGCCGGGCCCAGGGAACCTGTGGTCGATTCACCTCAGGAAATGTCAGGATACTCCACCAAGACAAAACCATAGTGAGACCAGACCACACCATGGGGTCGCTATCGAACTCAACTGTAACAGCTGGGCAGTTAGTTATCTAGTTATTACATATCTTAGTTCAATGTTATTTATATTCTTATTGCAATCCATCGTCATCTGCTTCAGATATAATAAGCGTTCGTAGAATTAAATAATTATGAAATATTTATATTTATGTGCTTTATATTATAGTCTAAATCGGTAATTCAAAAGAGAAATACCTAAATATTACTATCTTTTGTCTGCGTCTAATAGGTAAATATTTTTTTATTCTTTATTCTACTGGTATATTCCGTTTTTACTAGTCACAATATTAATATAAGTATAATTTAAAAAATTGAGTCTCCGCGATGAAAGTTGAAAAAAAAGGTTTGTTATACATTAACATATTAAAAGTTTTGTAAAAATGTTTGATTGTCGCTATTACGAAAATTATTCTATTATTTAAATGAACGATGTAACATTTTAACGGTCAAAGTTAACTTTTGCATGTTGTTTAAAATGATTTTTTAATATTGAAAGTTTAATATTTGTTTTTATGTCCAAAAAAGTCTAAGCGTATAATATAAGATCGGGTATAATAATAAATATAAGTAATTAGTTATAAGAGACATTTTAAATTTTGTTTTGAATACTCTCTGGACTTTCTTATTTTTGCTATTTTCATCTTGTCTATCTAAATTAACATCGATGACAAATCTTTCATTTATAATTGTTGTTAATGAAGCATACTTAACTAATACATAGGTTATCTCTTTATGAATTTTCTATCAAATAAACAAAAATTTACATTTTTATGAAGTTACGAAAATACGGTTTGAATCTTAATAATTTATATTAATTCAAATTTACAATACAGCATATATATGTATATATGTTTATATATATATATATATATATATATATATATATATATATACATATTTATGTAAATATGTAGGTAAACTTCGCTTATGTGTAAGGACATATGCAAGAAAAAATATAATAATTTTCTTATCTATTTTAATTATATAAATAATATATAAAAGTGTCTATATATGTGTATTACTAAATTTCTTTGTTCCTCCCTGTCGGCCCTTCTTGTACCAGATGGATGTTTCCTAAATATGACTGTGTTACTCCACTTCTTCCATCGGCGTACTAAGTCACCTATCCCATCTCCATTTTTCTTCGTACCCTCTGTAAGTAATATGAAACATTTTATAAATATTTTAAAAGTTGCCTAACATTTATTAAATATTGTGTAATTTCAACGTAAGTACGTAATTTCCTTTATAACAACTATTTAAGAAATGTTAGGTAAATATTCTAAAACTACATACTACTCAACGGTTTCCTAACTAAGTCCTTAATTACCAATATATCTCACAGAAGGTTGAAGTTAACTGAACCATAAAATATTTATTTGTGGTGGACGGCTGCTGTAACTCAACTCGCCTCAAACTAAACGGACCGCAGTTACAAGTTGTTATTTCTGTGCTCCCTGAGTACCGTTTGAACAGGTCTAGTCGTTGTCACCATTAAATTTAAAATTAGGAATAAAATAGTTACATTACATTGAAGAAATTTTACTGCCTTATTATATTTAGTGTAGCGGTTATACCAAACATTCTTATTATCAACAACATTGTTATCAGTCAAAGTGATATCAATTATTTGTTACATTGTCTTTGATGTATATAACCTTGTTTGATCTGGTTCAATTTGAATGGAAACATTAACGTATTAGTGAAAACCACACAATGCATCCTGTGTGTTTGTGTTAATCTGAGTGGGTTTGAGTGAATGTCACAGTATTCACTAACGCGATGTAAAGTTAATATTACTAATTAGTGGAAATGAATTAGTTTCATGTCATCAATGTTTTTTCAGATATAAGATTTTTCAATATACTCGTCATTCATCTGTCCTTATCTCTTATCTTAGTGTATATATCTATCTTATCTTAGGGTATTGGAGTGGAAATCATAATACGTATTGATGTAGATAATTTTATTTAGTTTTCTAATATTAAATAAAAAGATTAAATACACGTTTATAACTGTCGAGTTATTAGATATTTAAACCTTTATGGACGTAGGTCACTCAAATAGTTGTCAACATTATAGCTGGTCCACTTTGAGTCTCTATGTAATAATGCTGACAATGCACATCTGTCAGTACATATCGATCATTTCAGATTACAGATCAATCTTTAGTGTCAAAACTAAACGTATGTGAATGTATCATTTCAGATATATCTTTGTCTTCAGATATCTGTCTATATACACATTGGATATGTGGATGTGGATATTCACATTGACGTTTTCGTACCATTTACATATTATATCTTTCAAGTCTTCTATTATTATATCACAAATGATTTATTAACAACACCATCAAAATAGCACTTATATATATTTTTTTATGATAACCTTTATGCACCGATATAATAAAATCCGTAAATGTTGTGTTCATTTATACAAAATACGAGTACGTGTGTTGTGGAAGACTAGGTTGTTTGTATCTGGACAGTGTAATAAAAATAATAATGATTCCCTCGCGACCAGACAGCTTATTAAAACGGAAAGGTTCTATTATCACGGCTTCACTGATCTTTGGGCATCACTAAGCAGGGTTACGACTTAAGAAGAGAAAAGATACTGACAAATACAACAAAAGTAACACCTAGAAATCATGTTTGTTATCTACTACTGTTCGTTGTGTTCTGAATTTTTTTAACGTTGCAAATGAAATTAATTTGATCGTAAAATGTAAAACGAAAAAAAAAAATTAAAATGTAATATAAAGATTCTAAAAGAATTAAATTGGATGCTTAATTACCATTATTTGTATTGAAGCGTAAAATTGAATTATTGAAACAACTTTCCACGTCCGTGTGTTTGCAAGACGCGACTACAAATCATTTTCATATTTTTAAATGTGAAACGTTTTTGTCTTAACGTTCCCATTTAACTTTGTTACATTTTTTTCTATATATTTTCTCGGTAAAATCGATACATTATTGTCCTTCATATTAAACAGCCCCTATTTTATTGCTAAAACTCTGAAAATAATAAAAAATAAATTGATTTAAACAAATCGTTAGACGTTAGAAAAATGCCGAATGTGTCCATGTAAATCATGCTCTGATTGATTATTGAAAATACTAACTACTTACCGATTACTTTAAAAAGTATAAAGTCTTTTGTGGGAAAATGTTTACTAGAGTAACTGGCAACCTGAGTTTTTAACGTTAATTAAATCCAATAAAATCTTTCTAATTATAGATTATTTTATAATTATTTCGAATAATTTCTGGAAGATTTAAAGTTATTATAACATGAGAGCTTCCTTCACTTGTTCCTCTTTACTTATACTTAACTTATAGTATAAAAGATTGCAAGATATCGTACTACTTTTAATCGATTGTTATTATATTATAACTTAGTTCTTTTACATTCTTTAGAAATGGCAGAATGAAGGAGACTAAAGCATACACGAGAGAGCTCTTCTCTCGTCTTTCTCAGTCATCGCACAAAACTACAAGGTCAATAAAGAAGCAAACAGTATGGATATAAAATATTATAGTCCATATTTTATTACTAAATGTTATACAAAAAAATACTTTAAAAGTAAAATATATTCTCTTACATTGAAATGCGAAAAAAAAAAATCCGTGCCCGCAGGGGGACACGCGTGGGTAGACCTCGTGTGTAACTCATTTAAAATATAACTCACTACCTAAGAATAATACATGATGCCGTTGTTTACATCAAAAATTTTCAAGCAAAAAGTGGTTTTAATTTTTTTTCTCGGAAAAGGTACCGTTTTTGGAAATACTTTTGATACTTAAATTTAGAGTAAAAAATAACCTTTCTATTAAAAATATTTGCGAGGAGGGAATGTTAACCAGAAAAAAGTTGCCGTGGTTTTACCTACCTAAAATTTACAAGCTAAAAGTAGTTTTAATTTTTTTTCTCGGAAACGGTACCTTCTACGGAAAAACTTTTGATACCTAAATTTAGAGTAAAAAATAACCTTTCTATTAAAAATACTTGCGATGCAAGAATGTTTACCAGAAAAAAGTTATGATTTTTTTTCCAAAAAATTTCGGTTTTTTTACCCCCACCCCTAAGTTATTGAAGTTAGGTTTTCGGTTTATCTACATTAGTTATAGGTATTTATCAAAGACATCATATAATATGAACGCGATTGATCTCCTTTTTATAGGGACAAAGTTATGGTCGAAAAACTGAAATCAGAAAAAGTGAGGCCCTAGTGCCCCCTGTGACCGGATTTCTGTGGTTAACGAACTTGACCTTCATTTTTAGATGTTTGATTTTTGTGCAAAGTTTGAAGGCGATCCGAGCGAAACTGCGGCCGCTATCGTGCTGACAAAAGTGAATCTGGACGCACGCACGCATATATATATATATATATAAACTTTTTGACCAATGGTCATTTCGGACTCAGACGGTCATAAGAAGACCTCCTGTGAAGAAATTTTTCCAAAATTCGAAAGTAGGGGACAAATGAATGGGCAGACCGAATTCTTCGAGGTCTACCCAAAAGAAAGGAAACATAAAGGTTTAATAAAAAAGATGTTACCCATCAGCAGTTTCAAGTACGCGAAGCAACCAATCCCTTTTATGGGCTATTTCAAAGTCATTTACAGATATGTGGCGTACACAAACATTGTAACGTTTTCTCGATGAAACGACGCATTCATGTAGGTTGATTTTTTTCAAAACTAAATGTAATAATAAGTTAATTACTACTGCATATAAAAATCTACCAATTAGAGTAACGTTCCCTTGCAGTGTTCTAGTATGTGTACTCGACTGTGATTGGTGCTCGTCATACACCGTCCAATCAAAGACAAACACTACAGGAGCTTGTAATTAATAATTTTATTTATAAAACCCGCTTTCATTATTAAAAAAGCAATTAAATATTCGAAGAATTTTCAAAGAAGATTGACCCCTGTCAAATGGTCTGTATTCAAGAAAAATCTATTTCATAAGCTTTTTCAAACAAAAGTTTTCAAGAGTGAGAAAATTACTGAGATATATTTTTATATATACAAGTAACTTTGTCAATATCCTTTTTTAGTGAATAAATACCTATCCCGCAACCAAAGAATTATAATTCCTTTAAAACTATGTTCCATATGAACCAAAATGATGGTATAGTTATTTATGTTAAGAATACGTATAATCCTGCCATTAAAGAAGTGAAACTGAATCAGGCCTCCTGTTTACAAGTTTATCTTGAGAACAGCATTATATTTGGTATATATCGTTCACCGTCCTTTAGCAATGCTGAGGACTTCATAAACTCATTAAATAATCAACTAGAAATTTTAAAAACTAAAAAAAACATAATTTTAACGGGCGATTTGAACATTAACATAATTCCAAAGACTAATGCACATGCACAAGAACGCGATAATAGACTGAATTATCTGAATATGTTAAGCCTTCATGGCCTATTCCCTGGTCATCTGTTGCCAACTAGAGAATATAGCTGTTTAGACCATTTTATACTTGGAATACAGAACGTTAACAACAAAGCCTTTATTGCAGTACTTAACACCACTGTGACGGATCATGTCATGATATTTTTAAATGTGAGTAATGTGATTAATAAGAATCTCGTAAATTTTACCAATAAAACCAAAATAGACTATCACTCAGCTCTTAATACACTTGGTGAAAAAAATATATCGTCTCTCCTCCATTGTAATGATCCTGAAATAGTAGTTAATAAATTGATAGATGTAATAAGACAAACTGTATCTGAAAACAGCAAGACAATACACATACCTAAGAGCAAACGTATAATTAAACCATGGATTACAGCTGGAATTTTGCGTTGCATAAGAAATAGAAATAAAATGCAAAAACGGCTTCGACGAGACCCTGAAAATGAAGTACTGCTTATAACTTATAAAAATTATCGCAATTTCTGCAACAACCTCATAAAGAAACTCAAACGCAAATATCAAAAGGATCAATTGGCCGAATCAACAAAAAATTCGAAAGCCCTATGGAATAACATAAAAAATATCACTTACCTGAAACATTCAAATTTAAAAAATTCTGAACTAATTAATCTCAAACGTACTCCAAAGGATTCAGTTGATCATATTAATAAATATTTTGCGAATATTGGAAAAAATATAGCTGGCAACATTACTTTTAGCAAATCTAATCTTCCTTCTTTTCCACCTGAACCAATAACTACTTCATCTTTTGTACTTTTAAATACTGATGAAGAAGAAATTAAAATTATCATAATGAATCTACTTCATCTTTTGTACTTTTAAATACTGATGAAGAAGAAATTAAAATTATCATAATGAATCTAAAGTCGGACAGCTCTCCTGGGTGGGATAATATTCCAACAAAATTTTTAAAAATAGCTTGTCACGTACTATCACCTATTCTCTGTCACTTGGTAAATCTTTGTTTCAGTAAAGGAGTGTTTCCAAATTATTTAAAAAAATCTGTCGTTATACCTGTGTATAAGTCTGGGAATAGAGATGATATTAGCAATTACAGGCCAATCTCACTTCTTCCTAGTATCTCTAAGATTCTAGAAAAAATAATAAATGTAAGACTACTAAGTTACTTGAACAAAATTTAATATTCTTTCTAGTCATCAATATGGTTTTAGACACGAAAAGTCCACAGAGGACGCAGTCTCGGATTTAAATTCCTTAGTAGTAAATGAGGTAGACAATAAACGAAAATGCATAACGATATTTCTGAATCTCAGAAAGGCTTTTGATACCGTCTCTGTTCCCATCCTTATACAAAAACTAGAGGCAATTGGTATTAGAAATCAGTATTTGTCTCTTTTTATTAGTTATTTAACCGACCGTAAGCAAAACGTAAGAGTTGAAGGTTATACAAGTGATGAAGCCGACGTTACATTTGGTATACCCCAGGGAAGTGTCCTAGGTCCGACTTTATTTTTAATCTATATCAATCAACTTTGTAATCTGCAATTGACTAATGGACAAATATTTTCATTCGCTAATGATACTGCCGTGGTATTTACTGGAATCTCGTGGGAGGACGTTCGTTTCCACGCAGAAATTGGATTGGCTCGTATAGCTGAATGGCTGAATATCAATCTCCTCTCTATTAACACCCTTAAAACAAAGTATATTTGTTTTACTATGTCTGAACGATCACAACCAGTAGATAATTTTGTATTAAAAATGTATAATAATTGCTCCCAAATACAAGGGATTTGTTGTTGTCCTATACTTACTAAAGTAGCTTCAATTAAATATCTTGGAGTGATTTTGGACCAACGTTTATCTTGGCATCCGCATATTGAATTGGTCGCAAATAGAGTAAGGAAGCTTGTTTATATTTTTAAGATCTTAAGACACGTAGCCTCTAACACTATTTTGAAAACGATTTACCTAGCTCTGATTCAATCAATCTTGACTTACTGTATATCAGTCTGGGGTGGTGCCACTAAGACAAGATTTATTGAATTGGAAAGAGCTCAGCGGACAATATTAAAGGTTATATATTTTAAACCCTACAGATTTCCAACCGATCAACTATATATCACGAGCAATGTGCTTTCCGTTAGAAAATTGTATATTATTAATGTTATTTTAAGGAAACATCGAGCACTTCCGTATGATAATAATAAACAAATTATGAAACGAAGAAAAGATTTTGCTGCTCCTACTAGTATCACTAGAACATCTTTTGCCGGTCATCAGTTTATTAAGCTATCTAGCCATCTTTACAATATTGTTAATCGCAAGTTGCAGATCTATCCAATGACAACATACTTTTGTAAAAAAACAGTAGCAGAATGGCTTCTTTCTTTAAAATATGAAGAAGTGGAGTTACTTTTACGTTTTATGAGTTGATTTTTACACCCACACACACATATGCACAGACGTACACACTTACACATACACATACACACACTCACATTCAAAAACACAAACACACACTCACACATACATTGCACCTTATAGACTATTGTAATGTTTAATTAATAATTTTGTTTTTTGTAATATTTAATTAATAATTTAGTTTGCTATAATTATGTTGTTATGGAAGAGCAGAGTCTTCTGGCACAGGGATAAATTAACTATCCTTAAAAGAAGATTCTACTTTATTTGTGTATTTATGATTTTTTGAAGTGAAATAAATTATTATTATTATTATTATTATTATTAAATAGGAAATATTATTAACCAACATAATATTACACTGTCTAAAATTGTATTAAAAGTAATTACTACTTCTATTATTTTGCTTACCTTATCATTCATGTCATTATGCACATATAAAATCGCATTACTAAGCTACGCTCTCGCAGTACTACTGTAATAAGATTTTTAAGGCTGTCCGTCATTTACGGGTGATAAAACATTATACGGCAATTTAATTTTGGGTAGACCTCGAAGAATTCGGTCTGCCCATTCATTTGTCCCCTACATTCGAATTTTGGAAAAATTTCTTCACAGGAGGTCTTCTTATGACCGTCTGAGTCCGAAATGACCATTGGTCAAAAAGTTTATATATATATATATATATATATATATATATATGCGTGCGTGCGTCCAGATTCGACTTTTGTCAGCACGATAGCGGCCGCAGTTTCGCTCGGGTCGCTTTCAAACTTTGCACAAAAATCAACCATCCAAAAATGAAGGTCAAGTTCGTTAACCAGAGAAATCCCGCCACAGGGGGCGCTGGGGCCTCACTTTTTCTGATTTCAGTTTTTCGACCATAACTTTGTCCCTATACAAAGTAGATCAATCGCGTTCATATTATATGATGTCTTTGATAAATACCTATAACTAATGTACATAAACCGAAAACCTAACTTCAATAACTTAGGGGTGGGGGTAAAAAAACCGAAAATTTTTGGAAAAAAAATCATAACTTTTTTCTGGTAAACATTCTTACATCACAAGTATTTTTAATAGAAAGGTTATTTTTTACTCTAAATTTAGGTATCAAAAGTTTTTCCGTAAAAGGTACCGTTTCCGAGAAAAAAAATTAAAACCACTTTTAGCTTGTAAATTTTAGGTAGGTATAAACACGGCAACTTTTTTCTGGTAAACATTCCCTCCTCGCAAATATTTTTAATAGAGAGGTTATTTTTTACTCTAAATTTAAGTACCAAAACTATTTCCAAAAAAGATACCTTTTCCGAGAAAAAAAATGAAAACCGCTTTTTGCTTGAAAATTTTTGATGTAAACAACGGCATCATGTATTATTCTTAGGTAGTGAGTTATATTTTAAATGAGTTACACACGAGGTCTACCCACGCGTGTCCCCCTGCGGGCACGGATTTTTTTATTTTAATTGTTATTAAATTAATAGTTAGTTATTAAAAGGGCACACGGACATTTTATTATTATTTATTACTATATAAAAAGAAGAGTGGAATCTGTTCCTCAGATATTTGTACAAAGTAAACAACCCTAAAATAACGAAATAACACATTTATAGTCTACAATTTTATAATATAAATAATGATATTTATATGTATATAGGGAAGAAAAACTTTAAACTAGTAAAGGCAAAAAAAATGGTAAAATATCAGAATTGAACACTTATGTCAAATCTGCTTGCACAGTAATATTTTATTTCTGTTTTTATCATTCATAATTCTCATTATAAGCCTTTTGTTGTCTCAATATTTCATCTATTATGTATAAGTCACATTTACTTCATAAACTTCGATTGGTAAATGTCAATACAAATATAGGCTATTACTTCTGAATATTTTTTTCTTACTAAGATTGCCTTCTACTTTTCTACGATAAGCCAACTACGAAACGTGCTTTTGCAGTACCAGAACTTGTTATTACATAGGTCAAGTAATAAAAGACAACAAAAAAAAATGTATTTGGTTTGTTTGTCACGAGAGAGCCTTGATTATCAAGAATGATACCAGAATAATGACTGATATTATAGAATCAGTCATTATTATTAAAGAGGTTAGAAATGCTTTAAAATGATAAGATATATAAATTTAAAAAATAAGTGCGAATGAAAACTGCTAAAAACCCATTTTGATTGAGAATTAGATTGTTTTACTTTTCGTTACTCATAAAATAGGATTAAACTATTAAATGTACTTAATATCTCAGAATTGCAATGGTTTCGAGGAGCTAATGGTTAAGATCTGTTACTATTATTTTGTTATAATTTGTTTTGTTAACACTAATATTTTATTTGTATTTGTATTATATTTGACAACAAGGCACACTTTAACTTAGAATAAAGAAATTGAGTACATACTGGTGAAGCAATCACTATATTAATTATTACATGTTCAGATAAGATGATAATTCCTATTATAAGTGTAAATGGATACTAATTTTTTAGAATTAATTATTTGAATTTTCGTTGCGATTTGAAAAAAAAAATTATAATGTATGGAGCATTATAATTTTAACACAATTTTTTTTCATTCACATAACTTGTAAGAAAACATTTTTTTAATGTACTATATTTTTTTATTATATTTTATATTTGTCTTACATAACACAGCTAAGTTAAACAACTAACATAACAGAGCTAAATTAAACAACTTAGCTGTGTTATGTTGTAATCACATATTAATAATAAACGATGTTAAAATACACCAGAACTGTAGCCATGGATAAGGTAACATTGTTTTTTTCAACAAATTTTGAAATTAAATAAATTTATTGCTAAATGTTCTCTGTAAAATATTATTTATCTTTATATTTCACTGTCATCCTAAATATCTAAAATTTACTGGTTAAAATGAAAAAAAAAACGGAATACTCCGTTTAATTGTACCATACATTTGCTTTAAGCCTCTGCATGGCCAGTACTAATAGTTGTATTAGTCCTGGCCATGCAGAGGTTCATGCGTCACTAGTACTACGAGTAATACAACAGTAAAGGCGATGGTGACATAAGTCAATCGTATTGGAGCATAGTCATAGAATTCTACATTAGATCTTTGAAGCTCTTTTTCTCATCACTTTTCTTCTATCGATATTAATGACAATTTTAATATTGTGTCATTATGTTTAACAATATTCGAAATAATTGGTTGAGCGAAGTAAAATTAAAATATGCAGCGTTCTCTAGTGTGAGATAAAGTACTTCTTTTCTAAATATCTATTCTATTTTGATGAGTAGTGATTGAGAGATGTATTGTATCTATTGTTATACTGACCACACACTTTTTCATCTATATTTATACAAAACAACCATCCAAATCTTAAACTTTTCTAAAACATTGCATAAAATAACGGTTAATGCACGTAAAATACAAATAATTTAGTTAAAGTCAAATCAAGTCGACTAACATTGTTAAAGTTGTCTAGAAAATGTGAGATAAAATCCCAAAGCTATGTTTCATTATTTATTAAAAAAGTTAATTATTCTTAGTGCCCTCATTATTAAACACTTATTGAATTATATTTAGTTTAGGTGTTTGTACGAAGACTCAGCTCAGCTTGCTCGGCTTTGCTTAGCTTACTTAATATAATTCGTACTTTTCAACAAACACATCATTACATTAATAAGGGTGTAATTTAAATTGACTTAATAGCGGAACATGATATATAAAAATCTATAATTATGAGATAATGTGATAATTTCCTACTTGATGAAGTTTAGAGATAAATCCGAGATAACATTCCTCCCACAGGCCTACCTTCCAATAACGAAGACTCACAACATTTTTCCACTTAGGGCGGGTCGGTCACCTACATAATGTATAGAATCCATTGTAAAGATTTGCAGGTTTTCTCACGATGCTATCCTTAACCAGTTGAATACGGAAATAAATAAGCATTAATCGAATAAAATAATTAATTGATTGAAATATGGCACCCCTTACACTTTCTAGTGTAAGGGGTCAACGTCATCATAATTTAATGATTTTGCTGATATTTTGATCACCTTCATACAAATATACACTCAATGTTGTAGGATTATATGAACAATAAATATAGACTAGAGCAATCTAATGAAATTGATACATTGCTTGACATTCACTCTAACCTTTTAAACTGACTGAGCTAACTTGTGTCTACGTTAAATACATTTCCTAATGAAATTACTAATGTAACATCTAAAATATGATTGAGTTTGTAGTAAATGTTGGTACATATGAAGGTCGTTATTTTCTTTCTTTACAATTTTTTACTTATGTTCAAAGCTGAGTACGTGTGTCATATGTATAAGTTATTTATTGTATGTATTAGCTTAGTCACTAATAGTCATCTGCGAATGTGAGAAGTTGTAATATTTAGATCTAAGGAGCTTCTGGACTGGCACAAAATATAATAAAATATCTATTTTGTGCTGCCTAATCGTTACGGTAATTGATTTATTTTGTAATAATATTAAAATTGTAGTTAAAAATTTATGATCTGAACATAAAAACGGCCTAAACTAAGTCGCCGATATTAACATTAACATATTTTTGTAATTTCGAGGACTTAAAACTTTTAGTTCAAAATAGCATTTAAGTTTTTTGACTTCCTTGGTGAAGAATATAATATAAATATAATAATACGATTTGAACAGATGGAGCAGTATACTATTTATAATATATGAATTGTAAAATCAAGACTACTAACATAACAAATAATAAAACTACCCTCCAAAATTTTATTATAAGATATTATGAAAGAAAAGTCGTCTTTTCAACCTTCAAATCTATTATTCTGAAATAAGGTCTACTTGATGTTGACTGTGATAGAAGAGTTAAAGACTTAGTTAAGATGTCGAAGATACCTTATTCTGAGTTTTCTTAATCTTTATCCGTTATCAATTCAACGATAGCAATTTAATGGTAATATTAGTAAGATTTGTACTCCACATCTTAAGACTACAAACATAAATTATTCATACTCAATTAGATTATCTATAAAGAAAAATAATATAACAGGCTTTAAAGACACTGGTAACAATTATAAGTCTCTGGATATTAATATTAATATAAAATATAATACACGTTGTTTCCGGTACAAAACGACCGAGCTTGTTAAAGTTTACGTCACATCTCGTGTGCTTCAGACACCTTGATGAGGGTAGATGATTGTAGGCACATGATATGATGACATGTAACTGTCCATGTTAACTATTATATTCTGAACTGAATATCATACATTTTTAATATAAAATGTATGATATTAAGTTCAATTTGTATTTCTGAAGTGTTGTAGACTTGAAGACTCAAGTAAGAAAGTATGAATGGTAAGGAAGAGGGAAATATGAGAATCTGCTCTGTAGAGGATTTGACGATTGAAAATCTTTGAGATATTTACATAATATATCTATGACTATTTACTGATACGATATTAAGTGACAGACATAAAACAGATAAATATTTTTTTTTTAATTTATTTATGTACTTATTTATTATTTTTAACAATTTTATTCATGTGCTTGTAGGTCAAAGGTAAAGGATTAACACGTTGGAATTTGAAAAAAACATTAAATGTTGTAAATAAATAAACGACACGAAAATAAAATTAGAGTATTCAGAAGATTCATTCATTTCACTATTAACATATCACATATACAAACTAGTTAGAGACATTAGAGATAATAAAGATGTTTTCAGGGTCCGCTAGATTACATGTACAATTGGCTTAGAATTACTGAATATATCGATATTGAATGTATTTTAATGACTTGGTATAAGTACATCATAGTTATCCAAAATGTTATAAAAACCATATCGTTCCTAATTAGGAACAAATAAAAATATTTAAATCATTTTATTTGAGTTCAGAATATTAGTTTTCTTTTTAATTTTCAAGTAACATTGCATTGCATTCAGATGCATGAGATATGTAATAGTAAGTTTAATAGATTTGACTTAGCCGTTAGGCGACATGCTGTGATCACGTTAGTAAATGAACATAGATTATTTTTTTATTTACTTTAATAAAACTTTTTTTTCCATAACATAAAATAGGTCAACTTCTCAAATTTCTGCTTTGAATGTTGCATATAAATTTATATCACAGAATAAGTCACTTTGATTTAGACATTAAAAGCAGATTCCTTTCATATCATGTTACTCGCGATAAATGTAATTTAAACTTTAGACCAATGTCATAAATCATCTGAATATCTGATCCAAGGTTATATTGAGGTCAAACACTGAAACGCAGTTATTGTTCATATTTTCTTTAAAGCCATAGAATCTGGGAGAAATAAAGCAGTGTAAAAGGTAGTATGAAAATAGTTGTGTTATATGAATAGGTATCACATCACGTACAACAGTGTAATAAATTAACAAGTACAGTGTAACAATGAGAATGCATTGTTCACGTAGGCCGCAATCGAGATATCAAATAAATTGGTTAAAATCATTTTTGTTTTACTTTCACAAATACACATATTTTGTTTCTTTGTAGCATATTAACTGTTAGATACAAAATGTAATTCCAGTATATTAGGTTTTCGAATTATTAATATGTGGATATAAAACTCTACAAAGTGATTTTGAATACTATAATATATAATATATTTATTGTATTTCGACAACTAAAATATGAGAAATAATATAGATTTTTTTTCTGTTAATAGGTTATCAGCGAAATATAATTAAGCTTTCTAAGAAGATGCTGCAGTAAAATCAATGATTTTCAAATATTTTATTACTAATGTATATGTGGCAGACCGAGACGCAGCACGTTGTCCAAGTGGTGACAACACCGTTGTGATGACTTCATCACCTGGATATTTCGTGATACCACGGAGCCTTCATTATGGAGTGCTGCTAAAGAACGGATCCTCATATCTGAATCACGGTGAAGACTAATACTACGCCACTAGGAACTGTCATACGTTTCGTTTTTTGAAGACTAGTGCAGATATTGAGGATTTCGTTCTAAATTTCATGTAATAGCTTGATTACAAAACGGTTGGTACACGTGAAGTCTGACGAAAGACCTAATAAAACGATGTCGTGCCGATATATGTATGAAAATGTCTTCCGGATTGACATATTTTTTAAATGTCATTGTAAAATATTGAGTGTAATTTATACCTTTTTGGCTACAAATGTAAACTAAGCTTAACGATCGTGTTATACATTTATGTATTTCCTAATTTCTGCTAAATTCGTACTACATAGTTAAGCTTTATTCTGCTGCGTTCGCTCTCTCCAAAGAGCACACACCATATAAATCATACGTGTGACGTTTTATAAAGCTCAGTTCATAGTTACTTGTTTGAATTTCCTAATATTAAAGTGAAATTAAATTCAATGCACTCGTACATTTATTTATGTCAATTATTTTATTTACAGAATGTTACCCTGGTGTGAGTTTGTAGTATGTGATGTCATTTAGACTGGCACTAAATATCTTTAGTGAAATAAATTTGACAAAGTCCAAGAGAATTATTCTTATTTTATATATTATAGTAATTATTAATTTTGAATAAAAAATATATGAATAATTATTATAATTGAACTGTGTCAAACAATTGATTAATAAAGCGTAGAGGATAAATTGTCTTTAGAGTTTTTGATTCGCTGTTGTACAATTTACGTCTTAAAGTAGAAATTAATGTTGTACTTTCCTTACTAATTAGGTATATTGTTTATTTA
Source organism: Melinaea menophilus ssp. n. AW-2005 (assembly GCA_918358695.1). NCBI lineage: Eukaryota > Metazoa > Arthropoda > Insecta > Lepidoptera > Nymphalidae > Melinaea > Melinaea menophilus. The sequence goes on from OU911045.1 coordinate 8,933,328, forward strand.
TCTAATTTTATTCATATTTGTTACCAGATACGTTTTAGAGACGTTATATATATAACGTTCAAGATACGAGTAGACTATTTCTCGCACTAATGTTGTAAATAATTAATAATTTCCTATTTTAATCCTTTTATTCATTTAAAAAATATTTCCTCTTTGAATCAATAGCAGTGAAGACTTGCTTACGTCAAATATTAAAATCAGATGGGTCTGTTTTGATACCACACTTTAAGTCCTTCTGTGAAGACACTCTCCAATTTAAAATCAGAAGATCAGTATCAGTAGAGTGACACTGTTTTATATGAAGCTTTAGGACAAAAACTAAATATTTTTATGAAATAATTAATGATAATTTAATTCAGTATAATAACATCAGTTTAAAATACAAGATTTTTTTCAATCAATGAAACACACAAATATAAAAAATATACCCAATGAATTTGGTTACCATCGACATGTAGTTACTAAATTCATTTAGTTATATTCCGTCGGCGAAAATCCGGAAGCCCAACTACCCTCTGCCCCCAATTTGGTTACTACATATTACATACTACAAGCAATTGATTCAACTCCAAGAAGAATTATGTACTAGCGTTGTTCCGGTTTTATGAAACCGAGGTTTGAGAACGTCGTAGAACTATCTTAATAGGAACTTTAACAAAATCATGTGTTGTATTTTATAGATATAATATTTTATATGTTATGTACTTTTAGCACTGACTTATATATACAATATAAATAAATGTAGCGTGTGATCCGTAGCAATGATTTTTAATTTACCAAAATGCTGTGTAACTTTGTTTCAATGAGTACAAAGTGCAATTGGTTATTGCACTGTTAACTTATAGTTACTCGAAACATGGCTGCACAAGTACTGTAGGTTACTGTGTTCTACTTACGAGCTTCAAGAGCAGCTCGTGGCGTTAGTGTTAAAGTGTATCTATAAGTACTGCAAAACAATATAACGAAAAATTTATTTTTAAGGTTGTATTAATAACAAGACTATTTAATCATTTTTTTCAAATTTGTGAAATTGGTTCCATTCGTTTTCTTTAAAATAAATTTCGATTCGAAGTCGATTCATTTCTCTATTTAAACATAACTCATGCTTATCAGTTCCATTACAATTTAGTTCACTGAGATCTTTTCTACTATTAAAAATCGAGATTCCTTTGTTAAAATCGCTGAACCGTGAGATATTCAATTTATTTTACAAACATTAATGTCCATGCATTTATGCGAATAATATTATATAATAATAAACCATTGAGTTTCTTATTTTATTTATAATTATACTTATAAAAGATTAAAACTAAATTATTAATGCTTAATTATTTTATTTGCTTATGTACTTCATTTTAACATATACACTTGAAGTTATTAATTATCACAACTAGCTATTATCATATGTAATATAAATTCTTTAAATATGTTATTAAATCTCAGTCGTGATACTATAGACAGTTGTTGCAGAGCTGAAAATAAAAAAAATATCAAATTTGTCGTAAAGAACACTCATATACTCATACTCATTGAGTCGTGGAAATCAAACAAACAAATTAACCTCCAGCAGAATGAATGAATGTAGTGTATGTATAGTTTGATTATAAATTAAATCATATGTAAAATCTACTGAATATACCTATTGCAAGTCAAAGACAAATTCAAAGGTGCAAATTGTTACCTGAATTCTATAACTACACGTATAAAAGATAAACTTTAAAATGTAATTAATACTGAATACTGCTCTTTTATATTCGCTGGACCAATATCTAAAATACCGACACCAAGTTATACTGAACAAATAACCAAAATTATCAAGTTCATAAATCTTTATTTTCTTCACACGACAAATGTTTTAGGCAATCGTTTTTATTATCTTTCCTCGAACAAAGAAAATAATTCAAAAGAAAATGTGTTTACTTCAGTGTTGGTAGAAAAAGTTGATTAAATATATTTTATTATGAAAAATAATAATAATGCACCCTTGTATTTGTAATGTATGACATGTATATTATATCAAATGTACAAAATAAAACTGATCACTGCGTTCATTATTATTTAATTAATTTTATTTATTACTTCCAATGATGTACACGTCTGTTGCGTGCAAGAAAAATCAATGTAACCATAAATCTTGATAGAAGAATAAGAACTATTTTCTACATACTATTCCTTACAGTCCTTCTCGAGGCATTATTACGAATCCAAGATATTATATTATATAAGGCAATATTTATTTGGTGATGTGTATCGGCATAGGAATATGTTAAAGGAATATACGAGTACACTGAATACATTAACGTCTTCAATAAACAATGATGATATAACATTATTTATTTATATGGTATAAAGATGTACCTAAATATTTTGTTTTTTATGTTAATAAAAATGTTACAGTAAACAAATATAGTACATTGAATATTCGGAATATTGGATAGACATTAAATACTATTTAATAGTGTAAAAGTAAAAGTCAGAAATGTCAATAGTACAAGTGAAGTGAAGTACAAGTGTATTATACTTTGTCCATTATATTATTAGTCTTTCGAAAGCTCACGCCCATGAAGTTTTGTATTGTTCACGTTAAAATATTATTCAAATAATATTGTACTTCATGGAAGGGTACCACTCACTTAGTGATTGTCACACATAATGATTACTACGATTGTGCCACCGATTTCCAACAATCGGTAAAAAACAATGCTACGAGTATTATATCTGCAAAAGAAACTTTCTCCTATAATTTTAAATAAGGTGTAATTAATAAGTTATTTAAATATAAAGACATGCTATCTCCACCACACTAGCCCAGTTTTCGGCTGTCACGTTGGTGCAAGCATTTTTGAGCAATTGCATCATTGTATTGCTTCTTGGACAGCGGTATGGAGGAATCCTAAGCACTGTGTGGCCCTATTCTGCTGCCATTTCATCGATTACAAAGCGTTTTGGTCTCCTTTTGGTTTTTAATATTTTTAACAATTCTATCTTTAACATTGAACCTTCCACATATTCTCAATCAATAAATATCACAAAAGTTGCACCGAGGAATAAAACAACTCAAGTCAAGGTATAACAAAAGCGAGAGAACACTTAGCGAGCGTGATACGGATGAATAGCACGGGCGTTTCGTTACGAGTGACAGACCACGTCAAAATATTTTTTTAAACTAAGACAATAAATCTTAAATCAAAATGTAAATTTCTATTTCTGATATTACGTTTACGTAGGTAGGTACGTAATTCGATTAATGATAGTACTCTAATCGAAATGGTGTCGCATTCGAGAAGCTTAAGGACATCACTACACATATCAATCGTCAAGTTGTCAAAAGACTAATAATATATGGACAAAGTATAGAATTGTATTAACATCAAAGTGTAGTGTAACGTATGCTGAGTGTATGCAGTTCAAGGGTTTCCTTTGTAACATTACTGTTTTACTTAATATATCACTATACTACATATATTACATTAAAAGATTAAATAATAATCCTAGTTAAATCTTAGCAAATAAACCAGCAGTCAAATGATCTAAATTTGTTAAGTGTATTAACTGTGTATCAACAGAGTATCAGTATTTATACTATTAGTCTCATATCGCGGATATGTTGGCTCTCCGTACTCTGTATTTTTGGGTAAAACCATTAATGTCAGTATATTAAAAAAAATATAAAAATTCATATGTAATATATCGTATTAGTATTTAGAGATATTTTTAAAGAAATATGTATTATTATAGTCGCTTCGCAATACATATTTAATAACATATTATATATACGTCAAAATTTAAATAGTTATATAAAAAACAGTGACAGACACGCGATAAATACGAGAAATAAAAACAAACTAGTAACGCCAAAGTTTCGCCTTCAAAAAGTTAATAAATCCTTCATGGGTTTGAGTATACGCATATATAATAAAGTTCCACAAGATATCTTAGACCTTCCATTACTTTGTTTTGAATCTAAAATCAAAAGTTTATTGTTAAATAAAGCCTATTATAACGTTCAAGAGTTTTTAGTGGATCGAAATATGTGGAACTTAAGTTGTTGAATCATTTGCAGGATTTATATTATAATGTACATCACCTATTGTTATATTTCTTTTGAAAAGAGCAACTGTTGAGTTTCTGGCCGGCTCTTCTCAACAGAGCAGCATTCCGAGCCGGCGATAGCTTACTTACGGACTGACTACACTAACCTTTTTTGCATTGTATTAATTGACGATTCAAAAGTGCGTGTAAATGCCTATTTGAATAAAGATATTTTGAATTTTGAATTTTGAGTGTTATTTTTATGTCGTAAACTATATAAATTGATAGCACACTGCTGTATATTATTTAAAATTAGCTGAAAATCGTTTTAGATATTTAGATGCTGTCTAAGTTGTCATATTGATATATTTAGATTGTATTAAAATGTTTTCAATTAATAATGCTTATTTATTTCCAAAGACATTCAGTTCGTTAGTTTAATAATACTAAATTAATTATTTTCATTTCCAATAATTAAGTATTTACCCACATTTATTTTGACGTTTTGCATGGGGTATCACTATTCGTATTTATTTTGTAGAATTCAACATCACGGCCTTTCTATCTAAGGAATCGATTCAGTTATAAAAATGTATATATTTTAAATATTTAAAACTTATATAAGATAATATTTAAAGGAAATTACATCGCTGTTAGCAAGATACATTATAATATCACATATGTGTAGCACAAACCTTACTTTTGTTACACATGTTATGAAATGTAATATATATTAACCACGTGGTTGTAATCAATCAAAATTAATCATTGAAATATAAATAAAAAGTTAAGTACGGTGTCACATTATACAAGAAAAACTCGTCTCGCCTGTGTTTTTTTCTTGTAATTTACGAAAATAAAACATATTTATTACATTGCTTATCATTTCAGAGATATATATTTTTGTCGTAATCAATTTTCAACATTCACTGTAGATAAAGTTAACGGTGACAATATACGTAATATACGGTGGTGATAGTTTAACAAAAATAATTGTTCGGTAACAATTGATTGAGACTTCCGTTTAAACTGATCAAACATGATTTATCAATGTATAGACGACACTTTTGATATTATTCGATTATGATTAAATTAGTTGTTTAAGGTACAGGTTGATATACATATGTATTTATCTATATTTTATAATCTAATAACATTTACTATACGATTTATGGTATGGTTACATTGTACGCAACAATATGACTTTGAAAAGACATTATCAAATATGTTCTGCGACAATTAATAAACAAAATATAATGACACAACAGATTAACATTACTGCTTTAAAAATATATACTGACCGTTTTTAATTTTATTGTAATTTAAGTAACGTGTACGTGAATATAAAAATATATTAATAATTTATTTTATTATAAAATAAAAAAAAAACTCATTATGAAAAATACTTTTTTCATCTTATCTTTGATTAGATTAGATCCTCCTCTCGCAGTTCTTATAATAACTGCATATTACAACCGCTCCCTGATCACTTTGTAATGGGATGGTTGATTAGGTCTCTTCAACGCCAAGTACTGGTGTCATTAACGAAATGTCCTGTTTAATGTACCGAAAAGTATGAAGTTTCTCATTTCGATTTTTAGTCCATTGAAAAGTTACATTTAGGGTTGCGTTTTTGAAAGGACGTATTTTTTAATGTGTAGGGGGGTCAATAGAAGTTTGTGGGGCGCCACCCTTGGAAAAAGGACTGCAAAGAGTTTTCACGCTCTATATTGTAAATTAGCAACTCTACAGAATATTTAATCAAACATAAAATATAGCAAATAATTTTTTCTACAACTTTACTTTTCTATTACTATTTTATTGTATTATGGGTAATTATTACTGTGATGTAATGCAATGTACTGTAAGGTCAAAGTCGGTTAACATGAAGAGATTGATTGATTTAACTAACCCTATATTATATTTCTGGTAAAAATAAACAAATAAAACTACAATAACAAAGTAAACAAAACACAAAAATGATATATTTTTGAATGTTACTTACAAATTGTGAAGCTTAACAGGATGAAATGAAATTTGAAAAGAGTTTTAAAAATAGGTTTACTACTGCTATTACTACCTCTACCGCTACTACTACCAGTACTACCATTAAACTTACTATGTTTTTCATTTAGTCAATTAAGCAGCGGCTACCATAATTATAATAAGATCAGTTCAAAGATTAATTTATTAAACATAAAGATGATAACATTGGAACTAAACCTTTGAAGATGGTGATTAATCATCACTTCAATTCAAGTTCAATGTACAGTTTGATTAAAGATAATGTATAATATAAAATAATTGCACTCAGGAGAAACTAATATAACACACTGAACATACATATATTATATTATATTATATTATATTATATTATATTATATTATATTATATTATATTATATTATATTATATTATATTATATTATATTATATTATATTATATTATATTATATTATATTATATTATATTATATTATATTATATTATATTATATTATATTATATTATATTATATTATATTATATTATATTATATTATATTAT